>ONZH01016532.1:0-32921 GCA_900303285.1 Rhinella marina
TCCATCTCATCTACACCTCATCTCCCATCATATGTCCTCTGTATACAGCTGTTCTGTGTATAATGTCATATAAATACCTCCATCACTACAAGTTACCGGCTACACCCCATCTCCCATCATTGTCCCTGTATACAGCTGTGTACTGTATAATGTCATTAAAATACCTCCATCATTACAAGTTCCAGCTACACTCATCTCCATCATATGTCCTCTGTATACAGCTGTGTACTGTGTAAATATCACATAAATACCTCCATCACTACAAGTTACCGGCTACACCTCATCTCCATCATCTGTCCTCTGTATACAGCTGTGTACTGTGTATAATGTCATATAAATACCTCATCACTACAAGTTACCGGCTACACCCATTCTCCCATCATATGTCCTCTGTATACAGCTGTGTGATGTGTTATAATGTCATATAAATACCTCCATCACTACAAGTTACCGACTACACCTCATCTCCCATCATATGTCCTCTGTATACAGCTGTGTACTGTGTATAATGTCATATAAATACCTCCATCACTACAAGTTACCGGCTACACCTCATCTCCCATCATATGTCCTCTGTATACAGCTGTGTACTGTGTATAATATCATATAAATACCTCCATCACTACAAGTTACCAGCTACACCTCATCTCCTATCATATGTCCTCTGTATACAGCTGTATACTGTGTATAATATCATATAAATACCTCCATCACTACAAGTTACCGGCTACACCCCATCTCCCATCATATGTCCTCTGTATACAACTATGTACTGTGTATAATGTCATATAAATACCTCCATCACTACAAGTTATGGGCTACACCTCATCTCTCATCATATGTCCTCTGTATACAGCTGTGTACTGTGTATAATATCATATAAATACCTCCATCACTACAAGTTACCGGCTACACCTCATCTCTCATCATATGTCCTATGTATACAGCTGTGTACTGTGTATAATATCATATAAATACCTCCATCACTACAAGTTACCGGCTACACCTTATCTCCCATCATATGTCCTCTGTATACAGCTGTGTACTGTGTATAATGTCATATAAATACCTCCATCACTACAAGTTACCAGCTACACCTCATCTCCCATCATATGTCCTCTGTATACAGCTGTGTACTGTGTATAATGTCATATAAATACCTCCATCACTACAAGTTACCAGCTACACCTCATCTCCCATCATATGTCCTATGTATACAGCTGTGTACTGTGTATAATATCATATAAATACCTCCATCATTACAAGTTACTGGCTGCACCTCATCTCCCATCATATGTCCTCTGTATACAGCTGTGTACTGTGTATAATGTCATATAAATACCTCCATCACTACAAGTTACCGGCTACACCTCATCTCCCATCATATGTCCTCTGTATACAGCTGTGTACTGTGTATAATGTCATATAAATACCTCCATCACTACAAGTTACCAGCTACACCTCATCTCCCATCATATGTCCTCTGTATACAGCTGTGTACTGTGTATAATATCATATAAATACCTCCATCACTACAAGTTACTGGCTGCACCTCACCTCCCATCATATGTCCTCTGTATACAGCTGTGTACTGTGTATAATGCCATATAAATACCTCCATCATTACAAGTTACCGGCTACACCTCATCTCCCATCATATGTCCTCTGTATACAGCTATGTACTGTGTATAATGTCATATAAATACCTCCATCACTACAAGTTACCAGCTACACCTCACCTCCCATCATATGTCCTCTGTATACAGCTGTGTACTGTCTATAATGTCATATAAATACCTCCATCATTACAAGTTACCGGCTACACCTCATCTCCCATCATATGTCTTCTGTATACAGCTATGTGATGTGTATAATGTCATATAAATACCTCCATCACTACAAGTTACCGACTACACCTCATCTCCCATCATATGTCCTCTGTATACAGCTGTGTACTGTGTATAATGTCATATAAATACCTCCATCACTACAAGTTACCAGCTACACCTCATCTCCCATCATATGTCTTCTGTATACAGCTGTGTACTGTGTATAATATCATATAAATACCTCTATCACTACAAGTTACCGGCTACACCTCATCTCCCATCATATGTCCTCTGTATACAGCTGTGTACTGTGTATAATATCATATAAATACCTCCATCACTACAAGTTACTGGCTGCACCTCACCTCCCATCATATGTCCTCTGTATACAGCTGTGTACTGTGTATAATGCCATATAAATACCTCTTTCTCATCTACACCTCATCTCCCATCATATGTCCTCTGTATACAGCTGTGTACTGTGTATAATGTCATATAAATACCTCCATCACTACAAGTTACCGGCTACACCCCATCTCCCATCATTTGTCCTCTGTATACAGCTGTGTACTGTGTATAATGTCATATAAATACCTCCATCATTACAAGTTACCAGCTACACCTCATCTCCCATCATATGTCCTCTGTATACAGCTGTGTACTGTGTATAATATCACATAAATACCTCCATCACTACAAGTTACCGGCTACACCTCATCTCCCATCATCTGTCCTCTGTATACAGCTGTGTACTGTGTATAATGTCATATAAATACCTCCATCACTACAAGTTACCGGCTACACCCCATCTCCCATCATATGTCTTCTGTATACAGCTGTGTGATGTGTATAATGTCATATAAATACCTCCATCACTACAAGTTACCGACTACACCTCATCTCCCATCATATGTCCTCTGTATACAGCTGTGTACTGTGTATAATATCACATAAATACCTCCATCACTACAAGTTACCGGCTACACCTCATCTCCCATCATCTGTCCTCTGTATACAGCTGTGTACTGTGTATAATGTCATATAAATACCTCCATCACTACAAGTTACCGGCTACACCCCATCTCCCATCATATGTCTTCTGTATACAGCTGTGTGATGTGTATAATGTCATATAAATACCTCCATCACTACAAGTTACCGACTACACCTCATCTCCCATCATATGTCCTCTGTATACAGCTGTGTACTGTGTATAATGTCATATAAATACCTCCATCACTACAAGTTACCGACTACACCTCATCTCCCATCATATGTCCTCTGTATACAGCTGTGTACTGTGTATAATGTCATATAAATACCTCCATCACTACAAATCTCTGTATTAAAAATCTGTTTATTAATTGGTCTTATAAAATATTTTAGTTTTCTAAGAAACTGACTTCTGGGTTTTCATTTGCTATAAGCCATGATCATCAACAAAGTTTCACTTTTTGAATTGAATTACCAAAATAAATCAACCTTTTAATCATATACTAAATGTATTGAGACACACCTGTAAGTGTTTGGTACAGAAAACATTGATCACTTTGTTATCTTAACCTGGATCATACTATATGGGTGACTGTTATAAGAACAGTCCAAGGGGGCAATTTTAGTCTTATGAAAATAGTCATTATTTAGGAGGTGTCTATAACTTCCCTAGAGCTTCTGATAATAGGAAACATCTGAATGGGGTAGAGCTGGGTGATTAATCAATTTCATTTGATTTATTTGGCCCATTAATCCTGGTGTGGGCTGCAGGGATTGAAGAGACCATCACAATCACTGTTAGAGCCTGGCATTGACTGTATACGGGTTCCCTCTGTAATGATTTTCTTGGAGATGATTCTGATACCAGATGCTTATTTCCCTAGATGCCACCATCTATAGTGCTCAGGCACCCAGACAGTTACGCAGAGGCTAGCTATCACCATCGCTCTTCCTGTGAACACAGTCGGTCTGGACTACAGAAGCGCACGGCGTTATCATGATTTATAATGCTGTGTGCCTCTGCCTGACCTTTCTGTAACAGAATCCTAGTGACAGCTTTATGTCAGTATAATTCTGAAACAATAAGGTCAGGCGGAAGCACACAGCATTATCAATCATGATTATGCCAAGCACTTCTGTAGTCCAGACCACACGATCCCTATGTCATACGGAGCATAATTCCCACAAGGGGCACGCTCGTGTGAAAGAGCCCTACAGAAGCACCTGAGATGTCAAGAATGTGTTAAATTGGGGTCAAAATGCTCACTACTAGTGATGAGCAAGCATGCTGGCGCTCGGGTCCGCTCGGTGTTTGGCGAAACACCGGGTGTACTCGAGCGCCATGCTCGAGTCCCCTCCCCGCACGCTAGGGATGGCATTCAGTGTAATGCCAGTAGCCATCTTAGCTACTGGCATTACACGGATTGGCTGGCCGGGAATGCGTCATCGGTTTCAAATCATGAGCAAATCCTGATGCAAAACACTGACAGTGGGATAGAAGCCTTATAGATGACCCAAAGACAGGATCCCTTGCGGTTTTTATTTTTCAGTTCTTCTGGCGGATCAGAACAGCAAAATAAACTATGAGTCATCATAGTGGCCCACTTACAGGTTGGTGAGGGTGGCAACAGTATGAGGAGTCATTATAGTGGCCCAGTCTCAATCTTTATCTTTACAAAGGTTAGTCTTTCAACATTTTGTGTGGAAACACAAGTTCTCTTTGGGGTAACAGTTTGAACTGCACCTCACAAAACACCCACTCTGATGCCACACTACTGGCCCGGGCAGGAAAGCTTGTCCAGGGCAAACTCGGCCAGTCAAATTTGTCTGCCCAGTAGTCCAGGGGATCTTGGATCTGGGGTGACAGGGTGCAGTCCAAGTATGCCATCACCTGCTGGTTCAGGTTTTGCTCCATGTCCTGCTGCTGTCTGGTTTCTCCAGCAGGCGGGTTAAGAAACATGCTCATCAGAGACTGGAGACTCAAGTTACTGCTGACAGAGCTGGTACTGCTCCGTCGTGAGGATGGCTCACATAGGCAGAGACCAACTGACTACATAGAATGTCTCGATAGTAGTTGAGTTTATCCTCCCTCTCAGCAGGTGTAAAAAAGGCAACACTTTGGCCTGGTAACGAGGGTCCAACATGGTGGAGAGCCAGTAGTCATCCCTCTGGCGAACAGTAATAATGTGGCTGTCATTATGCAGGCAACTCAGCAGGCATCTGCCACGATGTGTCTGAGTCATCTGCCTGGTCTTCATCATCCTCCAGCATCTCATGCTCCCCCTGCTCCTCCCCTGTCAGTTGTGCAGTTAAACCACCTATTTTTGTATACATTGCTTGTGTGTGAATGTTCTCCTCCTCTTCCTCATCCTCCTTCTCCACCTGTTCAGCCCCCACAGGGCTCAGGTGGCCATGACAGCGCCTGAGCGAAGAGCATGAGCTGCCACTGACTAAAGTCAAAGTTACACAAGGGAGTACTCCTGTCCATCGGCATTATCAAGAAATCATTTACAACCTTCCTCTGCTCATATAGTCAGTCCAACACCATTCTGTCTTTGCAGCCCAAAGATGGCATATTTTGCAGGGTAAGAATGGCTGAAGTGCACGCAAAGTTTCCTGGCCATTGGCGCTGGAATCATGGCTTCAGAATGCGGAGGCAGCATTGCCGTCACCTGGCCAAGTTACTGGTGTGCCTGGGCAGGAACCACATTTACCCAGTGGGTGGTAAAAGACAGATATTATCCTTGCTCAGCTCACAGTGAACTGGCGGAAATCGCACGGGATGAGGCTTTTAAACGGCTGTGACATCACAGGGGCTGGCTAGCTGCTGATTGGCTGTCTGCACAGCATTATGGGTGATCTCTCGTTCCTGGGCTTCTTATTTTCACTTTGTAACATGTGTAGCAACCTTTTTAAGAAAAAAATTGATTCATTGCGAATAAAATTTTTCCCAAGCTTCAGATCGAATGCTTTGATTTGCTTGACCCAAGAAATAAATATCAAGCCTGTTCCACAAAAATGGATCCTCCTCACTGTGCTCTGGCTGTTAGATAACTGGCTGAAGCAGGAGCCTCCCCCTATCTTCAGCAGGGCAAAATGAATGGATTGCGGCTGAAGATCGAACTGATTATCCCCTATATTTGTTTCTGAAAAGTCTACGGACTGAAAATAGGGGAAAGAGTATCACCTTTGTAGTTGTACCCTCTCTTTATAAGTACAGTGTTCCTTTAACTTTTATTTACCACTGAAAAAGCTATTTTTTTGAATATACGGTAAATATTAGTACCCAGAAAACTGGTGTGAATGTAGTAGTTAACATTTCCTGCTTGTGCAGGTCTGGATAGATAGCCATCAGTCCTTAGCATGTTCTGTGACTGGCAGTGTCTGTATAGTTGTAGTGTCTCCTTTGTATGGTACATGTAGTTCCTCCGATCTATGACATAGCACAAACAACTAACAGTGATAAACTGATACAAAAAGGAATTCAGAGCCACCCGTGGGCGCCCTCGATGACAGTTTTCTTTCATGTGGACATTGGTTTACCTGACTAGATTTACAAGCACGACCAGCTAACCTAAGCATCTGCGAGCGGACATTGTGCTGGTCTTATACCTGTGATTGGGTTACGCTAAAGGTAGCAACAACCTAAAAAATGAAGTCTTTTACCGGGATTATATGTCTGATGTTGCTACTTCTCTTCTGTTTTATAGGGTTGGTTCTCCTACAAGAAGGTAAGTCACCAGCTTTATTCTTCGCTATAATAGAACCTTATATATGGAGAGCAGCAATGTCACTTGTGTTGCACTAAGGTTTTGTCTAGGTTCTCACCATTGTGGCATACTATTCATGGATTCACATATAGCTAATCTACCATTACATGGCCCAGCCTGGTCTATGTCTCATCAGTCCACCTAGCTTTTCTGCTGCCTGAGGCGAAAAAGTGAAAAACAGCCCCCCCATACACACGTTAAATTCTCAATTCAACCTCTCCCCCCCGGCACTACTGTTACACATGTGTACTGGTATACCTACATACCTCTTACATCCAGTGATGCCTCCTCTGATGTATAGGTTCCCTTTCCTCATGTTCTCCTTTCAGACCACACTGCCTTTATGTCTTCTTTCATCCACATCCCGTGTTTGCAGAGTTTACCACACAGGCATCTTAGGGTCCTCACTTTTCCATCATCCTCCTCGTACCCCAAAGATGTTATCCTGCTGCTAACTCCAATACTGTGCCCATTGTGCTCCCTAATGCCCCCAAATTTAACACTGCAAAAATAGTAAGGTAGCCCCCTCATAGAGCATGCTCCCTAAAGTCCCACCAATGGCAAATATTTTATCCCAGAAAAAAACATCACGACCTCCTGGGTTGCGTCTCAGATTGCGTGATGACATAGATATGAATGTCACTGTCAGGTCGCAGGCTTTCGTGACCATGTGATTACACTACCCAAGATCTGGCACATGAGGTCTTGATGATGTCATCGCAAACCCCCTGCCCCTTTCTAGTGTCTCATGTACATCAGGCCTAGTTCTAGGCCTAGGTCCATGAGGCTGAACAGTGGGGATGAAAACCCATAGGCCAACATGTCCTACTACAAAGTACAGCCCCCTTAGAGGCAGTAGATCCAATGCCTGCTCATGCCCATCTCGCCTCATGGCAGAAGCAGCCCAGATTCCAACAAAGTAGAGGAAGCCTTCACTGAAAGGCTTAGCTTGTACCTTTTGGGTGGAGTTCTCTCTCAAAGACTGTCTACAAATAATAAATAATGTCTTATAGGAGCCTCCATCAGATCTGTGGTGACCTTCACTCCAGACTACCAGAAGATATTTACAACTGAGACTATAAGAATGACCTGTGTTGTAAGATCTACTATAAGAAGGGGTACTATTTCTATGTGGTACAAGGACAATGCTCACATCCACACTGGAAAATCCTATATGATAGAAAATGCTGAAAAATTAGACAGTGGAAATTACCAGTGTGTTACCAAACCTGGAGAAATGAGTGCACCGGCTAGACTGGATGTTAGTGATGGTGAGTAATTCTACAAGGCCATTAATACACAGAGCAGATAACAGGACTGATAAGAGATCATATATGTCCCCTCGTCTTATACACAGCAGGT
The DNA here is from genome assembly GCA_900303285.1 of Rhinella marina. Lineage (NCBI taxonomy): Eukaryota > Metazoa > Chordata > Amphibia > Anura > Bufonidae > Rhinella > Rhinella marina. Next base: position 7,955 of record ONZH01016532.1, read on the forward strand.
AACAGGACTGATAAGAGATCATACACGTCCCCTCGTCTTATACACAGCAGGTAACAGGACTGATAAGAGATCATACACGTCCCCTCGTCTTATACACAGCAGGTAACAGGACTGATAAGAGATCATACACGTCCCCTCGTCTTATACACAGCAGGTAACAGGACTGATAAGAGATCATACATGTCCCCTCGTCTTATACACAGCAGAAAACAGGACTGATAAGAGATCGCACATGTCCCCTCGTCTTATACACAGCAGGTAACAGGACTGATAAGAGATCATACACGTCCCCTTGTCTTATACACAGCAGATAACAGGACTGATAAGAGATCATACACGTCCCCTCGTCTTATACACAGCAGATAACAGGACTGATAAGAGATCATACATGTCTCCTCGTCTTATACACAGCAGATAACAGGACTGATAAGAGATCATACACGTCCCCTCGTCTTATACACAGCAGGTAACAGGACTGATAAGAGATCATACATGTCCCCTCGTCTTATACCCAGCAGGTAACAGGACTGATAAGAGATCATACACGTCCCTCGTCTTATACACAGCAGGTAACAGGACTGATAAGAGATCATACACGTCCCCTCGTCTTATACACAGCAGGTAACAGGACTGATAAGAGATCATACATGTCCCCTCGTCTTATACACAGCAGAAAACAGGACTGATAAGAGATCGCACATGTCCCCTCGTCTTATACACAGCAGGTAACAGGACTGATAAGAGATCATACACGTCCCCTTGTCTTATACACAGCAGATAACAGGACTGATAAGAGATCATACACGTCCCCTCGTCTTATACACAGCAGATAACAGGACTGATAAGAGATCATACATGTCTCCTCGTCTTATACACAGCAGATAACAGGACTGATAAGAGATCATACACGTCCCCTCGTCTTATACACAGCAGGTAACAGGACTGATAAGAGATCATACATGTCCCCTCGTCTTATACCCAGCAGGTAACAGGACTGATAAGAGATCATACACGTCCCCTCGTCTTATACACAGCAGGTAACAGGACTGATAAGAGATCATACACGTCCCCTCGTCTTATACACAGCAGGTAACAGGACTGATAAGAGATCATACATGTCCCCTCGTCTTATACACAGCAGAAAACAGGACTGATAAGAGATCGCACATGTCCCCTCGTCTTATACACAGCAGGTAACAGGACTGATAAGAGATCATACATGTCCTCTCGTCTTATACACAGCAGATAACAGGACTGATAAGAGATCATACATGTCCCCTCATCTTATACACAGCAGATAACAGGACTGATAAGAGATCATACATGTCCCCTCATCTTATACACAGCAGATAACAGGACTGATAAGAGATCATACATGTCCCCTCATCTTATACACAGGAGGTAACAGGACTGATAAGAGATCATACATGTCCCCTCGTCTTATACACAGCAGGTAACAGGACTGATAAGAGATCATACACGTCCCCTCGTCTTATACACAGCAGATAACAGGACTGATAAGAGATCATACATGTTCTCCTCGTCTTATACACAGCAGATAACAGGACTGATAAGACATCATACATGTCCCCTCATCTTATACACAGCAGATAACAGGACTGATAAGAGATCATACACGTCCCCTCGTCTTATACACAGCAGGAAACAGGACTGATAAGAGATCATACACGTCCCCTCGTCTTATACACAGCAGATAACAGTACTGATAAGAGGTCATACATGTCCCCTCGTCTTATACACAGCAGATAACAGGACTGATAAGACATCATACATGTCCCCTCGTCTTATACACAGCAGATAACAGGATTGATAAGAGATCATACACGTCCCCTCGTCTTATACACAGCAGATAACAGGACTGATAAGAGATCATATATGTCCCCTCGTCTTATACACAGCATATAACAGGACTGATAAGAGATCATATATGTCCCCTCGTCTTATACACAGCATATAACAGGACTGATAAGAGATCATACATTCCCTCGTCTTATACACAGCATATAACAGGACTGATAAGAGATCATACATGTCCCCTCGTCTTATACACAGCAGATAACAGGACTGATAAGAGATCATACATGTCCCCTCGTCTTATACACAGCAGGTAAACAGGACTGATAAGAGATCATACATGTCCCCTCGTCTTATACACAGCAGATAACAGGACTTGATAAGAGATCATACATGTCCCCTCGTCTTATACACAGCAGATAACAGGACTGATAAGAGATCATACATGTCCCCTCGTCTTATACACAGCAGATAACAGGACTGATAAGAGATCATACATGTCCCCTCGTCTTATACACAGCAGATAACAGGACTGATAAGAGATCATACATGTCCCCTCATCTTATACACAGCAGATAACAGGACTGATAAGAGATCATACATGTCCCCTCGTCTTATACACAGCAGATAACAGGACTGATAAGAGATCATACATGTCCCCTCGTCTTATACACAGCAGATAACAGGACTGATAAGAGATCATACATGTCCCCTTGTCTTATACACAGCAGATAACAGGACTGATAAGAGATCATACACGTCCCCTCGTCTTATACACAGCAGATAACAGGACTGATAAGAGATCATACATGTCCCCTCGTCTTATACACAGCAGATAACAGGACTGATAAGAGATCATACATGTCCCCTCGTCTTATACACAGCAGGTAACAGGACTGATAAGCCATCATACATGTCCCCTTGTCTTATCTCCTTATGTATTACAGATTGGGTCATTCTGCAGACTCCTCTATATGTCTATGAAGGAGATGAGATGACGTTACGATGTCACCACTATCCTGGATACTATGGAGGACGGAAAATATTTTATAAAGAGAACAAAGTCATTACAGACGGGAGCGATGATGGGGAGCTTCATATTAGTAACGTAGACAGGACGAGTGCCGGAAAATACAAATGTACAAAAGAAGCCTATAATGGTTCATCGTCTCAATATGAAGATGACATTTTTGTATCTGTAGGAGGTAAATCCCAGACTATTTCCATATGATCAGATGTGGCAAATTTGTGGTGATTTTTCAGCATGAAATTGTGCAAATTGAAAATCCCCAACAACCTGTAGCACAATGCAAGTGAATGGGGAATGATCAAACTCACTTAATGCTCTATATATGTTTTCTGGATTTTGGCGCAGGTTTCGCTTTATGTCAGGGTCAGGGTACAGCACTTGGGACTACACATACTATATTTTTTTGTCCAGCCGAATCCTGGTACTAATACCGGAAACAGGCCAGATCGATTTACGCTGTATAGCGATTGAAGATCTCGCAGGGAATCCCTTACACGGTGATGTATGATGTCACCGCGGCGTCATCATGGGCCGTGTGAGATTTCATGCTAGATCTTCAATTAAGGCTCTTCACAATCAAATGGATGAGATAAGTATGATTTTATTTATCTTTTATTTATTTTACACTGTAATATCAATGTCAGATGCCGCAATCAGCTATGAACACGGCATCTGAGGGATACAATGACAGGGGTGTAAGCGCAGTCACTGCTCCTTGTCATTGCAGCCACTACTTACTAGTGCAACAAACGAAAGTGTTCTCCTTCTCCCAGTCTCCTTTCTGGCAGCCAGGCCACATCCACACGCAGCACAGTGTCCTTGTCATAGTCTTCATCAAATACTGCTTCTCCCGCTCAGACTCCTCCTTCTTCCCTCCACATTCAGAAATCTATAATGGAGTGTGTGGCCAGGGAACAACTCTACAAGCCTAGCAACCCACTGGTGCGTAGGCTTAATGCCTACCTGGCCTAGTAGCTCATGGTGCAGTCTCTGCCATACCAACTAGTAGAGTTTGTTGCCTTTAGGGAGCTTATAACATGTAGATAACTAGCTGGGATTGTTTCTCCAAAAAAAGCAATCCCTGCCTTGAACTATCATTATGACGGAGAAAGTGAACTGCTTCTTGCAATTCTCTCTGTGCAACAGGGTGCACGTCACTGTGGACACCAAGAGCAGATGTTACAGGCAGGGACAGTACGTGTCTTTACTGGCAATCTCGGTAAATGTTTTTCGGCAAGCCAGCATCACAGCAACAAAGCCAGGAGGACTTAATGACATCTTCACATTTTTGTCGGTTGGGTGACACACCAGCCTCTTATCCCCTCATCCATGGACATCCTCCTGTCTCCAACAGGGCAGTACATTGCTCCAACTCCCCTTCACTCGCATTTCTAAAGGGGGTGTTAGAGCTGATCGGCCTGGGCAAGAGTAGCCACGCAGCCAATGATTTGCTAAAGTGCATCCAGCTGCAAACATCTCATTGGCTGTCTCCCAACAAACTTGAACTGGGCAAGGCGGTCAGCGACAATGGGCACAACATATAGGCTGTGCTGCATTTGGGGGCAAATAACACATGCTCCCTGCAACCTAGTTGAGAACCATAGGTTAACAAAGTACACTGGCTTATGGGAGGTGCTGGCAATATTCAGGAGACTGTCCTAACATTTTAGCCATTCATATGTGGCAAGGAATATCCTCCTGGACCTGCAGTGACAGGGCAGCCTGCTGTTACGCAACTTGATCCGTGAAGTTCCTACTTCCACTTTGCACATGAGAGTCTGTATGAGAAGCGTAAAGCCGTGAATTATTTTGTCATGCACCACCCCACCTCAGCAGGGAGCATGTGTTGTTCCAAGATCTGGCAGTGGCATCTCATCAGAAACACCTGTCACATACAGAAGCCAATCGAAGAGGCCACAAAATTTGTAACTAGGGATGACTGTGGCATAAACAATGTCTTCCTACTCAGATCTATCTACAGGTGCTGCACTTGCGTCTCCTTCCTTGGGAGCTTGCTCTGGAGACAGGAGACATTGACATTGGTGGCATATCATTGATATTGACATAAAGTGAAACACACCATCATCCTCGACAACTCCTCTCCTTTCTATTGTGATCGCTTATATATATTTGTGTAATATTTTCTAGAGCTCTTCTCCCCTCCAATACTAAAAGTATCTCCAGAGTTGGTCAAAGAAGGTGAAAACATGACCATAACTTGTGACACAAATCTTACTGAACATAGACAGACTACAGAACTGCAGTACGCCTTCTACAGAGACGGGAAGAACATTCAGGGGTTCAACTCTTCTAATATATATGAGGCTCAATTCATAAAGAAGGAACATTCTGGGACATATACATGTGAGATACAAACACCAAACGGCAGTGTAAAGAAGAGGAGTAAGGAAGTTCTGATAGAAGGTGAGCAGAGTCAATCATCTTGTCCTGGTCACTTGTGTCAACTGAGTGTTTTCTAATGATGGTTTATGTCTCTCCATAGAGTCAAAGCACTTTATGATCATACTATCTGCAAGTTTGGGGCTGTTCCTACTCATCGTCATCATCTCTATCTTTGTGTATGTATACCATAAACGCCGATCATCCAACAATAATCCTCAGCCACCAACAGGTAATCATGATTGGACTCCAACACCTGGCCAGTCAACTACAAATACAACTACAACTTTTCCACATAATCTCAAGCATATTCAAAATCCTATTTCGAAACAGATGCAGAGCATAATACACAGAAGCCGCTCTCATAAATAAACAGAAAGATTTTAGTCTCCCCTAAAAGAACATTTATTATCTGTGGTCCATCCAAAAAAAGTGAACAACGCATGCATCAAAAAAGTGTTCATATTCATTTTAATAGTTTTCATTAGAGTGTGAGGCCAAGAGAGGTCAGTGATGCATCCAGTTTGGGAAGGTTTGTTTATACAAGGATTTCACCTAAAAATCAGCCAGAATAGTTCCCAATTAACACATTTTGTCTACGGGCTATGGCTAGCTTAGGTTGGAGTAGTATGAATAATCAGTTGTTACTTTTCAAGTTGACACTCATTGAGCAATTTCTTTTTCAGCCAAAGGCAGCGACTACGCTGCTGAAGATAGAGTTACTTATGTGAACAGTGACAAGGCTAATAGTCTACAAAGTAAGTATAGTTAAAAAAAGTTAAAATTTAGAATATACAAATTCCATATTCCATAAATAATCACTATTCATCCAGAAACAATTGCACCCCAGGCAGTGGCTCTTCTCACAGAGCTGAAGCTGTTCTGGCAGAGGGACGGACTACCGGAGTTACCGCATCTGGCAAAGCTGGAAACAGCTGCAAACCGCTGCCACACTGCCGAATCCCCATTGTTGATAATGGGATCTCGACAGTGATCTAGCCGCTTACTGTAGTCAATGGGGGATCCGGTGGTGTGCAGCAGTATCCTTGCCAGATATAGTAACTCTGGTAGTCTGTTCTAGCAGCGAAGACTACTGATGAATTTCCGTGTCAGCCAGAAGAAGTGAGAAAGACCAAAGTAATTATAGCAGTGATATACTATTCTGTAGTATGGGCTGATGACTGGGGCAATTATTGGGAAGGAGAGTTTCTAGGAAAACTTGTTCCTGATGATTGCCCTGGGTAAAGGTCTTGCCAATCACCCGATAAACAACCAATTGTTCATTGAGTGAAAACATTGTTTATGTGGACATTGAAATCATAATTTCTGGGCAGAAGATCACTGGCCCACATTTAATAAATGGGGAAAAAAGTATTTAGTCAGCCACCAATTGTGCAAGTTCTCCCACTTATAAAGATGAGGTCGGCCTGTAATTGACATCATAGGTAGACCTCAACTATGTGAGATAAAATGAGAAAACAAATCCAGAAAATCACATTGTCTGATTTTTAAAGAATTTATTTCCAAATTATGGTGGAAAATAAGTATTTGGTCAATAACAAAAGTTCATCTCAATACTTTGTTATAAATCCTTTGTTGGCAATGTCAGAGCTCAAACATTTTCTGTAAGTCTTCACAAGGTTGGCACACACTGTTGCTGGTATGTTGGCCCATTCCTTCATGCAGATCTCCTCTAGAGCAGTGATGTTTTGGGGCTGTCGCTGGGCAACACGGATTTTCAACTCCCTCCAAAGGTTTTCTATGGGGTTGAGATCTGGAGACTGGCTAGGCCACTCCTGGACCTTGAAATGCTTCTTACAAAGCCACTCCTTCGTTGCCCTGGCGGTGTGCTTGGGATCATTGTCATGCTGAAAAACCCAGCCACGTTTCATCTTCAATACCCTTGCTGGTGGAAGAAGTTTTGCACTCAAAATCTCACAATACATGGCCTCGTTCCTTCTTTCATGTACACAGATCAGTTGTCCTGGTCCCTTTGCAGAGAAACAGCCCCAAAGCATGATGTTGCCACCCCCATGCTTCACAGTAGGTATGGTGTTCTTTGGATGCAACTCAGCATTCACTCTCCTCCAAGCACGACAAGTTGTGCTTCTACCAAACAGTTCTACTTTGGTTTCTTCTGACCATATCCTAATGACATTCTCCCCAATACTCTTCTGGAACATCCAAATGCTCTCTAGCAAACTTCATACGGGCCCGGATATGTACTGGCTTAAGCAGGGGGACACATCTGGCACTGCAGGATCTGAGTCACTGGCGGCGTAGTGTGTTACTGACGGTAGCCTTCGTTACGTTGGTCCCAGCTTTCTGCAGGTCATTCACTAGTTCCCCCATTTGCTCACAGTTCTTGTGATCATTTTGACCCCACGGGGTGAGATCTTGCATGGAGCCCCTGATGGAGGGAGATCATCAGTGGTCTTCTATGTCTTCCATTTTCTAATTATTGCTCCCACAGTTAATTTCTTCACACCAAGCTGCTTGCCTATTGCAGATTCAGTCTTCCCAGCCTGGTGCAGGTCTACAATTTTGTTTCTGGTGTCCTTCGAAAGCTCTCCGGTCTTCACTATAGTGGAGTTTGGAGTGTGACTGTTTGAGGTTGTGGACAGGTGTATTTTATACTGATAACAAGTTCAAACAGGTGCCATTACTACAGGTAATGAGTGGAGGACAGAGGAGCCTCTTAAAGAAGAAGTTACAAGTCTGTGAGAGGCAGAAATCTTGCTTGTTTGTAGGTGACCAAATACTTATTTTCCACCATAATTTGCAAATAAATTCTTTAAAAATCAGACAATGTGATTTTCTGGATTTGTTTTCTCATTTTGTCTCATAGTTGAGGTCTACCTATGATGTCAATTGCAGGCCGACCTCATCTTTTTAAGTGGGAGAACTTGCACAATTGGTGGCTGACTAAATACTTTTTTTCCCCACTGTATGTCTAAAAAGCAGCAAAAATTGGCACAATTTTGCACACCTAGGCTTTCAAAACTTTTTTCTGACATGCTCGACGGGGTGGGGCGTAGCAGAAAGGAGTCTAATTAGAAAGGCGTAGGGCTTAAGATATGCCATTTGGAACCAAAATTGTGCCCTAATTCTGCTCTAAAGAACGGTCACAAAGGAAGTCAACTAATATACTGTAGAGACAGAGAAAAGTGTCCATCTTTGTACCAGATTTATCATTCAGCCTAAGCCCCTGTGATAAATCTGGTGCAGATGTTGACAGCCGGCCTAAGATCACACCATCTATAGGATTAGTAAAAGTGGGTCAAACGTGTTTGTATAACATCTTTATAAGTTGTACTTTTCTCTCAGTTGTTCATTTGCAAACTTACCTGAAGAAGGCGCCTTTGTGTTCTCAAAGCCTGGAAATATCAGTATTCTGGTTATCTAATAAATGTATAACTGCTGGAATACCTCTGTCCTGTTTAACATGTCAAAAGAACTAAGAACAGTCCCTAAATCTGATCATCTGCTCATTTCACAGTGCCCATGTATGTAGAAATATATATTAACTTCGTATGACCCAGCAGTCCAGGCCTACATTCATACCAGAAAAAAAGTTCTTAAAAAGTTATTTTTATTGTTGATTTTCTAGGTCGTCTTCCACAAGACTACATACTTGTAAGTATTACGAATGACTGAACTTGACAAAAATATATATTGGTAGCAAACATACCTCCATATCCTTTGTGATATTTGTAAATTGGAAGAAACCAAACTTGAATTCTTATTGAAAACAGCTACCTAGTGCCCATCTGGGTGGGCTTTGATTTTCAAAGTGCCCAAATGCTTCTTCCGAGGCTTCCTGCCATCATGGGGATGCTTCTACAACTCTTGTGCAGGTACCCTCTGTTGTGCATCCAGCACCTGCACAGAACAGTTCCCAGATGTGGTCGCCCACCAAAGGGAATGTACTGTGTAGTTTCTGGGGGGAGCAGCAGAGAGTGCCTGCATGAGAGTTGTAGAAGCATCCCCATGACGTTACGGAGAAGGGAGGTCTTACATTTTCATAAATGTACATTAAATAACACAAAACAACATAGGTCTCCACCACTCATGAGACACCTCAGACCTGCAGTTTTATTGACTCTCGCCTACCTAATAACTGTCTTTTACTTTTACTGTAGAATTCAACCTATGATGTAGGAACCTCCAAGGCTAAACGACCAGTCAAGTTCACTCAAGAACTGCCTGACACTTCAGATGACATCTATCAGAACATCAGTTACCATACATAATATCCTCTCCAAAACCATCTTAAAGACATCTTCCAGCTCCTAATATGGCACATGGCAAGGACACAGTTTTTCCGTTATATAAATCCCTAGTTACATGAAAGATGTCTTTGGTTAATTTTGAGTATTAGATACAAGACCAGTGCTCAATACAGAGATATCCCTTAATGAGACAATTGGAAACAACTTCCATTCCTTGTTTTACCTTCCTCTGGATCTCCCACGATAAGTTATTCTATGTAGACTGTAAATTGAAGCTGTACAAACAATGTGACTACAATACAATCAGACTAATGGCAATGGGATCTCCTGATCCCATATGTTATCTATTTGTATCATATGTCTAAAACAAGAACTTAAAGGGGTTGTGCCACTAAAAATATTCACATTTTTCAAACCAGCACCTGGACGTGAATACTTTTGGAATTGCGTGTAATTAAACATGTAGTATAGCCAGTGAGTTATTCAATATTCAATTCTTATTTCTTGTCCACCTCACTGAGGTGGTCGCACATGCTCAGTTTAAATCTTCAACCGTCACTACCTCTATCTTCTGTTACAAACTGTAGCAGTTACAAGGAAAGAGCTACAGCAGAAAGGACATGCCACCTCAGATGATAGGGAGAGAGCTGCAGTAGAAAAGACACATTTCCAAGCTGTGATAGGGAGAGAGCTGCAGGAGAAAGCACAAAAACCTTTTCATCATATAAAACTAACATCAATTTATAAGATATCCTCTTATGTTAACTGCAACACGAAATATGTTGTGTAACTCATTTGCTGCACCTCTTGTAAATTGCAGTACGTGGGATGCAATACTAATACCCTAAAAACGAGGATTCGCCATCATTTACCTGATGCAAACAATGAAAAGGCATTGAATGCCTCTAGAGTTCCAACAGTTGTAAACAGCAGACAGGATGTTATTTACTGTTATTAATGTTAGGAATTATACATATATATATATATTCACCATTTTTATTTTAAGTGTTTTTTTTATTTTGTTGAAAACACATCCTGTGTGTGTCTATTCACTTGCGCTGATGAATTGTTGAAGCACATTCCATTCACAGGTGCCCGTTACCCTGGAGCTAATTTAACACCAGGTTCACTCCTACCTGTTGATGACGTGTCTTCTCTTGATAGGTAGATTTATTATCCAACATGTATTTTAACTTTAGTTTTTCGTAACTATGCCATTCTTTTGAAAACGGGTCTGGGTGCCCGAAACGAGTCAAGATGTTTTTTTATTGCTTGAGTGTTTTTTCTTCTAATAAAGTGACCAGTTTAGAATACATGGCAGTGCCGCATGAGAAAGGAAATGTCCCTGGGCTGCCAGCTTGAAATAAATCTAGCAAAACAATTGGAGCAATGACTGAAGAGATCGCTGTGTAACGTAATATGAATTTTCAAATTAATAAGCTTGTGCAGGCTAAGTGAATAAATATATTGTCACGCTGCGGTGTGGGAGGGAAACACCACACTGAGCACACACCAAAACACTACAGTGAGCAGAAGACCGAATCAGCAGGTAAGGAGCCAGTGGCAAGGAATACCACTGGACCACATGCACCGGAAATACTTGGGGCCAAAAACCGAGGGCAGAAACCCAGGGAGCCTCGTTCTTCACAAAGCCCCAGATGGTAGGGATGCACTTAGCCGAAACTCACTGGCTGCACCTCCAGGATGGTCCCAGTGCACCTGGCAACTTACCTGCAGAAACTGCTGGAAGAAAGACCAGCAGCCCACACACCAAAGACTGGAACCCAGGCACATGTACTGGAACCCGAACACCTAACAGGATGCAGTACACGCAACACACCCAGGAACCAACTCACCAGCAACAGCTCACAGTTTATATGCCAGTAATATGTATATTAGCTTTCTGAGCAGATCTTAGAGTGGTGAATCTAGGGCAGAGCAGCATGTCTAGCCTTGTCAATCAAGTAGAGGGGTTTTACACAGGGTTTGTTACAAAGCAGTGCTCAAAGGATTCAGCCCCACCCCCTGGTGCTCAAACTTGCTCATTTGCATATGAATAAAACACAGAGATATCTGCAGCTGTTCACCATGCAGACAAAAGAAAGGTATAGTTTTAGTCAGTGTGATGAGCCCCACCAGGCAGTATGTCTGGTTTAATAGGGTTGATCCTGGTGACAGAGCCACTTTAAACCTGAAAAATGTCCACGTGTTCCACACATTTTGTCTTTCTAATGACTGTGCTGTAATGCTGCCCATTGTACATTTTTTTCCTTTTGAAATAAAGCGATTTATGTATTTGTTTTTTTTTTTTGTGAATGTAACCTAAGTGTGCTGTTAAAGGTCTATCTGTTATTTACTTTCTGGTATTGACTCTCTGATTTGTACTGTGGTCTGGTTTTGACTTGTTTTTTTTATTCTGATTTGGACTTGGTTGTATTTGTTTGGTTGACCTTTTCTGTCTGACTACTACTCCCCCCCCACACACACACACAGTTAGGCCCTGTGTACTTAGATAGTTAAGGGACCATCGCCCAGTTGTGGTCTGCCGTTTTGGGCAAAACATGCAAGAAGGTGGGAACAGTGGTATGGGTAGAGACTAAGGGGTGCATTGTTCCCTACCTAACATGGCACAGGAATGACTGCTATTACGATTACCCCCAATCGCCAATTGTAGATTGTTGCCAGCACATCCTCTATTTACCCGGGGCGATGCTCTGTCGACACACAACCTATTTAGGAAAGTTAAATTCCATAGCAACAACTCACAATTTCATTTTGTTAAATTTTGAGGATTAAAATATTCAACTTTAAAAGTAATGAAATAAAATACAGAGCAATTAATCCATATAAAGGGAAATATGGACACTGGTTATAAAGTATATTCTATATGTGACAACTTATTTCTCTGTTTGAAGCATTAATTAATTTATAGATGAATGGGGGAGGTGTAACTTATGGAGCTAGAGGGAGGGTCATTTATTAGGACCAGTGTTTTACACGCTGGTCTTAAGTCTGTCTGTGCTGCTGGAGGAAGCGCCAAAGTTATCTGGAGGCGCAGGTGTCTACACAAATTTGGCACTTCCTCCAGCAGGGCATGCAACAGACTTAAATCTACACCAGCTCACCTGCTGGGGTAGATTTAAGTCATTTTCTATGCCAAAAACTGACGAGGATTATGATTAGAGATGAGCAAATTCTGCCGAATTTTAAATCAGCTATAGCCCGGCCGGCAGGGAGAGTACATGCCGGTGTACATCACTGTGCATTGCAACAACATGCATAGCTAGTCCTTTCTGGTAGTGAAACAGTTACTATGTGTCAGTATGGCAGGGAGGTCACATACGGTATATGGATGTGTGCACTGGCGTGTGTTACTATTTGGCTCAGTTCACACTTCCCTTATTTGGTCAGTTACAGGTCCAACACAGAACCAGGGCAGAGCTTTTCATGATACCTTATCTGAGAGTAGGATTGGCTCCTGATTTTGGCTCATCATATAGTAACTGCTGGAATTAACTGACCAAATAATTGAAGTGTGCACTCAGCCTTATAGGTCAATGTTTGCATTAGGTATAATGTACTTCACCGTGCAGCAGCCCCCTCGTCTTATACACAGCAGATAACAGGACTGATAAGAGATCATACATGTCCCCTCGTCTTATACACAGGAGGTAACAGGACTGATAAGAGATCATACATGTCCCCTCATCTTATACACAGCAGATAACAGGACTGATAAGAGATCATACATGTCCTCCTCATCTTATACACAGCAGGTAACAGGACTGATAAGAGATCATACATGTCCTCCTCATCTTATACACAGCAGATAACAGGACTGATAAGAGATCATACATGTCCCCTCGTCTTATACACAGCCGATAACAGGACTGATAAGAGGTCATACATGTCCCCTCGTCTTATACACAGCAGGTAACAGGACTGATAAGAGATCATACACGTCCCCTCGTCTTATACACAGCAGGTAACAGGACTGATAAGAGATCATACATGTCCCCTCGTCTTATACATAGCAGATAACAGGACTGATAAGAGATCATACATGTCCCCTCGTCTTATACACAGCAGATAACAGGACTGATAAGAGATCATACATGTCCCCTCGTCTTATACACAGCAGATAACAGGACTGATAAGAGATCATACACGTCCCCTTGTTTTACCTCATTATGTATTACAGGTTGGGTCATCCTACAGACCCCTCAATATGTCTTTGAAAGAGATGAGATGAAGTTACGATGTCACCATTCTCCTGGATATAGAGGAAGAAGGACAAGATTTTACAAAGAGAACAAAGTCATTAGAGATTGGAGCGATGATGAGGAATATCATATCAGTAATGCAGACAAGACAAATACCGGGACATACAAATGTACAAAGGAAGTCTATTATGATTCAATGTATCACCAACATGAAGATGAAGCTTTTCTATATGTTTCAGGTAAATCCATTTATATATAGTGCTCCCTCAGGATACAATATTTCCAGCATACAGTGGTCTTTTTTGACCCATGATAAGTTGAAACCAGACTCAACATTCAATATCCCAGACTCAGATCCAACCAATCAAAGTAAGGTCTCTGGTAAAATCGCTGGATTAGTTGCTAGTTAGTTAGCAGATATTCCTGACTGTTATATATAAGGACATGTTTTATATGAGTATATATAGGAGTGTTGGTGCAGGACTGCTAGATGGTGGACGCCTGGATTAGGCATGTTGGTTATAATTAGTGACAAGAGAAGTTTTCAAAAATTTGATTTGTCTGCTTCGCCAAACTTAAACAAGAAATTCTATTTGATTCGATTCAAGTCACATTCCATTGTATGGAGCGGGCTCAATCCATTTATTTGCGGAGGGGCCAGTGCGGCCATCTTGATTGAAGAAACCGCTGAAATGCACTGAAATGATGACGTCACCACATCTGCCCAGCATGACAGTGTGGTTACATCACACGTCAGCGCGCAAGAGAATTGGAGTGTCTTCTCAAATCAAGAAAACACAAAGAGACAGCTTGAAAGCAGACTGATTTTTTAACTCTTGTATCTCAGAAATGGCTGCAAATTTTTAATAACGACCAAATGAAAAAATATTTGTAGCCCAAAATGAGTAAAATGCAATCATAAAAAGTGGCCTGAAAGTGTCCACAGTCTTTAAAGAGTTGTGAAAATTAGGCACAACTCTTCAGTAGGCATTGGATATGGATGGGTGCAGCCAGTTCCCAGAATCTCCTAGACTCTGAACAAGAGAGGTAATGGGTAATAGTATGGCAGTAAATGGGCTATCCAAAGGCAAAAACTTCCAAAGGGAGACGATGATCAACAGAGGAACTTCCAATCATTCTTTATTTTAAAAACAGTCTCATAAAACAACGCATTTCACGGCAGAGTGGGACCCTTCTTCAGGTGGACGAGTTGAAACACATAAATTAGAATAACTTTATACCCCATAGCAAAAGGAGATCCCATGACCCTGAGATATGATACACACCTTAGCGCACACAGACCACACAGCTACATATACTTTTCTACCGAAGGCAAGAAGCCCCACTGTCCAAACGTTCATCCACAGGTATCAAAAGAACAAGAGTGTCCCAAGAAAATAGTCCTCACACTATTAGTGCACCTTCAACAGTCTGAATTGTAGGCACCTGACAGGAGGGGTTTTCGTCGTTGGCTGCTTTTGCCAAATTCCGACCCTGTGCAACAGATTTCTGGATTCATCTGAAGGGGCCATGTTTTTCAACTGCTGAGTATTCTAATTTTTGCATTCTTTTACCCAATGGCACCAGAACTTCCTAGACTGGAACACAGTAAGGACTGGCAATTTGTACATTTGGACATGTTAGTTGGAACACCATCATTGTATTTGTCTATTTTTTGACTGTGCGCTGCCTGTTTGTTAGAACAATTCTTAATATTCTCCTCTGACCTCTTTGGTTGAGGGGTTGCTTAGATCCATAGAATTTAATTCTTGATATCCTCCTCTGACCTCTTTTGTTGAGGGGTTGCTTAGATCCATAGGATTTAATTCTTGATATCCTCCTCTGACCTCTTTTGTTGAGGGGTTGCTTAGATCCATAGGATTTAATTCTTGATATCCTCCTCTGACCTCTTTTGTTGAGGGGTTGCTTAGATCCATAGGATTTAATTCTTGATATCCTCCTCTGACCTCTTTTGTTGAGGGGTTGCTTAGATCCATAGGATTTAATTCTTGATATCCTCCTCTGACCTCTTTTGTTGAGGAGTTGCTTAGATCCATAGGATCTCCTTTCCTTGGGCTCTTGGTACTATTGTACAAGGTTGGTATGGGTTGATATACTGGTCCCCAATAGTCTATCACCGATGACCATGACTTGTTTGAAGGTGATCAGATAGATCATTTATTAAATTCTAATATGGATTCATGCTGAATTCAATCACGTGATTTTATACTGCACCCCATACAGAGAAGCTCTGATCACGAAAGACAGGCCAATCAGTATATATGGAACTGAGCAAGAGCAATGAATTGACTCCAAGTCTCTCAAGCATTCACAGATGGAAGTCAAGGGTTCATCTATGTAGGAAGGTTGGATGGCTGTCCATCTATTGTCTGATCAAATCTTTTCAACAGCTTAAACAAAAACCTTGTAATTGCTTGTAATTGTGATCACAATAGATTACTGCCCTCTATGAAATATACGCTAAGGCATCTACCCAGTGGAATATAATCACCATGTTCCTTTTCTAGAGCTGTTCACGCCTCCGACAATAAAAGTGACTCCAAACCCAGTTTTCAAGAAGGAAAATATGACTCTAAAATGTGAGTCCCGCCTCTATTCATCCACACTGGGTATACTACTACAGTTTGCTTTCTACAAAGAAGAGCGGTTAGTTCAGGGATTCGATTTGAAGGACATCTATAAAGTCCCCATCGTTCAGATGAAGCATTCCGGGAATTACTCATGTGAAGTGCTGACTACAGATGGCAGAGCAAGGAAGAAAAGTGCGGAGCAACGAATCCAGATTCAAAGTGAGTATAGACACCGGTTATATCTTCTACATGTGGCAACTTCATCCTTTACCTGGAACATGTATTAATTCATTCATAAATGGGGAAGGGGGGAGGTAAACAAGCATCAATGTTAAAATTTGTTTATTTCATGGTCTGCTTTAGAGTTTTTCTCACAACCAAAAATTTTTGTGGCCAACAATTTCACGGTTGAAGGAGATCCCATGACCCTGATGTGTAACACGACTCTGAGTCCATACAGAAAGCCTACAAAAGTGCAGTTTGCATTCTACCGAGATGGACGGGAGGTTCAGAGATTCACCTCCTCTAACAAATATGAAGTTCTCTCCGCTCACCTGGAGGATTCTGGAAATTACACCTGTGAAGTAAAATCCTCCAAAAATACTACCAAGAGAAGTTATGGGATCTACATTCAGATACAAGGTAGGCATTTAGAAATTTAGTAATGAACCTAATGAAGTTAAGTACATATGTGGTTGTACGTGGTTATATAACTCACAAAAAGGAATTTTGACTAATCAGAGGAGTAGACTGCTCTTTTTTTAGCAGGTACATAGTATTGTCTCACACGTGTAGGTGGATGCAAGAATTCTTTCCATCTTCTTTAGAGACCTTTTAAACACGTTCCAATCTATCCTTCAAGAACCATTAGATCTCATAACATAAAGGAATCCTAATGAGTAATAAATAAATACTGTAGTAATAAAGGTATCACATTGTTCCTTTTTTAGAGATGCTGACAGCTCCAGCTGTAAAAGTGACACCCAAACCTAGTTTAAATAGGAGATAGCATGCCTCTATGATGGAGGTGTGGACCCTGGTTATGTGGTCCACATATGAGAGCATTGTTCTAAATGTGGATCATGTATGAACATACACACAGTATAAATGGAGGGGAGGGAAGGGTGTAACTATGGACCCTAGGTCCATACTTGTAAATGTTAATTATATAGTTGTCCTATGCCACTTAATGTTTTAAAGTATAAAGTAGTAACTATAAACATACTCTTTCTCCTGTGTCATTGTCAGCTGGTCGGTGGGGGACCCAGGTGTCAGACCCCTACGATCAAATATTGATGACCTATCCAGAGGTCATCAGTATAAAAGTCTTGGAAAACCCCTTTAAGGCCACCTATTCCAACAATGATTGAGTTAGAGTGCTGGTGTAATGCTACGATCTCCTCACTGTGTTCTACCTGTCTAACTGTGCTTAGTCATTTACTACCACATCTAACTCTGTGGTACTTTAAGGGTTAACTCTTCTTTTGCTCTGTGTGCAGCTGCTCTGCTATTTATGCTGTGCTGTCTGTCCCATCCCTTGACTGAGCTTTCCTAGCATGCTAGATCCTGCAAAGGTACTATAATCTTCTTGCCTGCCTACATACTGCCTTCTGCCTGTTTTTCAGATTCTGCCTCTGCCACCTGACCTGATATTTGTCTGATTACCGTATTACCACTTTGCTGCCTGTCCTAACCTTAAACAAGTTGGTAGACGCAGTAACACAATACCTTCATTTCCTTCTCTGGATTTGTTCAGACCCCATAATCATAAAGCGTTATTAAGGCATAGCCTACTGACTCTTAAATAGCTGAAAAAATAGCATGACTGGGCGATCAATCAAAATAGGCCTATGGTGAACCATAGACTTTAGAGATTAAATATCAGAAGTAGGAGAGTCCAGCCTCACCCGAAGCATTCTTCAAAAATTCTTCTAAACTAAGGGGGTTATTTACACAAAGTAATCTGAAATCTGCAACTTTTCCCCACTCATACCCGATCTAAAACTGGGGGCTCGGTGTAGTCTGGGAAGGGGGCGGGCCGGAAGGCCCATCTTATTTATCATCTTCTATGCCTGTTTTAGGCATCAAAAATGGTCTAAATCTACGTAAGCAAGGGAGCTGTTGTAGATTTAGACAGGTGGTGGATACATCGAAGTTATATGGAGGCCGACAGCTCTACATAAATTTGGCGCATCCACTGCCAGCCGAAGGGGTATCAAGACCAGCGTCTAAAACAACAATGTTAATAAATGACCTCCTAAGTTTTCATATATAATTTCAGATGTAATCTGGTCTGAATTCACTGGACCCCAATGGGTCAGTAATTTGGGAAGGAATTTAAATGAATTTAAAAGCAAATAGAATGGTGGACTTCACAACGGGTTACACCTCAGAAATTAGAACATTTTACAATTGATTGGAGACCTCCAGTGTCTGTGAAAGTAGAATCCCGCTTCTTATTTTTTAAATGAAAATAAACTCAATGAACCTTTTATTTTCAGGCCCCAGAGAAGCTACCTAGTCTGTCTGGCATTATCTGCATGTGTGGTAATAGCCGCTGCACTATTTGACTTCAGTTGTGTAAAATGGACGAGTTCTATGGAAAGAACAGACCACTCAACAACATAGTGACCATCGGGTAACAAGGTCAAAAGCATCGTCCATCCATCTTCTCCAGCTGAGGACTTACTGCCACCGAGAGCTTCTTCCTGACAACTCACTTACTTCCGCAGATGCGAATGACCACACAATATGCTACCGCATGCATTATCGAATTTTAAGTGATCAAAATGATTTCTCCTCTCTTGTAATGATTTAGTGAAAAAGTAGAAGCATTAAGGAAATGATCTCTCCACTCTGCATTCATTATTCGTGCTGCAATAAAATGTTTGATTCTAATACATTTTTTCTATACTGCTGGTTCAATAAATAAGACCATGTGCACAAGAGGCCGTATACTAGCGTCTGGTTATTGTTTCCAAGCTATCAGTGTATTATCAGTACAAGAAGAAAGAAAATAAGTGTTTTTAACAATAAAAAATTTAAGTTTCAATTAAAAAAGTCCCTTTCCCATAAAAAGAGTCAAATAAAATTGTAAAAAAATTAGAAATAAATAGAAAAAAAACCCCCACACATATTAGGTATCGCCACGTGCGTAACAACCTGCACATGATCTAACCTGTCAGGTGAACACCGTAAAAAAACAAATAATCAAAACTGTGCCAGAACAGCCATTTGCTACTTTGCCTCACAAAAAGCGTAATGTAAAGCAATCAAAAGTCATATATACTACAAAATTTTACCAATAAAAGTGTCACCTTACCCTATAATTTCCAAAATGGGGTCACTTTTCTGGAGTTTCTACTCTAGGGGTACATCAGAGGGCCATTAAATGTGACATGGCAACTTAAAATTATCCCAGTGAAATCTGCCCTCCAAAATCCATATGGCGTTCCTTTCCTTCTGAGCCCTGCCATGTGCCCGTACAGCAGTTTCTGTAAATTGCAGAATCAGGGTAATAAATATTGAGTTTTGTTTGGCTGTTAACCAAAACTCAAAGCTGTTAAAAAATGAATTAAAATGGAAAATCTGCCAAAAAAGAGACATTTTAAAATCTCATGTCCTTTTTCCTTTAATTCTTGTGGAACACCTAAAGGGTTAACAAAGTTTGTGAAATCAGTTCTGAGTAACTTGAGGATTGTAGTTTCTACAATGGAGTCATGTATGGATGGTTTCCACTATGTAAGCCCCACAAAATGACTTTAGAATTGAAGTGGTCCTTAAAAAAGTGGAATTTGTAAAAAAAGAAATTTGCTTTTAAAATTCTAAGCCTTATAGGATCCTAAAAAATAAAATTACATCTACAAAATGATGCAAACATGAAAGTGGCTATATGGGAAATGTAAAGTAATAACTCTGTTATGATGTACCACTATCTGTCTTAAAAGCAGATAAATTAAAATTTTGAAAATTGCTAATTTTTCCAAATTTTTGGTTAATTTAGGATTTTTTAATAAATGAAGGTGAATTATATTGACTAAATTTTTTTACTATTATGAAGTACAATGTGTCGCGAGAAAACAGTCTCAGAACGGCTTGGATAAGTAAGGTATTCTGAAATTATTACCACATAAAGTGACACATGTCAAGTTTTCAAAAAACGGCCTGATCCGTAAGGTGAAAAATGGCAAGGTCATTAAGGTGTTAACACAGCTCAAAGGGTGTGTCCATTCTGTTGCAGCTCTCTGCCTGTCACAGCTCAGGGGGTGTGTCCTTTCTGCTGCAGCTCTCTCCCTGTAACTGTCACAGATTTTAACAGTACATATGACTGGTGGCAGTTAGAGGATGGATCGAAGCACA
This sequence comes from Rhinella marina, assembly GCA_900303285.1. Taxonomy (NCBI): domain Eukaryota; kingdom Metazoa; phylum Chordata; class Amphibia; order Anura; family Bufonidae; genus Rhinella; species Rhinella marina. The sequence continues at coordinate 28,605 of ONZH01016532.1, forward strand.
TGTGACCACCTCAGTGAGGTGAAACAATGGGGCCTTCCTGGGTGAATTAATAAAAATGAAAATGCGTGATTTGTGCTGGTAAGGGGCTTTCCAGAAAGAGCCGTGCATCCGTAGGCACAGCTCAGATGAAGGTGTACAGGAAAATAAAGAAAGAAAACAGAAGGTCTCGCTAAACAGATTTTTCTGAATAAGTGGCTACTATATCAGCAGCTATATGAAATTTTTCATTTTTATTTACATGCAATCAGTAAAAGTAAGGATTTTGGGCCTGTGTGGAACATAAGACGTAATAGCAGTGTAACACTGGACCCACTGTACCACTGAACAGACGTGACCTTGGGCTATTCTGGACGGTGTGGCCAAAATGGTCCCTGGTATTCACCCTTTTACTCCCATACAGGGATCTAGAGTTCACTGCAAGGGCCACTAGGCCAGAATGAGAGTAGTCTACATTTAGTGGCTACTAATCAACACAGACCGCGCTGACACATGTATTATGCTTTTTCATATTCCAAAGCTTCCAAAAATTGTCCCTTATCGGGGGAAGATGGTGTTTAAACACACACAGTGTTATGGGATAGAAGAAAATCAGTGGCTTGTTAGCGGACCAATCGTCTACAAATTATGCCTTAACGGGGTGTGGGGATTCGCTCTGGTTGGTAGGGTGAGAAGACGCAGAACAGAGGCACAAAAATAGTTTTTAATCACACTCCTGTGTTTTATTCACACAAGCAGGTTGAACAGCTCAACAAACACCTTCACCTTAGTTGAAAGTCCTGGTGTTTAGTTCACACTATGCTGCAAGTCCCGCAAAAAGAGTCCAGGTCCAGGCGTCTGTTCACACTGTGCAAACAGGTCCACACCAAAGTTTAAGTCCAGGAATTAAATGACCTATCCTCCCAGACAGCTCCCAAGCCTTCATCCAGGCACAAGCCTCACACAGCCAGCAATATCACACTCTAGGAACTTTTAAAGAGAGTTGGGCATCCGCAAAGCCCGGACCGGCAAGTGAAATCTGGCCCGGTGCTTGACCTCAACTTGCTGCAATCACTCTCTGCAGCATATGCTGGGAGGAAAATACCTCCCATCTACTGACAGACCCTTCACTGTGTCACGGGGGTCAAAATGCCTTTTCATATAAGCACCACCCTGGCTAGACCAGAGGAAAATTTAGGCTAAGGTACACCCCATATACCACAACTAAGTTGTATGGCAGCAACTTGTCACAGGTGAGCCAATGGGTGTAATTCGACTCACAGTTGGAAGCTGCTGTTGCTCCTTGGGCCGGCGTGCAGTGAGTGGAAGATGACACCAACTCTTTTGGGGCACTCCCTGGTTCCAGGGGCTCTGCCAGGTGTTGGCGCGAAGTGCCCTTGATGGTGGAAGATTAAGGTGTCGGTTGGCAGGGTCCCTGAGATCTTCGTGATGCCATCACTTTGAGGTGCAAGTAGGTGAACGGTGGAAGAGATGAGGAGACACGTGAGTTGCAAAACGGTAGAACTTTTACTAAAGATAGGTCTCTGCCTTGAGGTGACTATTTCCATACAAGAAATACTTCAGGGAGTACTTCAATACAAAAATGACTCAGATAAAAGTTTAGTGCTGTAGGATTCCTTAATAGGCTGGGAAAAGAGTGCATTCAAGCTTTCCTTTAGTGTCAGAGAGTTCCTGTTACATATCTCAGTCTAAGTCCACAATATACTATAACAGCCAGGCAATGGATATAATAACTTCCTTACTTGATACCAGTAACCCACAGGGCGGTCTCCCTAATGGCAGGCAATACTCATCTGCTCCAGTCTTTGTATTGGGCGATTTCTGGTAAATGGGTCCACGTTCCCCGTAGAGGCATGAGTGGATAGATAACCGAGCTCCTAGTCATCCGGTCGTGTCCAGGTGCCTTTGAGCTCCTTCTGGCCACACATGCAGTGGAGTCCATAAACTATATGTTGCTTTCACCTCCACCCTCTCTATATCCTGGGTGCACTGGTCTGTACAAAACAGCTTTGGTGATGGTAATTATAATCCTTCAGCTTGGATAGGGTCAAGGGCTGACACGGCAGCTACATGTTCCCCTCTAACACTTCTCTGCACTTACAACTCTGCTCTGAGCTGGTTCTCAGCTAAACTGGTTCTAACCTGAACTTAGTTACATAGTTACATAGTTAATACGGTTGAAAAAAGACACATGTCCATCAAGTTCAACCAAGGGTGGGGGTAGGAGTGATGAAGGGGAGGGGGACGGGTAACCTTAAGAAATGAGTCTACATTTTTTAATATGTGGTGACCTTCTTTTTCTCTAAGAATTTATCTAAGCCTGTTTTGAAGCCCTCAGCTGTCTTTGCTGTGACCAGCTCCTGCGGTAGACTGTTCCACAGATTCACAGTTCTTATAGTAAAGAAGGCTTGTCGCCCCTGGAGTCTGAACCTTTGCTTCTCCAGGCGGAGGCAGTGCCCCCTTGTCTTTTGAGGGGATTTTACCTGGAACAGTTTTTCACCATATTTTTTGTATGGGCCATTTACATACTTATACAGGTTGATCATGTCCCCCCTTATACGTCTCTTCTCAAGACTAAACAAGTTTAACTCCTTCAATCTTTCTTCATAGCTAAGATGCTCTATGCCCCTTATCAGTTTAGTTGCCCGTCTCTGCACCCTTTCCAGCTCCAGGACATCCTTCCTATAAACCGGAGCCCAGAACTGAACAGCATATTCCAGATGAGGCCGTACTAATGCTTTATACAGTGGTAATATGACATCCCTGTCCCGCGAGTCCATGCCTCTTTTAATACATGACAATATTCTGCTGGCCTTAGAAGCAGCTGATTGACATTGCATGCTATTCTGCAGTCTATGGTCTACAAGGACACCCAGATCCTTCTCTACAAGTGACTCTCCCAGTGTTACTCCCCCTAGGACATAGGAGGCATGCAAGTTGTTAGTACCCAGATGCATAACTTTACATTTATCCACATTGAACCTCATCTGCCAAGAGGAGAACCTCATCTGCCAACTTGCCAGACCCTATGGTGCATATATGTGATGAGAGCACCACCTAGTGGCGAGAAATATGATTGTAGTACACCAGCCTGTTAGGATTTCCTACAACATCAAAAATACATGAATAACAGCAATGACATGGCATTTGTAGTTCACACTATAAGTGGGACACTTCATGTGGTCAAGAATATTTTTTTTATTTGTGGCCACAAATTCCATTATAGATGTCTCACAGAGTAGAGGACAAGGAACAGTCATAGCAGGACCCACAGTATCACTGGCATCAGCAGTTCCTGAGCTGACCACAATAGAAGGAGTGAGGAGAAGGAGGAGGAGGAGGAGGAGGAGAAGTGAGCCATCCAATCCACAATCTTGTCCCCTATCTCCACAATGATAATGTTGTGCCTTTCCCATGCCACGGAGATACAAATACACTGATTCAGAAAAAAGCTTTCTCTAGTATAAAACAGTAGTTGCCCACCTACTATGAGAATATTCCCCAACAAAACACACACCTTGAACTGTCTGGAGATTCCCGTCCCAGATATTGGACTATAATTTTAGTTGTTTTTACTCAGAGTCAGGGGCGTAGCTATAGGGGGTGCAAAGGTAGCAGTCACTACCGGGCCCAGGAGCCTGAGGGGGCCCAAAGACCCTTGTGCCTCATAAGAAATACACAAAGCACAGAGGGAAGGGGGGCAAAAGCTGAACTTGCATCAGGGCCCATGAGCCTTTAGCTACGCCCCTGCTCAGGGTTAAAACAGTACTCTCTGAATTGTAACACATTCATTGTATACTTATACTGCTATTTTTGCCCACAAATCAACATTTGAACTGTCTGGAAATGTCCTGTCCCGGATTTTGGCCTACCAATTCAGGTGTTTTCACTCAGAGATTTAACATGGTACCCTTTGGATTGTGAAACACACATTGTACACTTGTATTACTATTTTTACACCCCTTACCAACACTTGAACTGGAGATGCCCTGTCACAGTTGTAGGAAAAAAGACATTATTGCTTTTGCTACAATGTATATCATTTAAAAACAATACAGATATGATACACTGAAAAAAAATTCTCAGCAGCAACAGATGACATAATTTCTGTAAAATGCTTCTGCTCTCAAAACAATGTGTTTAGCATGGACGGCTATGATGCACTGAAAAAAATACACTAATTGCTCAGCAGTCAGCACTGCAGCAAAATGGGGAAAAAGGGCAATAAGTCTAGAGAGACTCCAGGTTCAGAAAAAAACCCAGCAGTTTTTCTATTTAAATAAGAAAAAAGGGATGTTCTTGCAGGTAGATGCTTTCCAG
>ONZH01016533.1:0-17206 GCA_900303285.1 Rhinella marina
AATACATATTAATGCTGGTGATGACATCAATGCACAGAATTACATTTCTAGAGTAGCACACAGATAGAAGCTGGTTACGCAGAGTTGTAACACTACTCTGGGGTGTTACATTCCCCCTTACTTAAAGTCAAGCCGTCCTCGGCTTGTGTTTAGGATTAGCATACAGGGATTAGGATATAGAAAAGCTTACAGGGAATCCAATGAATACAAGGTGCTGCATGAATAGATACATATAAATGGCATAACATACATAAATAGACAATTGAGCTACTATGCTGGTACGTTCCTGCCTTGTGAGTAGGGTGTCCGATCTTGTTATCCCCTCTCAGCAGACGAACAACCTATGTAAACTGCACTAAGCAACCATTTCGGACTGACTCTGTATATTTCGGGCATAAAATACAAAGAAAGCATGGGGGTGTCTTCACTCTGTAATCCCACCATTGTGAAATGATAAGCCCGCAAACGGAAGGGTGGCCTTATTCTGTAATCCCTTCCAAGCACCAAAGCCTGATAATGCTTTACGCTTTGTCACCTTGATGTCTATCTGTAGCTGCAAGTTATTTTCCTGGAGGCGGTGCACGAGGCCTCAGGACACAGTGAACTAGGAGGAGGAATCTGCCAGTCCTGCCATAGTTCCAATGAGAGAATTAAGATCTCTCTAACCACACACATAAAGGACAATGAACTAGGAGGGGGGGGGCCTGCCCGTCCTTCCATAGTTCCAAGGAGAGACTATTCTCTCCGGACACATCTATAGCAGCGAGGATAACCCCTGAGGAATAAAGAGAAAACTGCTTGTGGCTCTGACACCTGGCTACCATGAACGGTTAGTGTGAAACGCCCTCAGAGGCAGCATACATATCTGAGGTAGAGACAAGTAAGGTGCTATCTATCTGGCTAAGTGTGTGACCATACATTAAAGTGCATTTAGGACACATTGTGGTACCTGCAAAGAAACACACACAATGGGTAATATTCTTGAACGTTGCTGAAATATAAAAACATTAGTGCAAACATTTAAGTACAAATATAATAAATGCATAATATAGGATATCTGTGGTTACATTCAAGTCCATATTTTCTTCTTCTTTGGCTTGGAACTGGAACAAAGTCCCAAATTCAACTTGAAATTTGTAATCCACATGGGTAATAAAATAGGTTATAAATAGCAGAAAAGGTTTCTTGACAAACCCTTTTAAAAGTGATTTCCCAACAACCTGAAAAGGGGGGAAAAAGGATGTGGTGCGCAAACATGGCGCAACTTGGATTATTGTAGATGGGGGGAGTCCTGACCCACGTATCCTTCCAGATGAGGCCAAAACAGGGCAACATAAACAACTAAAACACAGCCAATCAGGTTCTCACCCTTTCAGGCTCAGTCCACGGGGTGGATCCCATTAGTCCTGGAGTTATTTGGCAGTACTTGAGTGCAGGCTCCCACTATTGGAAGGCCTGCCAGTCCTCCTCGCTACTACTCGAGCTGAAGGACATTAGAGGGCGCTCCTGCCTCTGATAAGCTGCCCGATAAGCGGCAGCCATTCCCCGACGTCCTCTCAGTGATGGGACCAGTTTGGGGGTCCTGCATGCTGATGCGGAAGCCTCTCCTACCTTCGCCTCCTGGCCGGATCCTCTTGCCGGTACGACGGGGGTCAGACACTCCGGCTGTAGGGGTTCTTGTAGGGGTCTCCCACGGGCGGCGCTCATGGCGGCTTCGATTTGCCAGGGTAGTCTGGCATGTACCACAGTGGGCTGAAAGTTGAAGGTGGCGGTGACCAACTCTCCCACCTGCATTGTAGGTGGAGGCAGTAGACCCGGGATCAGGGGTTCCGGCTGATGGGTAGGCTCTTCTTTTGCCTACGGGGCATCAGCAGCAGGTAAGCAATATGGCTCCGTGCTGTCCGCTGACTCTTCTTCCCACCTTTCCGGGGGCCAGGCAGGCCTCGCCGGACGGGTCAATACCTTCACGCCTGTTGCAAACGGCCCCTGGAGGGACTTCATCGGGGTATAGATCACATAGTCCCCGGGATGTAAATTATGACGACTCGGAGGTAGATATGTCCTCTTCACCGACCTGCGATTCACGTAGAATTCCTCGGCGGTTTCTTCATCGGTGATAAAACCCACACCTCTCTCCACGCTGAACCATAGCATGGTGCCCCGTCTTCTCTCCAGTATGGGATCTCCGGTACGGGGGTGTTCTAAGACCTGCACCACCCACTCCTCCACGTGTCTCTTGTACTCCCAGAGGGTGAGGGCCTTTGCGGTCACTGCTTCGGGAACCATGGGGTTCTGCCTCAGCAAATAATCTCTCTTCCGGGGCGGCGGAGCGGGAGCTGCAGCCGCTTCCACCGCACCAGCCGGCACGGCGGGTGTCTCTTGCGGCTTCTTGGGCTGGGAGTCCCGGTTCCATTGTTCCCAATATATTTCTTCGGGCTTTTCTGTAGGCTCATAGGGGTCAGTGCCCCAAACCATTCCGCCCCAGTCAGGGCCACGTTGGCGAGACGCCATCTTTCTTGCATCTTCTCTCGCGCTAACCGGATCTCGAGAGGGAGGAGGAGTAAAAGGGGTGGAGTCTATGCCTCTATGTCGTGCGTGCGTACGTACATACGAATAGTACGCTAAAGATTTGTACTCTAATGCGTACGTATTCAGTTAAGTAGCGTACCTTTGACAACGCTACACTGTATGTTCGTTACTTGAGTAGGAATGTTCGCAGACGCAGTGTATGCGTACGCTAATGCGTACATATTCAGTTAAGTAGCGTACCTTTGACAACGCTACACTGTATGTTCGTTATTTGTGCGGGAATGTTCGCATTAGCGTACGCATTAGTGTAAATTCTCAAATATGCGTATATTTTGCGTCGCCGTCGTTGAAGTCACTTGGATTTTTTCCACTTTTTTCATTGTAATAGCAACTGCAAGTAAACGAAACTATACCCTATCAGACTCCCATTATTTTAGCAGCAATTATTCAGCCGTTATAGCAAGGTTCGTTTTAGGTTCGGTTCGTACGAATCCGAACTTCACGAAAGTTCGCCGAAGTGAAGCGAACCGAACTTTTCAAAAGTTCGCTCATCCCTAGTAATAACCTTCAAATTGTCATTCAAAAGAGTGTTTCTTCAGGGAGAAAAAAAATACCAAACTTCAAAAAAGCTAAATTTAGCAAACTAAGCGCAAACTAAGGCTATGTTTACATGTCCTCTGGCCTCTCCTCCTGACAAAGCAAGACATGCGAAATGCACGTAGAGGGGAAGGCCAGTCTCACTTCACAATACGGGGTATGTTACAGCACAGTCAGACTTTATGGTGCATTGTTCTGGATGTTATCGGTGCCTTTCTTCCCAGTTCACTAGTTATTAACAGGGCAGCTAATACTTTTTTGTCATAAATTTGTTTATTGAGAGACACCAGAAAAATAATCAGGAAGGCATAATACATTAGTATGCAGATACAATAATGATTTGTTAATGACCGGAGATGCAATATCCTTCAAATATTCAGACAAAGCAGATAATAGTGAGTCTCACATTTTATATTTTAGGTACGGGGAAGAGTAAAGTTAGGTACATAGGAAGGAAGGTTGGGGGGGGGGGTCGGGTAACGGGGGGGTATGTGAGGGAAGTGGGTAGGGGGACAATCAAAATGAAATAGTTCTATCAACCATAGTATCTTAGGACAATAAACACGGAAACATGAGAACATGGAAACATTCAAACATCGAAACATCGAAACATCTCCCAGAGCTTGCATCAAAACTTCTTGTCATTATAGAATACATCAGGTAAGACTCATGTGACATGAAACACTGACATCAGTTTGAAAATTATAAAAAGCAAATGAAAAGAACAGAAAGCCGAATTAGTCCCAAATACAGAGGCAAGCAAACATACAAGTCACTTACATAAAGCCAATGTGCACAACCTTCTACTGTGAAGTACCATACAAAGATTGCCTATAGTCTAACCAGGGTTTCCAAAGTTTAGTGAAGGCCGAGTGGGATCTGTTTGCCCAGCTCGCCAGTTCCTCCAAAACCAAAATATATGACCTAATGTCCCCGCTTCTTTCCCACACCTCCAACAGGTGTTAATGTCACTGAGGCCCATTTGACATAGCACTACTGGGGTTTTGTACCACATCGTCATAATTTTAAAAGAGTTTTCTTGGGTTCTAACACAACGAGAAGCCATGTAACATAGTAACATAGTTTATAAGGCCGAAAAAAGACATCTGTCCATCCAGTTCGGCCTGTTTGCCTACAAGTTGATCCAGAGGAAGGCAAATAAACCTGTGAGGTAGAAGCCAATTTTCCCCACATGTGAGTGCGAATGAATGATGTCAATATCACTTTTAGAGAAAGTACGCAAGAGGTCAATCTCCCAAACCCTAATATATGCTGGTGTGCCTTCATCTTTTGAAATAAGTTGTTTATAGAAGAAAGACAATAATCTAGGGGGTGGCTTATCAGTACCAATCAGTTTCTCCAACCAGGATGGTGCAGACAAGGTAGGAGAAATCCTATTTAGATCCTCCAATGCTTTATGCAGGTTGGATTTTGCCAAAAATCAAGAGTATGAGTGTCATCTGGGGTAAGAAAAGAAAAATCAGGAGATTCCTTAGTTAAGGCCAGGCCCGGATGTGACAGAAATGGTAGAAATCTGGCTGGCATATGACCCGAAGGTGTACTAAAGAGATTATCTTTATTAAGTAGCTGTATAACACGAAAAGTACTTTTTGTGATGCCATTTAAAAGAGTAGACTTCCTAGGAATGTTCCACAGCCCTACTGCGTCAAGTGCATCGAGGGAAGCTTTTTCACATTGTAAGTGAAGATTATCATATCATGAATCTACTACGTGTAACCATCTCTTCAGATGAATGGCGTAATAAAATGTCTGAGGGTCACAAAGACCAAAGCCTCCAGACTGGCGTGGAAAGATAAGTCTGGAGAAGGAAAGTCTTGGTATTTTCCCTTGCCACAAAAAGGTAGTAAAGAGAGATTGAATCTTTCTAAAATAAGACTGTGGGATATGGATAGGTAACATTTGCAATAAATACAGCAATTTGGGTATGATATATGTTTTCAGCATATTCTTCCTTCCTATCCACGAAAGGAACGGAACTGACAGTGAAGAAAGCTGTGTTTTGATTTTTTGCAGTAGAGGAGGATAATTGGCCGTATATAGAGAGGACAGTTTGCTAGTTATTTGGATACCCAAATACTTTATCTGAGAGTGTTGCCAATGGAAGGGGGCTAGTGATTTAAGTCTTTGGAGATTACTCAAAGGAGTATTGATATTGAGAGCCTCTGATTTGCTGTAATTTATTTTAAAATTGGAGAGTGTACCAAATCTTTCAAATAAATCTAATACTGTAGGAAAAGCTTGCATAGGGTTTGATATCATCAAAAGCAGGTCGTCAGCGAACGCTGCACATTTATGGGTGTTATGCCCTATAGAGACTCCTTGTATATCTTTATGTTCTCTAATGGCTTGGAGCAGGGTCTCCATAGTTAGAATAAATAAATAGGGAGATAGGGGGGCATCCCTGTCTAGTGCCATTGCTAATAGGGAAGGCTCCTGAGAGGGATCCATTCACTCTCAGTCATGCACTAGGTGCATCATATAGCGCCATCATAGCCCGTATTAATGGTTGAGGGAAACCAAATGTCTCTAATGTCTTGACCAGGAAACCCCAATTGATTCTATCGAACGCTTTCTCAGCATCTGTACTAAGGAGGGGCCGTCTGGACCCGGGCACTTATTGAGGGGGAGGGATTTTAATGTCTTAGTCAATTCTTCCCTAGTGACTGGTGCCGTAAGAGCCGCCCGGGATTGTAGTGGGGCAGTGGGCAAATTTATAGACTCCAAAAAAGCTGTTATTTGTGTCTCATAGGTCACCAGGTCAGGCGCCCGCTGATTGCTTTTTAAATCATATAGAGACTCATAGAATTTTCGGAAGTCTTCAGCAATGTGAGCTGTCTGTGTGATCTTATTCCCTACAGAATTAGTTATGGACTGAATAAATGAGGAATCTTTTTCTTTTTTAACTAGATGGGACATCAGTTTATTGCCCTTATCTCCATGAGCATAATATCTGAATTTAGAATATTGATATGCCTTAGCTGATGTTATATTTAAATGGTCTAGGAGCTGTTTCCAAAGTTCAGTTAACTTCTTTTGGGCAGAGAGCGAAGCAGATCTTTTATGAATCATTTCAAGGGATGCTATTTGTGCTAAAAGAGAATTGAGCAGTTCTCGGCGTATATATGCTTTATGAGTCTCCCACACAATACTCTGTGAAACCTCTCCTGTGTCATTGAGTTCAAAAAAGAGGCGGAGTTTGTCAGCCAATCATGCCACAGTGACATCTGAGTCTAGTAGGGTTTCATTTAGACGCCGCTGCCATTCTCTAGATGGTAAGTCAGAGACCCATGGTGTAATTGTCATAGGCGCGTGGTCTGAAATGGTGATAGGCCATCTTGGATTGAATGAATATGGTTAGCAGAGCTAAATATGTAATCTAATCTCTGGTACGTATTGTGTATGAATAATATGTGAAGTCCTTAGTATTGACATGCAGTAATCTCCAAACATCAAGTAGTTGGGCATTATGTAAGGCTCGATATATCTTTTTAAGTTTTACTTGAGAGACAGCAGAGGTACCTGTAGAAGTGTCCAAAGTTCGATTTAATGCAATATTTAGATCACCACCCACTATCCTAATACCTTCTGCGAAGCTTTCAAATTTTTCTAAGTCTCCTTTAAGCCATTTGGCTTGATGTAAGTTAGGAGCATACAGACTGGCCAGCGTGATGGGAATGGAGACTAATTTCCCCTTAACAAAGAGAAATCTGCCCTCAGGGTCTGCATAAGTGACTGAATGAGCAAAGGGGACAGACTTCTTGATTGCAATGCTGGTGCCCCTGGAGGCCCCAACATGGCAGCTGTGATACCAATGACCAAAATAGGATCTGGGAAGGTTAGGAACTTTCCCAGATTTGAGGTGAGTTTCTTGCAAAAAACAAATATCAGTGTATAGGCGTTTTAAAAGAGAGATAACCTGTGACCTCTTTTGCGGGATGTTGAATGAAGCCTCTAACGTTAAAGGAGGTGATTTTTAAAGATGCCATGTTGGGTCTCCAGGTTCGCCATGGTCGAGCCACCTGAAAAATCTCTGGGAGAGCGAAACAAAGAACAAACCAAAAAACAACAAAATATGCAAAATATGTCACAGAAAAGTAATGCCTTAGCAGGGCTACACTGGAGGCCCTGAAGACATGTGGCCAGGGGGGAGATATACATCACTTGGCCTGATCATAGAGCGCCGGGCCCTGAATCCAAAAAAATATAACATAACTAAACATTTAGACATTTAGAACATCTATTGGTAAGGTGTCAAACGAAGGCAGGGCATAAAGGATATCATGAGGTACCACTGGACAGTAGTGTGTCTCTTTCAAAAACCAAAAAGATCCTTTATGAAGCTGTCCTGATTAGGGGTTCAAGTTGACATCTTCTTGCTTTTAGGTGAGCGAGTCTTGGTGACAACGGACCCCGGTTCAAGCGGAGGGAGAGGTGGAATCGGTTCCACAGCAACCACAGGTAACCAAGATGGAATATCTAGTGGCTGGGTATTCAGGAGGCGCCATGCCTGAGGCAAATCAGATGGAGAGCGTATAGTACATCTTTTACCATTTGCTGCAAATGTGATTCCGAATGGGAACAGCCATTTGTATAGGATCTTCTGGCTTCTCAGTGTATCTGTGAGCGGTTTTAAGGCCCTTCTCTTTGCCAACGTGGAAGGAGCAATATCCTGGAATAAAGATATGTCAGTTTGCCCAAATTGAAGCGACTTACGCTCCCTGGCAGCAGATAATATGGTTGCAGTATCTTGATAACTGAGTAAGCTGCATATCACATCTCTAGGTGGTTCCTCCGGTTTTGGCACAGGCCTAAGAGATCTGTGTATTCTCTCAATGGAGATATTAGCTGCTCTGTCAGAGCCCAACAGGTCAGTGAAAATCGCTCTGGCTGCAGACTCTAGCAGACTTTGGTTAACTGACTCTGGGAGACTCTTAACTCGAACATTTTTCCATCTACTACGGTTTTCCTGGTCCTCAATTAGCTAAAACGCTAAGTTTAGGGACTCAGATTGAGCCGCGGCCTGTTGCTGCATTGCAGCGCTGTGTAGTATAATGGCGGACTGCACTGACTCAAGGGCCTCTACTCTGTGGCCTACATGGCGTACCTCCGCATTGATGGTCGACAGTTCTTTCAGCACAGGAGCCAAGCCTTGCTTTATGGATCTTCTCAGAAAGGATCTGGTGTCTTGTGCTGCCTCTTGCTCCCCATCGGTGCCTACAGAGTCAGGGATGCTGTCCATGTCTGAGTCTTCATGTGCCTCCTCCACTTGTTCCCGCGCGTCTGCCGCCATCTTGAGGGCTCGGGCAGGGGATGCGCCCGACCTTCTTTTTAGGAATTTATCCAAATCCTCCTGTTTCTTTTTCCCCTTTGGAGTGTCTGGTAAGTCCTTAGGGCGATCCCTGCCGATCTTCACCATTGTATAGCTGATATAAAGGTGTTATAGCTGATAATTCAGGGCCCACGCAGCAGGAGCTCAGCAAGCTGCAGCCGTCTCAGTGCGCGGTCAGGCTCCGCCCCCCCAATCGGCAGCTAATACTTCAACTTATTTTAGTGGGAGGTGTTCCATGGATGTTAGGATGGATACACACACCCTCTGCTGATATGTATTTAAGAATGTCGGACATGCTGTCTCTTTCTATGATCAATGTTATTGATTAACTATTATATATTCCTGTGACGGTGTCAAGTATATTTTTAAAAAAAAACAAAAAATAGGTAGGTATTGCCGACCCAATTAACTGGTTGATTGACTATTATATAGTCCTCTGACAGAGGCAAGTACAATTTTTTTTAAACACCAAAAATAGTTATGTCTCACCCACACAATTAAGAGACTGAATAACTATTATATTTCCCTGTCACTTCCGCAAAGGAGGATTGCACGAAAAAAAAAATGGCAACAGGTCGCCGTCAGACTGAACAGCACAATTAAGTATGGTATTTCTGTCTCACTGGTGCAAAGGATTTGTATTACACTGATCAATAATGCCTACAGATCTCCAGCACACTTTTTAAAAATAATAAAGGCCTAAAACTCTCCCTGCCTGCAGCAGCGTCCTGTGCCTACACTAGTTTGAGCAGAATTGCGGTGCATCATGTGATCCAGCATTCATGCATACATGGTCACAGGGTGCGCCGGCCAATCACAGCCATGCCAATACTAGGCATGATTGTGATGGCTTCCAAGTGCCCACAGCTTAAATGCTTGTTGAGTGTCTGTGCTGCAGCCTTTCAACAAGCTTTATTTAAACTATGAACACCAAACCCAGACTCGGACTTTGGCTCCAAAATCCGTGTTCAAATTTGGTACCAGGACACCATAATGTTCGGTACAGTCCTGACCGTGGCGGTCTGGGTTCACTTATCACTACTTTACATTTCACCACTCTGTGACTGGGCCACTGTCTTGACTCCTCATGCAGTTTCCACTGCTTAGTTCTTTATAAATGATGCTAACATTGACCTGTATGGAAAAGTTCACACTTGAGTTATTTGGTCAGTTTTGGCCCCGTAACTGACTAAATAAGTGAAGTGTGAAGTGACTCTAAAGGCTCATGCACACGAACATGTGCGTTAAGTGTCCGTGTTATGGACCTTAATTTGCGGTCCACAGCACGTGAACTGAACTTACACATTCGTGTGCATGAGCCCTAAGAGTGATGCCTGTCAACTGCCTGTCACATAGATGCAAATTAAGTGTTTCACTACCACAGCAGACTCCCTATGCATGTTTCTGTAATACACAGTGTTCTACACCAAAATTAAAGGGTTATTCTCATTTTAGACAATGGGGTCATATCGCTAGAATATGCCCCCATTGTCTTATAGGTGCGGGTCCCACCGCTGGGACCCACACCTATATCCAGAACGGAGCCCCCGAACTGAATGAGGGCGCACTGCGCATGCGCAGCCGCCCTCCATTCCTTTCTATGGGGCCGCCGAAAATTGCCGAGCGCTGGCTTGGCTACTTCCGTCGGCTCCATAGAAATGAATGGGAGCGGTGGCCGCGCTTGCGCGCTGCGCTCCCATTAATTTCTATGAGCGCAGCGGGGAACTGCGCCTGGTGGTGGCCGGACCCCGGAAACAGCGCTCCCCGCTCTGTTCTGGATATACCTCTGGGACCCGCACCTATAAGACAATGGGGGCATATCCTAGTGATATGCCCCCATTGTCTAAGATGAGAATACCCCTTTAAGGTTCCCTGCAGCCAGGAAATAGATGATTTTTAACATGATTTGTTACAAATAAATTCAAATCAATTTTATGGGGGAAATTTGGCAAACCATATGAATCAAATTTTGAAAATTTTGCTCATCTCTAGCAGACACCCTTCAAGACCCAGTCCATGATCTGAGCTGGGACCTGTAGTTCCATTGCCCCATATTAGGCTCTACCCACTGTTTTCCAAAGTTTTAGGTTGGTCCACAGCTTTAGTATCACCAACCAGTATATTTTGCAGTCACAGCTAATGCATATCCACATCACGGACACCCCGACTGAGGCACATGGATACAACTCCAACCAGCAACAACCCTCATCCCCCAGTTAGTGCCCTAAGTACCCCAATGCTGTCCCCAGGTTTGAGCTTGTCATCCTGGGAACCCAGTGCTAACTATACATTAATGGATGTATTTCCTTGATGCCAAGCCCTTCACCTGAGAATGCACGTGATACTCCTTGTGGAGACATTACCTCTGGGTCTACCTGTCATCACCCACATATTGAGAGTAGTGGCTGGAAGAGCAATGGCTTACTTGAAGCCCCCTAGACACTAACTAGGCTAATGGCTAATGTCATCCGTATTTCTTTGCGGAACCGTATTTTGTGGACCATAATAGATATAAGGTTGTGTGAATGCAGCCTTACAATTAATACTTGTGTGTGTATAAATACAGACAAGCACAATTTTTAGAAATTATTGTAAAACATACCATTGTTTCTAACAACATTAACGTGTGTGTGGACAGAGCCATGGATCTGCCCCCGTTAAGAAATAATTTGTTGATACTTAGTCTGAACAAGCCACTTTTTTTCCCCATAAAACAAGTGGAATTTATCAAATCAGATATGTCAGTATTGGGGCTTAAAAAAGTAGCAACTCATGGTGATTGCATTGTTTTCTGTGACATTTGGCAGTTTTTTGGCACAAAGTGGTCTTTATTAGAGATGAGCGAGCACTAAAATGCTCGGGTGCTCGTTATTCGAGACAAACTTTTCCCGATGCTCGGGTGCTCGTTTCGAGTAACGAACCCCATTGAAGTCAATGGGAGATTCGAGCATTTTTGCAGGGGACCAAGGCTCTGTCTAGGGAAGGCTGGGTGAAAACCTGGAAACATCAGAAAATGAAGGAAACACCACGGAAATTGACAGGAAACAGCAGGGGCAGCATGCATGGATGCCTCTGAGGCTGCCTAATCCCACCATTACCCCAAATTCTCAGGCAACAGCCTGGTGGTTACCCTCATGGCAATTGTGCTCACCCAGACCAAGAAAGGCGAGGCACATACACATCACATGTTAGGGAAGCACCCAACTAGGTGCAAAGAAAAATTGTTTAGAGAGAGGGCCTGTAGGTGGACCTCCGTAAAAATTGTTTGGAGAGAGGTCATGTAGGTGGACCTCCGGAAAAATTGTTTAGAGAGAGGGCCTGTAGGTGGCCCTCCGGAAAAATTGTGGTAAAAGAGTGCCAGTTGGACCTCTAAAAAATTGAGTTTTTGGGTCAGAGTTAGGCAAAGACGACAAGGAGGAGTAGGAGGAGTAGAGAAGAGGAATCGGATACATAAGTAATGTTAATCTTTAGCTGCTTTCCCCCGGAGGAGATTTGAATTCCGGTGAAATCCAGGCTTTGTTCATTTTAATAAGCGTCAGCCTGTCAGCGCTGTCAGTTGACAGGCGTGTACGCTTATCGGTGATGACGCCACCAGCTGCACTGAATACCCGCTCTGACAACACGCTAGCGGCAGGGCAGGCCAGCACCTCCAAGGCGTACAGCGCCAGTTCAGGCCACGTGTCCAGCTTTGAAACCCAGTAGTTGTATGGAGCAGAGTGATCGCTACGGACGTTGGTATGGTCAGCTAAGTACTCCCTCACCATCTTTCTGTACAGCTCCCCCCTACTCTGCCTAGACTGGGGACAGGTGACAGTGTCTTGCTGGGGTGACATAAAACTGGCAAAGGCCTTGGAGAGCGTTCCCTGCCAGTGCTGGACAAGCTGCCTGCTCGGCTCCTCTCCCCCGCTACTTGGCCCACAGAACCACGCCCTCTGCCGCTAGCGGCGTCAGATGGGAAGAATTGTTTCAGATTGTGCACCAGGGCCTGTTGATATCTATTCACTCTCATACTCCTTTCCTCTTCAGGGATGAGAGTGGAAAGGTTCTGCTTCTACCGTGGGTCCAGGAGAGTGAACACCCAGTAATCGGTGTTTGAAAAAATGCTTCTAACGCGAGGGTCACGGGATAGGCAGCCTAACATGAAGTCTGCCATGTGCGCCAGAGTCCCAACATGCAAGAATTCCCTCTCCTCACTGGCCTGACTCTCCATTTCCTTCTCCTCCTCCTCCTCCAAGTCCTCCTCTTCAGCCCATACACGCTCAAGAGTTAAGAACTAAGCACTGGTACCCTCTACTGTCTCGCCGACATTCTCCTCCTCTTCCTCCTCATCCTCATCCCCCTCCTCCGATACGCGCTGAGAAACAGACCGGAGGGTGCTCTGGCTATCAAGCGACGTATCTTCCTCCACCGTCTCTTGTGACAAGCGCAAAGCATCCGACTTGATGCTGAGCAGTGAGTTTTTCAACAGGCAAAGCAGCGGGATGGTGAGGCTGATAATGGCGGCATCGCCGCTGACCATCTGTGTTGACTCCTCAAAGTTGCTCAACACCTGGCAGATATCAGACATCCACGTCCACTCCTCATTGTAGACTTGAGGAATCTGAGTGACCTGACTACCAGTTCTGGTGGAAGTTGACATCTGGCAGTCTACAATTGCTCTGCGCTGCTGGTAAACTCTGGATAACATGTTTAATGTCGAATTCCATCTTGTGGGCACGTCGCACAACAGTCGGTGAGCGGGCAGTTGTAGGCGGCGCTGCGCTGCCCTGAGAGTGGCAGCATCTGTGGTCGACTTGCAGAAATGCGCACAGATGCAGCGCACCTTGGTGAGCAAATCAGACAGATTGGGGTATGTCTTGAGGAACCGCTGAACTGTGAGATTGAACACGTGGGCCAGGCATGGCACATGTGTCAGTCTGCCGAGTTGCAGAGCCGCCACCAGGTTACGCCCGTTGTCACACACAACCATGCCTGGCTTGAGGTTCAGCGGTGCCAGCCACAGATCGGTCTGCGCCGTGATGCCCTGTAACAGCTCTTGGGCGGTGTGCCTTTTGTCACCTAAGCTCCACAGTTTGAGCACCGCCTGCTGGCGCTTACCCATGGCACTGCTGCTGCGCCTAGAGCTACCGACTGAAGGCGCCGTGCCGACGGATGGTAATTCGGAGGAGGAGGTGGAGGAGGTAGGCCCCGCAATCCTCAGTGTGGGCAGTACATGAGCGGCCCCAGGGTCAGACTCGTTCCCAGCCTCCACCAAGTTAACTCAATGTGCCGTCAGTGATATATAGTGTCCCTGCCTGGCAGCACTTGTCCACGTGTCTGTGGTTAGGTGGACCTTCTCAGAAACAGCGTTGGTCAGGGCACGGATGATGTTCTGTCACATGCTGGTGTAGGGATGGGTTCTGTCACATGCTGGTGTAGGGATGGGACGGCACATCGGGAAAAATAGTGGCGGCTGGGGACCGAATACCGAGGGGCAGCCACCGCCATGAGATTGCGAAAGGCCTTGGACTCTACGAGCCTATAGGACAGCATCTCCAGGCTCAGCAATTTGGAGATGTGGACGTTGAGGGCTTGGGCATGTGGGTGGGTGGAACTGTATTTCCTCTTGCGCTCCAGCTTCTGCTGTAAAGACAGCTGAACGCTGCGCTGGGACACATTGGTGGACGCTGTGGAGGATCGTGGAGGCGAAGGTGTGGTTTTCCGGCGGGAGGCGCTCGTGCCGGGGTCCTGGGCAGGGGGTTGACTAGCAGAGGCAGCGAGTGACACAGGGGAAGGAGCAGTGGTGTGACCCGCAGGAGGTGAACGGCCTTGGTTCCATTGAGTGGGGTGTTTAGCACTCATATGCCTGCGCATGCTGGTGGTGGTTAGGCTAGTAGTGGTGGCACCCCTGCTGATCCTGGTGTGGCACAGGTTGCACACCACAGTCCGTCGGTCATCCTCACTTTCTTTAAAGAACCTCCAGACTTGCGAACATCTAGGCCTCGCCACGGGAGCTTCACTACGTGAAACAGTTGCTGCTGATGCACCAGCTCTGGCCCTGCTTCTCCCTCTGGCCACACCACTGCCTCTTCCAACCTGTTCTGGTGCAGCACTCGCCTCCGCCTCAGAAGCACTGTCTTCACTCGGCTTATCAACCCAGCTTGGGTCAGTCACCTCGTCATCCTCCGATTCCTCAGTCTGCTCCCCCCTCGGACTTCCTGCCCTGACAACAACTTCACCACTGTCTGACAACCGTGTCTCCTCATCGTCCGACACCTCTTTACACACTTCTTCCACTAAGTCAACATTGTCATCATCATCATCACCCACAGACTGCGACAGTTGGAAAACTTGGGCATCGGGAAAGAGGTCAGCAGCAACCTGAGAAGTGGTTTGTGACTCTGGGAAGGGTCCAGAAAACAGTTCCTCAGAGTATGCCGGATCGCATTCCAAATTTTCCTGGGAGGGGGCAGACTGGGGGGAAGGAGGTTGAGGTGGAGGAGCCAGAGGAGTGCTCCCTTGGGTAACGTGGGTGGACTGCGTGGAAGACTGACTGGTGGACAAATTACTTGAAGCATTGTCCGCAATCCACGACATCAGCTGTTCGCACTGTTGTGGTTTCAACAGTCCTCTACCACGTGTCCCTGTAAGTTGAGACATGAAGCTAGGGAGTGTAGCTCTGCGGCGTTCCCCTGCTCCCTCATCAGCAGGTACTGTCTCACCCTGCCCAGGACCACGGCCTCTGCCCACTGCAGTAATTGAATGCCCACGCCCACATCCTCGTCCTCGACCCTTAGCCCTGGGGTTCAACATTTTCTGTATATAAGTGTATTATATGTACAAAAAAAAATGGGCCTGCTGTACTGAAACCCACAAACTTGTTCAATCTGAACAAGAAAATATATAGGTGGATAAGTTAGAGCAAAATTACGTATGTTATTACGTACCGTGCAGTATGGAGCAATTACACTAAAACTATTAGATTAGGCAGACTTGGTCTGCTTAAGTGCAACCTAGACAAATGTCGCACAGAGATTTTTGTAATGTAGCTGTATCAGTGAGAGCAAAATAACTTTTTTAATTACGTGACGTACAGAATGTGTCACCTGGACAGAAAATACGGATTGTGCTTTGTATATAGGTGGATAAGTTAGAGCAAAATTACGTATGTTATTACGTACCGTGCAGTATGGAGCAATTACACGGAAACTATTAGATTAGGCAGACTTGGTCTGCTTAAGTGCAACCCAGACAAATGTCGCACAGAGATTTTTGTAATGTAGCTGTATCAGTGAGAGCAAAAGACCTTTTTTAATTAAGTGACGTACAGAATGTGTCACCTGGACAGAAAATACGGATTGTGGTGAGTGGACAGCTGAACTGTGACACACAGAATGGTTCCACACAGCTGTATGAAATGGATTTGTATCACTGAGATAAAACAATAAAAAAAAATTGTTATATATGGCGATAGCTGCACTACTAGTGCCAGCCAGCCCAGCCAGGAGACAAAAAAAATTGTCTTGTAGCCCTTAGAAGGGCTGTTGGGTTCTTTCGATATCACTCCTGCCTAACAGAGAACTAAATCCAGGCCCTAACACTCTCCCTGAAACGCAGCAGATCTGTCCCTAACCACATCCAGACAGCATCTGAGCCGAGCACCGCGGGCAGTCACTAGTATATTCCAGGGTCACCTGATCAGGCCAGCCAACCCCTGCTATCGACATGTAAGGGCCCCACGTGATGCTGGGTGTACCACAGAATCTCCTGGCTTGTGATTGGCTGAGTTTATAGGCGCCAAAAATTCAAAATGCGGGAGATGCCATTTCCTCGAGCATGGCGAGATACTCGTCCGAGCAGCGAGCACTTACGAGTACCGTAATACTCGCTTGAGCACCAAGCTCGGACGAGCATGCTCGCTCATCTCTAGTCTTTATGTTTAAGAGATTAAAATGAGGTTAGACCTGGGTTATGGCACATTTACTACATATGACTTTTTCAAAAGTCGTAAAAAATTTGCAACCTATGACAGGTAATAGTGTTGAGCGAGCATGCTCGGCCGAACTCGCTGTTCAGCTGAGCATGCCTACGCTCAGGTGCACTCGGTGTTCGGCCGAACACCGAGTGTAATCGAGCGCAAAGCTCGAGTCTCCTAGACAGATCTGTCATGACTAGAGTGAGCGAACATGCTCGTCCGAGCTTGATGCTCGTTCGAGCATTAGGGTATTCGCATATGCTCGCTACTCAGACGAGCATATTGCGATCCTCGAGGAAATGGCAACTTCCTCTTCCTGCATGTTAGCCGCCTTTTTTCAGCCAATCAACATGCAGGAGAGTCTTTGGTACCTCCTAGCATCACGTGGGGCCCCTACAAGTCGATAGCAGGGATTGGCTGGCCAGATCAGATGACCTGGGAATATAAGAATCTGGTCCCGCGCTGCTCGCGTCATACGCCGTCTGCATGAGATTAGGGATAGAGCTGCTGTCTGTCAGGGAGAGTGTTAGGGCCTGAATTTAGATGTTGGTTAGGCAGGAATCATCCACAAAGAACCCAACAGCCCTTCTAAGGGCTACAAGCACCTTTTTTTTTGTCTCCTCCAGGCTGCTGGCTGGGGCTTGTAGTGCAGCTACCACCATCTTGGCTGCACACTGTACACAGTGACTGGTGGCAGAAAGGACAGCACGTGGTCCACACAGACCCAAATAAATTGCCCAAAAGTACTCATTTTTGCTGCTGCTGTACCTTGTCTT
>ONZH01016534.1:0-353891 GCA_900303285.1 Rhinella marina
GTGAGTGGGCATGAATCACGCATTTGCAAATATGTGTAACTAAGGACTTCCTTTTTTATCTTTAGTCGGCATAGTGCCACATATATCTAAATTCATTTCTACTTTTATTGTTCATTATATGTTGTGCAACCATACCTTTATATATCTACAGCTCTGCTTTATGGATATGCACTTAAGAAAAAAATGTATATATATATATATCGTTGGTCCAAACTTTTTTTATTTTTTTCATCCTGTACAGGATGACGTGATAGTAGATGACGCGCTGGCAAATTACACTATTGATAACAGACTACATGACTACCTTCTCAAAGACAACCCTGTCACCCCAGTTATGTATATACTCCCTAAAATACACAAAAATAGGGAAAATCCCCCAGGACGCCCCATCATATCAGGGGTAGATTCAATATTTTCACCTATAGTGACTTTCTTGCATAGAGTCCTGAAGAAATATGTGAGCGAGGCTGCATCATATGTGAAGGACACCACAGATTTCCTCAACAAACTGAGGAATTTGGAATTCAAACAAGGGGAATATCTGGTGTCCTTCGATGTGGTGAGTCTGTACACAAGTATAGAACACCAGAAGGGCCTACAGGCAATTAGGAATACATTGAGGTACACAGAACACACAGAAGAACAAAAAATATTCTTTTTGGATTTGCTGGAAGTGATACTTACAAAGAACTATTTTATGTTCCAAAACCAATTTTATATACAAAGCAGGGGGACCGCGATGGGTTCCAACGCAGCACCGGTTTATGCAAATCTGTTTATGACGGATTTTGAAACAAATTATGTATATCCATCCAGCCACTTCAATAAAGTGAAGGGCTGGATGAGATATATAGATGATGTGTTTCTGATTTGGAGGGGCAGCATTGAGGAATTGGAGAATTTCAAACAGTTCCTAAATGGGATCCACACTGAGTTGCAATTCACGGTAGTCTACTCACAGGAGAAACTTCAATTCCTAGATACTGTGGTTTATCCTGAAAATGACAGACTCAACAGTGACATTTTCCATAAACCAACGGATAGGAACAACATATTACGATTTGAAAGCGCACATCCGAGGAGAATGGTTGAGTCCTTACCATACAGTCAGCTATTAAGAGTAAAAAGGATAGTGACTGACGGAGAACTGGCAGAGAAGAGACTGGAGGAGATGAGTTTGAAATTCTTGAGAAGAGGGTATCCAAGGACTACTATAGAAAGGCATAAGAACAAAGTCAAAAACATGTTACCTACATCTGGCAATGAAAATAAACGGGCGACTAAACGCATCCCTTTCGTCTCTAATTACACTTACCTGAGCTACAGGATAGGTAGACTAATCAACAAGAATTGGCAACTCCTAGGACAGGCACACCCTACCATTGAAGAATTAAAAAATCCTCCCCTCATGTCCTATAAACGCACGTATAACATACGAGATAGATTGGTTCATGCGGACCACATAAAAGATGAGAGGGACACGAAGAAATTAGGATCATACCCCTGTCTTAACTGTTGTCACTGCAATAGTATGTTAAAAGGAGATACTTTTGTACATCCACGTACCGGAAGGAAGTATCAAAGATAGGTACACATGTGACTCTGCATTTGTGATCTATGTGCTACAGTGTCCTTGTAGTCTCTTATATGTAGGCGAAACTACACAGGAATTTAAGAAAAGACTAACGCAACATAAATCTAAAATCAGGAACGAAAAACAGAACTTCCAATACCAGAACATTTTATCAAAGCAGGTCATAATATCTCACAACTCCGGTTTAAAATCATAGATGGAGTCCCGAAACTGAGAAGGGGAGGCAATAGAGAAAAACTATTAAAACAAAAGGAATTAAAGTGGATACACGAACTAGATACACTGGAACCAAAAGGCCTAAATAGGGATTTCCCCCTAGGAATCTTCTTATAATGTTCCCTTTTAAGAATCTACCCACATCTAGAGGGCATTGATACACATTGCTCCGTGTTTCTTGTATATAGCTATTGCTTGAATATATTTTATTGAAACTGAAGCTTAGGTTAAACAATATGTTGTGTTTTAATATATGTATATATATTGAGATTAATCCCATTCTTTTCACATTTTTTCACAGATTGATCTTCATTGAGAAATGATCCTGCCATATAAAACTGCTTTGTGACGACCCCGTCGTATCCTGCCCCCCACCCCGTCCTGTACTTTACCTAGCCTAGTGATAAGGTAGATATATTATTTGTACCGACGGTAATATGAGGTGGTCTTAAATTATCGGTACCTGAATCTGCTCATTAATTCTTACGTGTCCCTTCTATCATAGGGCTTTCCACTTATGGATATATATGTGGCGGCCCAGATACTAGGGTACTTGACTGGGCTATCCCTTCACAGAGGGTATGGGAGCTGGGAACAGCCCCCATACGCTGTGATTTGGTTGATGACCTATTCTCAATGGATGAGATGGGAAACAAGAGGGCCATCTACCGATGGCCCCTTGTGACATCTCACTCTGGAGACTTTATTTCTGAGCGGACTATAATATCCGTGATCTCTGTGCCCTCAGGGTCCCTCCAAGGGATCAAGAGGACATTGAGTATTCTTGGTATATAGGGTTCTACTCCCCAGGTGCCAATCTACCTTCATCTCAAATAGACCGTACATAATTATGACTCCTTACGGACTTGGTGGACGGAGATGCCGAGACCACTACTGTGGCCCCGGCGTCAGTAAGCCTCCAAGTGCTGTATCAATGTTCGGCGGCTGATGACTTATCATAGTGATGGTTTACACCGTCTCCATGATGACACGGCCGCCACACAGTCAGCCGGGTAATGGGCATACATAGTATTGATATAGCTGCCGATGGAGACTGTTTACATGGTCTCCATGACAGCATCAGTTGACAGGCTAACGGAGTCGGTGGGAGGATCCTGATGGAGTGTACGTCACAAATGTCTTCAGCCTATTACGCACCGACGCGAGCGCGCCTTCTCCGCCCCCGGCGCATGCGCAGGAGTGCGGGCTGACGCTGCACGTGGAGGAAAGCGTCTCTTATGGACCTGGAGGATCTTCAGGGGAGATCAATCTATATGGGTGAGAACACCAGTATATGTTATATACCTCATTACATGTGCTCATTTGTATGTATATAGATCTTGGAATACACAATAAGGGAAAGGGAAAGGATAATGAATTTGTATATTTAAGGGTTATGACACACCCACTTGGGAGGCACACACCTACAAGGTTAACTATAAATTACTGCATTTTGTATCAAATCATTGCTTGAGAAAGGCTGTCTGTAGCCAAAACGTCGCCATTGCTGTGAATTACCACAATGATTTTGCAATAAAGATCACATTGGTTTGCAACGAATGAAGGAGTGCTGTGGATTACTATACTTATTTTGGAGTACTACGGGACCACAAAGCCAGGACCCGATTTCTACGTGCACCACCGTACCCCACTCAGAGGAGGATATCGATATGGATGTTTAAAACCTCATTGCAGGTATAGCAGTGCTGCTTCTATCCATTTATTTATTGTCTAAAAAAATTGCAACACAAAAACATGATTTTTTTTCTAAAAATGGTCTTATTGTGTAAAACGTAAAAAAATTGAAATAAAAAATAGACATATTTGGTATCGTTGCATCCGTAACAACCGGATCTATAAAAATATCACATGATCTATCCCATCAGGTGAAGGGTGTAAAAAAAAATATACAAAAATGACACCAAACTGCTTTGTGATTTAACCTCCCAGAAATGAGATAAAAAGTGACCAGAAAGCCAAATGTACCCCAAAATGGTGCCAATAAAAAGCACAGCTTGTCCCGTAAAAAATAAGCCCTCACGCAGCTCAGTCCACAAAAAAATTAAAAAGTTATCGCTCTTAAAAACCATGACAGAAAATTCCATGTTAGAAAATGCAGATGCCGCTCCTCCCCTTCTGAGCCCTTGCGTATCCCCAAAAAACAGTTTATGACCACAATTAGGGTGTTACTGTATTCAGGAGAAAATAGGGAGCAAATTGTGGGGGAACTTCTCCTATTATCTTTCGTGAAAATGAAAGTTTGGGCCTAACGCACTATTTTCTTGTAAAAAAAAAATGTAATTTTTCATTTTCACAGCCAAGGGTTATAAATTGTATGAAACGCCTGTAGAGTCAAGTGCTTGCTTCACCCCTAAAAATTCCCTGGGTGGTGTAGTTTAAAAAATGTGGTCACTTTCTGGGTGTTTTCACTGTGGGGGTACCTCAGGGTTTCTTCAAATGCAACATTGTGCCCAAAAACCATTCCAACAAAATCTGCCCTCCAAAAACTATATGGCGCTTCTTGACTCGCTTCCGTGTCCCCATACAGCTGTATACGACCACATGTGGGGTGTTTCTGCAAACTGCAGAATCGGGGTAATAAATATTGAGTTTTGTTTTGTTGTTAACCCTTGATGTGTTACAGAAAAAAAAATTATTAAAATGGAAAATCTGCAAAAAAAGTGAAATTTTGAAATTTCACATCTATTTTGCTTTAATTCCTGTGGAATACTTAAAGGGTTAACAACATTTCTAAAACCAGTTTTGAATAGTTTGAGGGGTGTAGTTTCTAAAATGGGGTCATTCATGGGTGGTTTCTATTATGTAAGCCCACAAAGTGACTTCAGTTTGCAAATTTTCAAAAATTGCTTCTAAAATTCTAAACCTTCTAATGTCCTAAAAAAATAAAATAACACTAGCAAATTGATGCCAACATAAAGTAGACATATGGGAAATGTCAATTAATGAGTATTTTATGGGGTATCAGTATCTGTCTTAAAAGCAGAGAGATTCAAATTTAGAAAACAGTGGATTTTTTCAAATTTTCGTTAACTTTTGGATTTTTTATAAATAAAAGTAAAACATATCGACTCAAATTTACCATTAACATGAAGTACAATGTGTCACGAGAGAACAATCTCTGAATGGCTTGGATAAGTAAAAGTGTTCCAAAGTTATTACCACATGAAGTGACACGTCAAATTTGCAAAATTAGGCCTGGTCAGGAAGGGGGTAAAACCTCTAACTGTGTGGATATAGAATAAACAGAAACTGATGATTGAGGTCTGGCGCTTAAATTCGCGTTAACACTCACAGGTAATTTGCTGTCCTAGGCTGTTTATTGTTGTAGTAATCATGTACATATGCTGGTTTAATTAAATTAAACAACCCCCAAAAAATTAAATTCTAACCATGTGGATATAAAATAAACAGAAATGGACAATTGAGGCGTGATGCTAAAATTCATGTTAACACTTACAGGTATATTGTTACCCTAATGTGTATTGGTGTACTGATCACCTATATGCTGGTTTGATTAAAGGGGTTGTCAGAGTTATGAAAAAATATATATAGTACTGTAAATCTGATGCACAGTAATATATAACTAAGTTAAGCAGGTTTTAGGCAAAAAAAAAAATCTATATTTCCTCATTTCCCTGGTTCTCTTCTGGCTCTTTGTTTACATGCAATAATAACAATCTGTGCTCCTCTCCAACCCCCTGCTCTGCAAAGGGAGTGAATAAGTCTGCCCTGAGTGACATGTCTGCCTGCTAGGATACTCAGCAGCATGTTATATGTGTAGAACTACAAGTCCGAGCTGTACAATGACATTACTGATGCACACAGGATCTTCCCCCTACCTTTCTTGTGCAATACTCTGCAGATCTCCTCCAGTGTCTGCTCTGTGTCTATAGGATGAGGAGGGCAGATCCTATGTCTCTTCATTGCCTGTAGCTATTGTTGTAAAGCCTTGAGCCCTGTGTGTGTTCTGGCTGAAGGGGTTAATGTTTTATCTGAAAGAATCCAGGGAGAGAGCAGAAGCGGGCAGAGCAGGGGGGCATGGCCAGCACAGTGAGGTCTCATGTACAGACTCTTATCTGCTTGTACACAAATATGAGAAGAGCAGGCAGAGAAGCAGACATCACAGGTCATGTGACCCTGAGTGAAATCTGAGAAACCAGCAAGTTTAGAAGCACAAAGTGCTGGAAAAGCTCTCATATTTGATTACTAAGAAACATACAAGTGACAAAAAAATAACTCGGACAACCCCTTTAAGTTCAATAACCATTCCCGCACCTCCCAAAAAAAAATAAAAAATTGCAACTGAACTGTGTGTGGAGATAATAAATGGATTTAGTCCTAATATTTCAATCACTGATCACTGATATGGTTTTTCAAACTAAAACAAAACAAAACAAAATTAGATGTGAGATGACCTGACACAGAGATCTCACTAGTATTCTATATGCTATGCCAGATTGATGGTAGAATGTATTGTACAGTTTTCACTTATTTTACGTCACCCAAAAAAAAAAAAAAGATGTCTGTGAAAATGGGGGGAAAAAATTTAAAGTATTTCCTTGCAGGTAGCTGCTTTTGAGGTCTTCACTGCAGCAGCTGCAGTTCTGTTAGGTGGCACAGCAGCCACGGCTCCCTACTCCTTCCGCCCTGTTTGTCAGCATCCCTGCTTGATCCTATTCCAAACACAGTTTGTCTTTGCAATTCTAGCCTTTCCTTTCACTGTCCCTGGCAGTAGAATACAAGCTTGATTGATTTCTGACTGTCCATGATAGTTTTTCTGGCGGACATTGTAAGACCCAGACACTCTCATTCATAGCCCTGCATAGAATGACAGGAGATCTTCCTTCTGTCCGAGTGGTAGGAGTGCCAAGGGGTATCTGGGCCACTTGGGTCTTTGTTGGGATTGTCACGGTGTTCCTACCTCGTGAGACGAACAGGCCCCAGGCGGTGGCTCCGACTGCAATAAATTTCTTAAGTTCAAATATTTTTATTTGGTTTTCCAAAAATACATGTATAACAAATACAAACAACCCCTGTGCAACCTCCCCCCCCTCCCCCTCCCTTCCTCTGTGCAGTCCAGTTTTTCTCCCAGAATGTCCCAAAAGTCCACACAATGGTATGCAACTTTGTTTTCTTGTACGTCCATTTGTACTCTCCTGTGTGAATAAAGCAGTCATTATCCAAAGAAATCATTATTGTCTTTTCTTAGGTTATTTACCATGTACTCTAGTAGACAGATGAAATTATCTCAGTAATGCAATAAATTTCTAGTAGTAGTAATAGAGGGTCGTCGGATGGGAATGATGCACAGACTTTTGTGGATGATCCAACTTGGTTTTATTTACTTAACCTTGAATGCAGATAACTCAATTCAATCTTCAGCTTGGTGTCCAGCAAGTGCAGCTGTTTTCATATACTTGGCAGATGCTTGGAAATACAGGTTTCAGGCTTTCTGTTCTAAGCTGAGGTTACTTCTTAAGTCTGGCTTCCCTTTAGAGTATTGGTGTGCCTTATTGCAGGCTGTATTACTCAGTCTTTAGGGCGCAGCAGAGCTAAAGGTGCTCTGCTGTCCTGCACATGTCCTCCCCAGTCAGGGGGTAGAGGACAACTCAACTAAACTGTCTTTTCCTCCTCACTGTAGTAAGTTGGAAGAATTAACTTCTCTCCAGCAGAGGGGGTCAGAATGGACTAAGGAACGTACCATTCTGGTAAAACTACATCTGAATCTGCCATAGTATTTACTGACACCTGCTGGTACACCAGGTACATCACATGGGAAACAGTTGCATAACATTGAATATAATACATATTAAGGCTGGTGATGACATCAATGCACAGAATTACATTTCTAGAGTAGCACACAGATAGAAGCTGGTTACGCAGAGTTGTAACACTACTCTGGGGTGTTACACTAGGCCACCTCCCTGCCTGCTGCATCATTGATTGGCTATCCAGGCTGTCTGTCAGCCTCAGAGCCAAACAGGGCAAGCCCTCCCCCCACAGTTCCTCTCAGGGTCATGTGAGAACCCTTCTTCTAACTCCCCAGTGTTTTTTCCCACCGACATGTGCGCTAAAATGGCTGCCCAAAAAATAGCAAAGTTTGGACCAAACCCTTATTCTGCACCTTCAGCAAGGATGGGAACCCAGTTGGCATGAACACCTTCTTCTTAGGTTGTAAGGGGATTTTTTTCTACCTCTTTCCTCCCCTCACTCTGATCCATAAGTGCCCAATAAAGATTAAGCAAGTCAAGTCTACAGTCTTGGTGATCATCTAATTTTGGCCCAGGAGGGCATGAGTTCAGCCCTTGTTAGAACAATCAAGTGGAGCATATTAGTGGTTACCCCACAGAGAGTATCTACTGCTGCTGAGTCTTTCCTTGGCCTGCCTCAAGCTGTTAAAAATAATGTCTTGCATGGAATTTACCTGCAGAGTTTATAAAAGAATGGTGTATTTTGTCCACCTGGTGTTTGAGTTGTGACTTATTGTTTAGAAAAATCCAGATTGTTAAGCTGTTAGACTTCTTCCACCAGAGGTTTCTAGGCGGGTCTGAAATATAATATCCGTAGTTGTAAATGTTTGTTCTGAATTAAAGTTCTTCAGCAATAATTCAACAAGGTTCTTTAGGGTATTGGAACTCTCAGGCCCAATTTCAGATGTCTTTCTGAGAGCTCTATTTGAAAGCTCCCCCTGGCTGTGTTCACAAAACGAATACTTTATCCCCAAAGTGCTTTCTGAGGCCGATGTAAACTAGGAAATGTACCTTCATTCCTTTCCAGCTTTTGATAAAGTCAAATAACCTGCACCTTCTTCAGGTTAGAGCTGTCTCTATTTACCTTCAGAAATCTTCACCTTTTAGGCAAATTCACAACTGGAAGCATCAGCTTATGTGAACGACAACAGTTCCTATACCATATGGATACTTAGCAAACCATTATTCATGCCAATAGACAATCAGGACACTAAAAAAAGAAGCAGATTCCTCATTAATGGAAAAGACGTAGTATGGTCAATTAGTCTGTCAGGTCCAAATGTACTCAGATAGGTTAAACAAGAGATCTCTATCTGTATAACAAGGTTTCCCTATTGTCCTCAGGCAGCACATGAAGGGTTAATATCTTGCTTCTTAGCTCGAAGAAGAAAAAAAAAGCCATTGTTAGAGTCTACTAATTAGTAATTAAACTCATTCACCAATGGACACACACTCCATAAAGCACACCCTGAGACAGAGAACAGACTGTGTTTTTTTCTTCTGTCCCAGCCGGACATGTATACTTTCCTCTCTAGGTTTTTTTTTATTTTATGCGATGATAGCTGCAAGTGGAATCCCAGGAAGACTCCTGGTGCGTCCACTTTCACCCTCCCTGCTTCAGTCCGGGTTTTCTCTATATTGGAGTGGTGCTGTGGGACACCTCCCTGTTCAGCTGATCAGGTGTGTCATCCCGTCCTACCTGTATGCGGCTTGAGCATTGGAGCAGACTCTCTGTCTGTGGGTGGCGGCGGAGGAAACTGATTACAGAGCACGTGCGAGGTTTTTTTTGGATATAAGGGTGTTCACTACCTGTTGCTGCTGGTACCTTGCCAAGCTTGTACCTTCGTTCAGGTGCTAAGACTCTCCGGATCTTGATTTCCATCCATTGGACGTAAAGAGGTCAGTCCAGACCTATGTTGATAGATGCAAGGACTTTAGAAAAACAGAGATCCTCTTTAGGCCACTTTCACATTAGTGGCAGCACGGATCCGGCAGGTGAAGGGTGCCACCGGATCCGTGCTGCCACAGGTACACGTGAGGAGCTGGAGCAGCGCTCCAGCTCCACACGTGTGACATAGACATACACAGACATACTTACATGCTTCCAGCAGCTCCGCACAGCACAGGAGGAGGAGGACGGCGCGCACATAGGAAGATTCCCCACGGCGCCCTCTGCTGGAGGGAGAATCTTTCTATGTGCGCGCAGTCCTCCTCCTCCTCCTCCTGTGATGTGCGGAGCTGCTGGGAGCATTTAAGTATGTCTCTGTATGTCTGTGTCTGTCACGTGTGGTGTGCTGTGGACGGATCCGTCATGAACTCCATTGAAAGTCAATGGAGGACAAATCCGTTTACTGAGTGTGTCACACCAAACGGATCCATCCCCATTGACTTCCATTGGGGGTCATTCCGGATCCGTCTTGGTGCAGACAAACAGTACGGAGAGCAAACCGCAGCATGTTGCGGTTTGCTCTCTGGTCTGAAGACTGAACAGAATGCTTTTAGGAGCATTCCGTTGTCTTCAGTTCAGTTTTGTCCCCATGACAATGAATGGGAACAAAACTGAAGCATTTTATTCCGGTATTGAGTCCCTATGACGGAACTCAAAACCGGAATTCCAAAACGCAAGTGTGAAAATAGCCTTATTCAGTTCCAAGGTCACAGAAAAGGAGAGAAAGCCTCCAAGTCATATCTGAGTCACTGGATAAGAGACACTATCATGTTTACTTATGACCGAGAGGGAATATCAATTCCATCAGATCTGAACGCGAGCTTTATCAACTTCCTGGGCTGAAAGGAGCTATGTCGGTCTGGATCAAATTTGCCAAGCAGCGACCTGGTCATCATCAGACACCTTTATGAAGCACTACCGCTTGGATACTCTAGCTGATTCGGAGGTGTCCTTTGGCAGAAGTGTACTAGAAGCTGCAGATTTATAACCCACCCCCTTTTCTTTATTATTGCTGTGCTATCCCTTCATGTGCTGCCTGAGGACGATAGGGAAAGCTTAAATTTACTCAACGAACTATTTCCTTCCCCTGAGTCCGAAGGCAGCACAGTTATTCCCGCCCTTGTTAAAATTTATTCTTATTGCTGCATCATTACACAGTCTGTTCTCTGTCTCAGGGTGTGCTTTATGGAGTGTGCGTCCATTGGTGGATGAGTTTAATTACTAATTAGTAGACTCTAACAATGTCTTTTTTTTTTTTTTTTCCTTCTGTCCGAGCTGGGAAGAAGCAAGATATTAACCCTTCATGTGCTGCCTTCGGACTCCGGGAAAGGAAAAATTTTGGTGAGTAAATTTAAGCTATATTAAGTGGCCTTTCCCCTTTAATTCCTTGTCATGTAGTTGGTTAGTTGTGCATGGTGATACCTGGCGTTCCAGAAAAATGAAGTACTGACCTTTAGGTGGCGCTAGGAAGGGCCAGGAGACTAAAAAAAACTTCTAGCTACATAAGGACAAATTTACACTTCAGGTATTTGGTCACTTATTTCCATCAGTTAGGGCTTATGCACACGAGTGTGTGTGCCTCATGCAAATAGTGAACCAATTCACTTGAATATGTCCACGATCTGCAAGATACTTTCTGCACAGAAAAAAATTGAACATGTTCTATTATTTTGCGGTGCCTCCGCCTCCATATCTTGCGGATTGCGGACCCATTCAAGTCAGTGGTGATACGGAGTGCACATTTGTTTTGGCAGCTATGAAAGAATGTTACTTACTTTACTTTGTATGTTATCTTTGTGTGTGTATATATATATATATCTTTTATTTAGTAAACACTATATTCACATAAGTCATGTTAAAGGGGTATTCCAGTTGTGTAAGCAATTTTTTTAAACTGTACTGTTGTGCTACAATATGTGTCAATGTCTTAACCCATAAGAAACAGTTTTCAGGGGTCCAGTGTTCCCCTTCTGTCCTACTACTGTTCTCCTGTTTTGATCTGCAATCCACTCTTACTGTTATGGCACTTTCCCTTACATCATAACAACAAACATTCTGACTACATTGCCCATGACACTCTCGCACTGTCCTGAGTCAAAATGGGTGGAGCTAATACAAATCGTGCCCATAAGTGGGTGGGACTTACGTACCCCGATTTCTCTGTGCTTTACTTGATGGCAAACACGCATCCTGCTTATGAGGAAGCTTGGCAGAGAATAACTATGCATGCTCGATCATGCTACACAGAAAACTACAGGTTGTATCCATGGAAAACTTTGAAAAAACAAATGGCTGGTTGCCCCGAAAAGGTACTTTTATTACGGCTAAAGACTTAAAATTTGGTAATAACATTATATTAGAGAACCATTTGCATGGTAAAACTCTAACATAAACACGATTTGTGTAACCGGAATACCCCCTTTAAGTTTTTTTTACGAATCTCAGATCTCATAATACACCATACTTTAATAGGTAATTCAATATAGTACATAATGTTGAGAAACATAGGGAAATTAATAAGGAAATAGTCCATTAAAGACATAGATTGTTTTATGCCATACTGGGAACTACCAGTACTATGTTTTTACTTCAGGTACCACGTTCAAGCACTTTTAATACATCCTTGACAGCTGCAGAGACTATTGTACACTACTAGCATTAACAGATTGAGAGCTACGTGACTCCAGAGCCTCTGTGTTACAAAGCAGATGTGGACTTACAGTGTCACTTGGACAAATTTGGCTTGGGACTACTCTTAAAGGCATAATCTAAGGGGCCCCTCTGGTCTTCACCCTTTAAGCCCTACACAGAGATCTGGATTGCACTGCAGGGGAACCACCTGGCTGCTACCTCTTGGAATAGTTCAGATGATGATTTTTTTAATAGTTGTACAATAAAGATTTTAACATTGTCCAATAAGGCAGTTAACCACATTTATATAGGGACACGTATACATTTCATCAGTCATTCAGTTAGACAGTTAATGGTTGACCCACAAGTGTCAAGCGACATCAAATCGGAGTACTAAGGAATCAGGCAAAACCAGGACAGGCAGAGGTCAGGGTAGGCACAGTTTGTGTGCTCTGATAAACAGTCCCAGGTTAGGGCAGGCAGCTGAGGGTCATAATGGAGATCAAGCAGAAGTCAGGCTAGGCAGCAGAGTGAAATCCGGAATACAAGCAGGAGTCAGTACATGGGCAGATGAATGTTCTTTGAAGAACATTAGCGAACCAGAAACTATGGCTCAGGTACCTTCCCACAGAGGAAGGTGCCTTAAGTACCCCAAGTTGGCTAGCTATTGGCTGGGGAAGATTACGGTGTGCACATGCGGGCCCTTTAAGAGATGGCGATAATATGAATGTCATGCCATGGGCACATGAGGTGCAGGCTAAAGCCTGCTGGGAGGGGAGGGAAGCCGGCAGCCAGGCAGAAGGAGGGGAACACTGTTGGGTCTAAGTTGCTCGAAAACAGGTGCCCTGGAGCAGGTAGAAGATGCAGCCATGCCCACTGGGAGGAGAGGCAGTGGACACGGACCGCTGACATAACACTGGTTGTGGAACATTGCATTCAGCTCTAAGGAAGCCCTGCAGAATTTTTTTTTATCTGTCACCAGCGACCTGTCTGTTTGCATAGACACAGAACTGTGGGTCACCTGATTCAGTGATTTTCAACCAGTGTGCCTCCAGCTGTTGCAAAACTACAACTCCCATCATGCCCAGGCAGCCTACAGCTATCAGCCTACAGAAGGGCATGGTGGGAGTTGTAGTTTTGCAACAGCTGGAGGCACACTGGTTGAAAATCACTGACCTGACTAACCCGTTGCCAACTTAGTACGAGAATGCTCATCCTAACCGGCCGGTACTGAACGCCTTAGGACGAGCATTCTTGTCCTAGGGTTAACCGGCAGTCTGTCACCTGCTGCCGCAATCCGCAGTAGTGGCCCGACTGATGCTGACAACCGGGCCTCTGCTGTATCCGCCAGGTTCGGTGATAACACCGATGCTGGCGGATTATCCCCCTGTATGCCGTGGTCATGCTGACCGCAGCATACAGAGGGTTTGCGGCAGTTTGTACAACGCCATCAGGTCCCCGTGCTGCGGTGGGCGGGACCCGATGGTTGCTAGGGCAGCCCCGATGCACAGGCATCGGGACTGCCAGCTACGGAAGCCCAGGAGATCCAGCCACAATGCTGGGTCTCCAAGGCAACTGTGTAAGATGCTGACAGTTCAATACAGCACAATACAGATGTACTGTGCTGTATTGAAACAGGGATCAGACCCTGAAATGTTGAAGTCCCATAGAGGGACATAAGTCAAAAGTAAAAAAAAAAAAAAAAAAGTTAACAATAAAAAAATTAAAGTTTCAATAGGAAAAAAAAGCCCCTTCCCCATAAAAAGAGACATAAAATTGTAAAAAATATAAAAATATCACATGATCCACCCCGCCTGGTCAACACCGTGAAAAAATAAAATATAAAATGTGCTAAAAAAAAATTTTTTGTCACCTTTCATCACAAAAAATACCAAGCGATCAAAAAGTTATATGTACCCAAAAATAATACCAATCAAACCATCATCTCATCCCGCAAAAAATGAGCCTCTACCTGAGACAATCGCCAAAAAATAAAAAAATATGGCTGTCAGACTGTGGAGACACTAAAATATGATTATTTTTGTTTCAAAAATTCTATTATTGTGTATACATATTAGGTATTGCCATGTCCGTAAAGACCTGCTCTATGAAAATATCACATGATCTAACCCCTCAGGTGAACACAGTAAAAAAATAAAAACCATGTAAGAAAAGCCATTTTTTGTCACCTTATATCACAAAAAGTGTAATACCAAGCGAACAAAACAGGCGTATGCCCCCAAAAATAGTACCAATCAAACCGTCATCTCATCCCGCAAAACATGAGCCCCTACAGAAGACAATCGTCCAAAAAATTAAAAGAATATGACTCGCAGACTATGGAGACACTAAAACCTTTTTTTTTTTTGTTTCAAAGATATTATTGCGTAAAACTTAAATTTAAAAAAGTATACATATTAGGTATTGTCTTATCCGTAACGCCCTGCTCTATAAAAAAAAAATAGCACATCATCTAACCTGTCAGATGAATGTTGAAAATAACAAAAAATAAAAATGGTGCCAAAACAGCTATTTTTTGTTACCTTGCATCACAAAAAGTATAATATAGAGCAACCAAAAATCATATGGACCCTAAAATAGTACCTACAAAACTGCCACCTTATCCCGTAGTTTCCAAAATGGGGTCACTTTTTTGGAGTTTCTACTCTAGAGGTGCATCAGGGCGTCTTCAAATGTGACATGACAACTTAAAATTTTCCCAGTGAAATCTGCCCTCCAAAAACCATGTGGTGTTCCTTTCCTTCTGCGCTTTGCCGTGTGTCCATACAACAGTTTATCACCACATGTGGGGTGTGTCTGTAAACTACAGAATCAGGGAAATAAATATTGAAGTTTGTTTGGCAGTTAACCATTGCTTTGTTACTGGAAAAATGGATTAAAATGGAAAATCTGCCAAAAAAGTGAAATTCAGAAATTTCGTCTACATTTCCTTTAATTCTTGTGGAACACCTAAACGGTTAAAAACGTTTGTAAAATCAGTTTTGAATACATTGAGGAGGGTAGTTTCTAAAATGGGGTCATTTTTGGGTGGTTTCTATTATGTAAGCCTCACAAAGTGACTTCAGACCTGAACTGGTCCTTAAAAAGTGAGTTTTGGAAATTTTCTGAAAAATTTCAAGATTTATTTCTAAGCCTTCTAACATCCCAAAAAAAATAAAATGTCATTTTCAAAATGATACAAACATGAAGTAGACATATGGGGAATGAAAAGTAATAACTATTTTTGGAGGTATTACTATGTATTTTAAAAGTAGAGAAATTGAAATTTGGAAATTTTCTAAATTTTTGGTAAATTTGGTATTTTTTTCATAAATAAAAATCAATCATGTTAATGCTCCGTGCCTCTGCTGTCCTGCACAGGGCTTGGCTCTTTACACGCAGCGGATTCCTCGGACGGCATCCGGTCGTATGAAAGAGCCCTTAGGGTTGACTGAGACACTCCTGTAATGCAAATGTTGTTAACCAAGTCTTAAAGGGGTATTCTTATTTCATTAAATGCATTTTGTTCATCTCCTTTGGTGATTTTATTAATCTTTCTAAATAGTCTTCTTTATCAGTAATTAGTCCTTGTTATAGAAAATCCTCCCCCACTAACCCCTTGTTTACCTTTTAGCTCCCTTGGTTACGGCCACCACTGCTCAGATAAGGCAGCGGGCCGTGCATGCGCAGTAGAGGTTTATTTTTCCCCTGGCCGGCGGCTCATTTGCATTAGGAGCTCGGGAGCGCGCAAGCCGCAGGCCCTCGTATCGCCGCGCATGCGCAGTAGCTAATTTCTCCCTGCGCTCGCATACAGCTCTGTATGCGAGCGCAGGGAGAAATTATGCGAGCGCAGACATCACGGAGGAGACGAGGGAGAAGCCAGCATCCAGAGAGAGCCGCATCTTCCACAGGTAAGTATTAAAAAAAAAAACTGCTTCACTATATACACCAACGATTTCTACATGAAAAATTATAAATTAGATATATTAAAATAAAAAGATAATTATATAGCTATAGCTATATACATTTCCACTGATACCACCAATGATATACTTCAAGCCAAAGTAATTATTATAATTATTAGATATAATTATATATTTATAATATATTAAACAAATAATATATATATATATATATATATATATATATATATATATATATATATATAATTATATTTTTAGAGAGAGAGAGAGATTTTCTAATTATAAAAAAAAAATTTCCACTATACCCACCAATGATTTGACCAATGATGCCCCCTGGTGTCCTGAAGCTCTTCCAGATCTGCCAAGTCCTCTCTTCCTCCTGATCTTACAGCCACATTAGCCATTTTTTTTCCCCTTATGGCAGTCCTATTCATTAGACCATGTCACAGGTAATAAAATAAATTAAAAACTTAATGGAGGCCAGTTAGCATAAAAAGAGGCGGTATTTCGCGTGGATTCCTGTCCAAAAGAGATCACCTTGCTGGGGTGGACAGGCAAAACTTATTTTATACAAAATATATTTGCCAAGAATCTCACATTTATATAAAGAGCATAGCATTAGGGCTAGTACATTTTTCTGTAGCGAGTATGCCACTAATTTATGTACACTACTCTCAAAAAGTTAGGGATATTTGGCTTGTGGGTGAAATTTCAGAATGAACCTAAAATGCATTTTAACCTTTGCAGGTGAACTTAATGTGACCTTCTCTAAACTTTTGAATGCACATATCCCACTGTTCAGTGTTTCAGTACTTTTTGCACAACTTGCTGTTCTCTAACAAGGAGCTTAATTGCAAATGTTTGATCCATGAATCACCCAATAAATTTCCTGGTTTAATTAGAATTGGTATTTAAACAGTCCTCATCATGCTGTTCACATTTTGACATCATGATTCCAAGACGCCACCTAACAATTGATCAACAGTACCTCGCTATTGCGAGGTTTCAAGCAGGATGTTCTCAGATGGAAGTGGCCACTGAGCTTAGAGTGTCACTGCAGGTTGCAACAGAGATACAGAGAGACTGGAAGAGTCAAGGAAAGGCATAGAAGTGGACGTCTTTTGGCCACATTCCACACTGATGACGGCTTCATTGTGAAAAATGCCCCGCAGAACTGGATGATGAATGCCACACAACTCCAGGCACCAGGAGGTTAGAGGCACTCAAGTCTCACGTCAGACCATTCAAAACCATTTACAAGTGCATATCAATAAATTAGAATAGCATCAAAAAGTTGTTTTTTGCAGTAATTCAGTTAAAACATTGAAACACATATTATATAGAGTCATCACAAAGTGTTTATTTCTGTTAATGTTGATGATTACGGCTTACAGCCAAGGAAAACCCAAAAGTCATTATCTCAGAAAATTAGAATATAAAAAAAAAAATTTAAACGGAAGTGTTGGCCAAATGAAAAGTATGTACAGTAAATGCACTCAATACTTGGTTGGGGCTCCTTTTGCATGTATGACTGCATCAATGCGGCGTGGCATGGAGGCAATCAGCCTATGGCACTGCAGAGGTGCTATGGAAGCCCAGGCTGCTTTGATAGCAGCCTTCAGCTCGTCTGCATTGTTGGGTCTGGTGTCTGTCATCTTCCTCTTGACAATACCCCATAGATTCCCTATGGAGTTAAGGTCAGGCGAGTTTGCTGGCCAATCAAGCACAGTGATACTGTGGTTATTAAACCAGGTATTGGTACTTTTGGCAGTGTGGACAGGTGCCAAGTCCTGCTGGAAAATAAAAATTCCACCTCCAAAAAGCTTGTCGGCAGAGGGAAGCATGAAGTGCTCTAAAATTTCCTGGTAGACCCCAAACAATCACTGATGTGGAAACTTCACACTAGACCTCAAGCAGCTTGGATTGTGTGCCTCTCCACTCTTCTTCCAGACTCTGGGACCTTGATTTCCAAATGAAATGCAAAATTTACTTTCATCTGAGAACAACACCTTTGACCACTGAGCAACAGTCCAGTTCTCTTTCTCCTTGGTCCAGGTAAGACGCTTCTGGCATTGTCTATTGGTCATGAGTGGTTTGACACATGGAATGCAACACTTGTAGCCCATGTCCTGGATACGTCTGTGTGTGGTGGCTCTTGAAGCACTGACTCCAGCAGCAGTGCCACTCCTTGTGAATCTCCCCCAAATTTAGGAAAGGCCTTTTCTTAACAATCCTATCAAGGCTGCAGGTTTTCCCTGTTGCTTGTGCACCTTTTTCTACCACCCTTTTTCCTTCCACTTAACTTTCTATTAATATGCTTTTATACAGCACTCTGTGAACAGCCAGCTTCTTTAGCAATGACCTTTTGTGGCTTACCATCCTTGTGGACTGTGTCAATGACAGCCTTCTGGACATCTGTCATGTCACCAGTCTTCCCCATGATTGTGTCGCCTACTGAACCAGACTAAGGAACCTTTTTAAAGGCTTAGGAAGCCTTTGCAGGTGTTTTTGGTTAATTATTCTAATTTTCTGAGATAATGAATTTTGGGTTTTCCTTGGCTGTAAGCCATTATCATCAACATTAACATAAACACTTGAAAAAGTTTGCTCCGTTTGTAAAAACTTTATATAGGTTTCACTTTTTGATGATATTGTAATTTATTGAGATGCACTTGAACATCAGCAAGGTCTGCGTGCTAGACGGCCTGCAAGGGTCTTGCATGGGAGTATCTATGCTGGACGAGGGACCAGTGGGCCTCAGTTCACTGATGAAAGTCAATTCACTCTGAATCGAAATTATGGCCACCAACAATGTTGGAGACGTCAAGGAGAGAGCTATGCATCAGCCACTGTTGTCACCAGACGAGCCTTTAGTGGTGGTGTTACAGTGTGGGCAGGTGTATCTGGTCAATACAGATCTGCCCTACACTTTGTGAATAGTACAGTGACAAGCCCATACTACTTGAATAACATCATTAATCCAGTCATTGGCTCTGCATGAACAACACAGGCCTAATTTCATCTTCATGGACGACAATGTGCCAGCTCATCGAGGTCGCATCATTAGGGAACAGAGACTGGGGTACCTCAAATGGAGTGGCCTGCACTTTTTTCAGACCTGAATCCTTGAAAACCTATCGGATAAGCTGAGTTGCCATGTAGAGGCTCGTAACTCTGTACCCCAGAACCTCAGTGCCGCCCTTCAAGAAGGGTGGGATGCCTCAGCAGACAATTAGTTGGCTTGTGAACATGAGATATCATTGTCAAGCTGTAATTGATGCTTAAGGGCACATGACAAGTTATTGAGACATTGACATTTTTGTGGGGGAGTACCTACCACTGTTGTTGGCCTTTGTTTCAATAGTTTCAGAGGGGAAAAAAACACCATTGCATGCTTCTACTTCGTCCTACTTTCATGATACATCATTGAACTTGTTTTCCATAAATTTCACCCAAAGCCAAATATCAATAACTTTTTGCAAGTAGTGTATTTTGGTATTTGTGTTTGCACAGTGCTGTTTTTTTTTTTTTCCAAAAACAAAATATAAGCCAATTACCTTTTTGCACTTGCTCCACGTGCCTTGATTTCCTGCAGTAGTAGTGCAGACAAGAGCTAGCTTCTCATGGGACCTCTCTCCTTCTGGTCAGGACAAGGAGCTAGCCTCTAGTCTACTGAAGGGTCACTACAATTTTTTTTTTTTTTTTGGTGGGGCTGCAGAATGTACATACAGATGACCGGATCCACATCCAATCAATTTTCCGGATGTGGATACATTCAAAATATGGTCATGTGAACGATCCCTTATAGTGGCTGCATGGAGCAGTAACAGTTTCTATGACTGAAAAAAAAAAACAAAAACATCTGTCCATCCAGTTTAGGCTTCATTCACACGACCGTATTTTGTTTCCGTGTCCGTTCCTTTTTTTTTGCGGACTGTATGTGGAACCATTCATTTTAATGGGTCCGCAAAAAAAACGGAAGGTACTCCGTGTGCATTCCGTTTCCGTATGTCCGTATTTCCGTTCCACAAAAAAGATAGAACATGTCCTATTCTTGTCCGTTTTGCTGACAAGGATAGGCATTGTTACAATGGATCCGCAAAAAAACGGAAACACGGATGACATATGGAACGTCATCCGTTTTTTTTGCGGACCGCAAAACACATACGGTCGTGTGAATGAAGCCCTCTGTTTTCCTGCAAAGTGGTTCCAGAGGAAGGCAAAAAAAAAAACTTCATGAAGTCAGCCAATTTTCCTCATTTAACCACTTCAGATCTGGGCCATTTCCCCCCTTCCTGACCAGGCCTAATTTTGCAAATCTGACATGTGTGACTTCATGTGGTAATAACTTTGGAACACTTATACAAGCGATTCTGAGATTCTTTTCTCGTGATACATTGTACTTCAAGTTAATGGTAAATCTGAGTTGATAAGTTTTAACTTTTGGATTTTTTTATAAATAAAACTAACGCAAATTTGAAAAAATTCACTGTTTTCTAAATTTCAATCTCTCTGCTTTTAAGACAGATAGTGATGCCCTATAAAATCCTTTTTAATTTACATTCACCATATGTCTACTTTAAGTGGGCATCATTTTGGTAGCGTCATTTTTTTATTTTTTTTTTTTTTTTAGGAGAGTAGAAGGTTTAGAATTTTAGACGCAATTTTTGCAAAATCAACTTTAAGGACAGTTCAGTTCTGAAGTCACTTTCCACTTTGTGAGGCTTACATAATAGAAACCACCCATAAATGACCCCATTTTAGAAACTACACCCCTCAAACTATTCAAAACTGGTTAAGAAATGTTGTTAACCCTTTAAGTATTCCATAGGAATTAAAGCAAGATAGATGTGAAATTTCAAAATTTCACTTTTTTTGCAGATTTTCCATTTTAATCATTTTTTTCCTGTAACACATCAAGGGTTAACAACAAAACAAAACTCAATATTTATTACCCCGATTCTGCAGTTTGCAGAAACACTCCCACATGTGGTAGTAAACTGTTATTTGGGGATACGCCAGGGCTCAGAAGGGGAGGAGCAGCATCTGCATTTTCTAACATAGAATTTTTTGTCATGGTTTGTAAGAGTGATAACTTTTTAATTTTTTTGTGGACTGAGCTGCGTGAGGTCTTATTTTTTGCGGTTCAAGCTGGGCTTTTTATTGGCACAATTTTGGGGTACATCCGGCTTTCTGATCACTTTTTAATCTAATTTTTGGGAGGTTAACTAAAAAAAAAAAAAAAAAAAAAAACAGTTTAGGGGCATTTTTCTATATATATTTTTTTTTTACACCGTTCACTTGATAGGGTAGATCATGTGATATTTTTGTAGAGCCAGTTATTACGGTCATGTTTTTGTGTTGCCATTTTTTGGGCTATGATCTTGTGTGGGGGTTAATTTTTTTGTGGGATGAGGTGACGTTTTTATTTATCATTTTGGGATGCATACGACTTTTTGATTGTTTGATATGTTTTTTGGTAGGTGATGCGACAAAAAAGGTCATACAAGACCTCAGGGGGACATTTAACTTCACTTATTTACTCTTGATTTCTCCTGTAACTGGGGCTGACATAGTAGCCCCTAGTTACAGGAGAAATACATCCCGAGAGAGGCTGTACAGCCTCAGTGCAGGGCTGATCGGGCCTATGAGAGACCCGGCAGCTCCTGCACTCTCCCGGCCCCAGCAATCACGTGACCGCCGGAACAGGAAGCGCAATAGCGCT
Source organism: Rhinella marina (assembly GCA_900303285.1). Taxonomy (NCBI): domain Eukaryota; kingdom Metazoa; phylum Chordata; class Amphibia; order Anura; family Bufonidae; genus Rhinella; species Rhinella marina. Next base: position 21,809 of record ONZH01016534.1, read on the forward strand.
TCTTCATCTGTTTACACAGCGATCTACAAGGCAGGCACCCCTGGGAACGGTCCCTGCCTTCTCTTTGGGGTACCCCACCGTGCAGCTGCTATCTCTGAATGGACATTCAGAAACTTATAGTTATTAGAATTCTGGAGAAGGGTTGTTGATCCGAGGATTGGAGTCGGGAAAGAATTTTTTTTTTTTTTTTTAACCACTTCCCATAGTACATAAACGTCCAGGAAGTGGTTAAATTCTTTCCCGACTCCAATCCTCGGATCAGCAACCCTTCTCCAGAATTCTAATAACTATAAGCTGTAATATTATTACACTCCAGAAATCCTTCCAGACCGCTCTTGAACGCTAAAAAATGTTGGTAAATTCACAATCACCACCTCCTCAGGCAGAGAGTTCCATAGTCTTACTGCTCTTAGCGTAAAGAATCCTCTTCTATGTTTGTGTACAAACCTTCTTTCCTCCAGACGCAGAGGATGTCCCCTCATCACAGTCCTGGGGATAAATAGATCATGGGAGAGATCTCTGTACTGACCTCTGATATATTTATACATAGTTATTAGATCTCCCCTCAGTCATTTTTTTTTTTTTTTTTTTTTTAAAGTGAATAAGGGTACTGTAGTCCACCCATTCCAGTTATTACTTTAGTTGCCCTCCTCCGAACCCTCTCCAGTTCTGCTATTTTTTTTTTGTACACAGTACTCCATGTGTGGTCTGACTAGTGATTCTCATCATGGGCATCAATGCCACTTTTACTGCCCCTCAATAATATTGGCCTTGGCAGCAGCTGCCTGACACTGGGTACTACAGTTAAAGGCTATGTACACCTTTGGATTGAATTTTTTTTATTGCATTTAACTTAGTTTTGGCTAAAAATCATATTTAAATGGTCTTAATTAAAAATATTGAGCTGTTCAGTTACAAAGGGTTAACTGTTTGTCCAGCTGGGTGACTGGTACTTTCACTTTGTGCCGCGTCATCCAATTACCCTTATCTGTAAGCTACTGAGAGGTCATAAACACTTATTTAAGCCACATTCTTATCAGAAAGGTAAGGATTGAGCTTTAATGAGTGTTCATGACGTGAGAGAGAAGAGATAAGCTGTTCTCTGCTCCTCAGATGACAGAATTGAGAAAAATCCACAGGCAGGTAGTAGAGCATGTCAGTTTTGTACACAAAAAAGGATTCCATATTGTTAATAAAGACCAAATTAAAAAGTGATTTTTAGGTCAAAATAAGTATAATGCAATAATAAAAAAATGCCCCCAAAGGTGTACATAAGCCTTTAAGGTCAACTAAAATTCCTAAATCCTTTTCCATGTCAGTTTTACCATTTAGTACTTAGAGTGACTTACATTATTCCTTTGCATATGCATAACCTTACATTTATCAGTGTTAACCCCTTTGCGACCACCATATATGTATGATGTAAGTTGCATCTTTAAACATGGCTGCCAGGTTTCCGCTAATTCAAGCAGCAGAGACCCACAGCACATGTAAACGATGAGCTATAAGGCTCATCACATACATTTCACCCCTCAGATGCCGTGTTGAAATGTGACCTGTTACACTATACTAATAGCTTGAAGGCTCAAGCAGGCTTCGGCAGTTATTAGTGCAATATACCAATATAGGACACTAGGTGGCAACACTGCATTGTTAGGCTGCTTTCACATTAGCGTTATTGCTGGATCCGGCAGGGTTCAGCAATAACGCTTCCGTTACAGATAATACAACCGTGTGCATCTGTTATGAACGGATCTGGTTGTATTATCTTAACATCGTCAGAGGCTGCTTCGAGGCCTAGGCTGACAAGGGGCCCGGCCGTGTCAGTGAAGCTTGCCAGGCCGGGCGCCTTCATATAAAGTGTGACATAGGGGACCCCACACCCGGCCTGCTACATCAGCCATCCATCCAGCACCGATCCCCAACCCAACGACACCCCCGCCCAAGATTGGACATTGCAAGACAGAAGTTCCAAGCTGCGGCAGTTTGAGAAGTAGAGCGCACCAGGAAGGATGAGCAGGAGGGCAGTGGCACAGCAGCGCAGCACACTGGACTTTTCAGGTATGTGACTGTGACCGATCAGTCATTAACTCCACTGAAAGTGCTATTGTGTCACAAAGAACACAGATCCGTCCCCATTGACTTGCATTGGAGGTCATGACGGATCTGTCTTGGTGCAGATCCCCAGGACGGAGAGCAAACCGCATCATGTTGCGGTTTGCTCTCCGGTCTGGAGACACAAGTGAACTGAACGGAATGCTTTTAGGAGCATTTCATTCTCTTCAGTTCAGTTTTGTCCCCATTGACAATGAATGGGGACAAAACTGAAGCTTTTTTTCCGGTATTGAGCCCCTATGACGGAACTCAATACCGGGAAAAAAACTCTAATGTGAAAGTAGCCTTATATTAATCCAGTTTATCTCAAAATCCAGTTTATTTGGTATACAAATGAGCCAGTGAGGCGCCCAGAGGGGTGTCATTCTTGCAGGAAGGAGCCCAGGAACACCTCCTGCCACAATGTGTCCTCCCACTCCACCTACATCACATTCAAGCCATAACTATGCCCTCCTTTTCCCTGCTCCCAACATGAGGGTGGGCTTAGGCATACAGAAGGTGCACCTGGGCTCCTTCTTGCAAGAGTGACGCCCCTCTGGGCACCTTACTGGCTCATTTGCATACCAAATAAACAGGATTTTCAGAAGATAGAAAACCTCTTGCTGAAATAAAGGCACATCTGGAAATAAGGTACTAAGTGCTATTAGGCTATGGCTTTACCTCAATAGCGATTATCCCGGTGACAGATTTCCTTTCAGTAAATTAAAAAAAAAAAAAATCTCTAGTCAAGATATAGGACATTCAATGACTCTCCTGAGTCCAGGCTAGAACTTACCTCCTCATAGAAACAATCAGTTAGTGTGACAGGACCAATCCCTCATGAAGTGGTGCTACTAAGGTGTTATACTCTTATGTTCATTGAGCTACTCCAGAATAGCATCTTAGAAAACCCTCCGTTTACCCACAACTGAGGTTTGACTTAACAGCCTATACTTTCCAGGCTCTGCTTTTAACTCTTTTTGTGAATACTGGCATCACATTTGCTAGGTGCCAATCCTATGGAACAGAACCTGTCATTATAGAGTCCTTAAATATCAGAAATACAGGTCTGTCCATTGCATTACTTAACTCTCTTAGGATACAGGGATGTATGCCATCTGGACCAGGTGATTTGTCCATTTTAAACTTTTTAAGACACCACTGCACATCTTCCTGAGTCAGAGATCACATTTAATAAGGAGTTTACTTCGACACTCTGTATTTCATCTAACATTTCATTTTCTTCTTTGAATACAATGGAGAGAAAAAAAAAAGTTCTCTTCGCTCTACAACTCTCACACAACTCCTCATAGGGCCAACATTTACAGGTTACCATTTAACAGCATGACATTTTAGGGTTAGTTTTACTCTTTGGCAAGGAGCCTCTGTCTCCAGCTCTGTCGCAGTTTTTTAGCGCTTCACTACATTCCTGTTTAAGTGATTTAAATGCTTTCTTTTTGTCATTTATTGCCCCCTTTACTTTTCTATTTATCCACACTGTTTTTTGTTCCTGACCCTTTTATTTCCATAAGGTTAGAGTTGAGTGAACGTGCTCTTAACGAGCACTGTACTGCTCGGTTCCCCTGCGCTCGCATGGGCGCAGGCATCCGGATCCGTTGGGTGAGGACGGACGGATCCGGATGGCTGCGCCCATGCAAGCGCAGGGGATCCGAGCAGTACAGTGCTCGTTACGAGCACGTTCACTCAACTCTACATAAGGTATGTATCTCTCACAATGAGATTTTAGGAGGCTGTTAAAAATATCCCATTTTGTGGCTGTATTTTTATCTTTGAGGACATTGTCCCAGTTAGTGAGGCCGATGTGCTCTAAGCTGGTCAAATTTTCTCTAAGGTCTATTGATTAATACTAAGCCTAGCATGACTGTCCCTCTAGTCAGATATACTAGTCGGGCTGTCTAAATGTGGCCTCAAATGGGAAGCATCACATGACTCTTCAACATCCCTAAAAGTGTATTTGGAAACTTTCAATGTACAAAGTAACACATTCTCTACTTTATACGCCATTTTTACATATAATTATTTTTGTACCAAATTACAGTGCATTATGTACATACAAGTTTAAAACACACCACATGGAAAAAAACCTATGAAGCGTTTCTCCAGGAATAAAGATTATCTAATGCTCGCAGCCTACCTTTTGTACCTAGAAGATACATACTTGCCTACTCCTCACCACTGCAGTTCTCCACATTGGCTCCCACAAGTCCATATTCCAGTTCTGTCCTGCCTACATCCGACTGGTCACATGCTCCACTGCAGGGGCTTCAACTGTGGAGTGGCCACAAGTAACAACTTCTAAAGCCAGTTATTGGCTGCAGCAGATCATGTGACCATACCCATGAAGCTCCAGATGTAAACAGTCCAGGCAGCAACGCAGAGGACCAGAATGGCGGGTAACAGGCAAGTATGAATCTTCTATTTACAGATGCAGGCTGCGGGCATTAGGTAAAGTCTTTATTCCTGGAGAACCCCTTTAAGCCTGTATAAATAAGACCTATTGTGCTGGATCCTGGTATAGAAAACACTTTACCTTGATTATGTATATACTGTAGATCTGTCCATTTCTTTCAAAACTAAAATGTGTAATTAGGCAGCATTTCCTAGCTAATCACCCCAACTCTCTTGTGGTATCATCACTGCCTATGGGAGACAACCATCTGAAATGCAACTTAAAGAGAACCTGTCATCTCCGAAACACCCCCTGAACTACAGTAAGCATTCTATAGTGTAAGTGATGCTGAATCCGAATATGTAATTTTTATCTTCATACTCACTTCCATTCTGACGCTGTGCTCCCACAAACCAGCAGTAAAATGCACTCACTGGACTCCAGTGCTCACTCACATAATGGAGACGACTCAAAGAAGAGTCCACTGAGTGGATTTTACTGCAGGTTTGTAGGAGCACAGGGTCAGAATGGAAGTGAGTATGAAGATAAAACTTACATATTTGGATTCAGCATCACTTACACTATACAACGCTTACTCTAGTCCACGGGGTGTTTTGGAGAGGACAGGTTCCCTTTAAGGCCTCATGCCTTCTGTGTGTATTCTATATTTTTTCTTGCTCCCATCCAAAGGACAATTCTTGTCCATGATGTTAATTAGAAAAGAATGTGCTCTATAATTTGTAGAATGGTCACACGAAACCCAAAAAGGCAAGAGGCGCCATCTGCAAAAAAAAAAAAAAAATGCATATATGGAAAAATATGGTCATGTGCTTGAGGCCTAAATATTGAGAAGATCTGCTTATATGCTGCATTTTTTAATCAGTGGGATTCCAGATCTGCTCAGTCTCTCATTTGTGGTCTTGAGAAGTTAAAGAAAATCTGTCAGCAGATTTGTACCCATGAGACTGGTTGACCTGTGGCATATGCTCTTGGCAGCTGAAGGCATCTGTGTTGGATCCCTATTCATGTGTCCATATTGCTGAGAAAAATGATGCTTTAATATATACAAATGAGCCTCTAGGAGCAGTGGGGGCGTTGCCATTACATCTAGAGGCTCTGCTCTCTGCAACTGCCGCACTTTTATTGACTCTAGGTGGAATGGTAACGCCCTCGTTGCTCCTAGAGGCTCATTTGCATATATTAAAACTTCATTGTTCTCAGCAACATGGGCACAAATGAACATGGCACCACAGATATCCTCAGCTGCCAAGTGCACATGTAACAGGTCAGCCAGTTATATAGGTACAAATCTGCTGACAGATACCCTTTAAACTTTGTGTTGCAGTTGTAGATTTACGAAGTGAAATTCCTTCCAAGTAGCACCTGTTCTTAATATATGTTGTAATTGGATCTGTTTTCATGACATTATACAACAGTCAAAATTGCAATCTCTAGTGAACGCCAAGTATTTCTCCATCTCCTTTAAAAGACCTATTAGAGGCCAGAGAAATAAATGTAAACCAAGTTTATTTTGCTTTTTAAGTAGTAGTGTTCTTAAAGCACTACAGCATGGTAAACAATGTAAATTAGTACAAGTCATCTCAAAAGCCAGAGTTTTATGAGTTGTTAAAAAGATGCAAGCCTATTCTAACAGGATAAATATTTTTTTTAACCATTTCACTTTTCGTTAATGAAGGCTCACAAATGAGCAACACTCCTCATTGAGGAAAACAAAAAGCTGTTGTCGACAAAGCGACAGCACACACACAAAAACAAAAAAATGTGTAAAAATAACTAACTGTACTGTGTTCCCATACTTTCCAAAGTTGCTTTACAATGGGATGATATGCACATGATCTTGCTGCAAAGGTCTATCCAACTTGATGTATTTAATCCAACCCACTTCAACTCAAAAATAATTCTGTTACTACTTCAGAGAATGCAGCAATCCCCTACTTGTCTCCTAAAGCCGTTTTTGATTTCAATGACATTACTTCTATGCTGCAGTACCCGGCAGAGAGAAAACTCAATCAAAAATATGGATCTTCTATAGGGGTGAAGGAAACTATTTTGCAGCAATAAACTTGTATTAAATAAATTTGACCGCCCTTAACCCCACAGCCACAAAACGGGGAGAATTTTTTTTATATATATAAAAAAAACCTTAATTCTTTATGTCATGCAAACCTAAAGATGACCAAAGCTTTAAACAATGGAAGGATAAATTCACAGAAAATCTGTTATACAAAAAACACATAATAAGAAAAAGGGCCACTAGGTGACATAATTTACAAATTGGCATCATTTTGGTCAACAAGAATCAAAGTGATGTTTTCCTGAACAAAACCAATGTTCAGTGGGAGGAGGGACAGTAACGGCATAACTTGGCTTCTAAAAACTAATCACACATTTCTTCAGGAATCTCATGTGGGTTAAGTATGCCAGGAACTGACATCTGTATTCTGTGTTTCTCTTCCTGGGCTTGCCGAAGGGCAGTTTCCCTTTCTTCCAGAAACAGGTCTGAAGTATCTTCCCCAGCATACTCCTGGAGAAAAAAAAACAACAAAAACGTCCAGATGGTAAATGTGGATATATCAGGATAAAACATAATATTCAACTCTTAACAGGATAAAACATAGGATACTTATTGAGAAAGCAGAAAATAATTTACTTTAGTAAACAAGCTACAATATATAATCTAAGAGAAGAATCGCAGACTATAAAAATGACACTGAACCCCAAATGCACAGTCCACACAAAAACAGGATGCAGGATGTTCTGTATTTTTTTTCCCGTGAAAGTTTTTTTTATTTCTCTTGAAGGAGTGGTACCTTCAGGTGTGAATGCGCTTCTATAACGGAGTACAATTTATGTGCACTTTTGCCCCACCTATCTAATAGACGACCTTGATTAGGTGGTACATATCGCTGTGTGTGCTCCTCCTCTGATTGGTTACTTGATGCACACAGAGGTAACTAGGAGTAGCACACTATGTGCAGGGCATGCTCTCCTGAATGTGTTTTGATCAAAATATATTGGCTAAGAGACTTAGATTTTGTTATTAGAGTGAGGGCTTAGTCCATATATTATGTTCGCATCTATTGTTTTAGTGCATTATTTTCCGTGATTTTATAAATGTAGTCATGCACATCCGCACATTTACTACTATATCGGGCAGGATGCTTTGCATCTAACCCCCCCCCCCAAAAAAAAAAAACAAGAAAAAAAAAAAACAACAACAACATGCTAGAATCATTAAATGCAGAATTCTTACCTTAATCTGTACAAGAAAGTCCCTAAGGTGTTCTTTAAATGCAGGAATATCCTGATTTAAGCTGAAGAGGCCAGTCACAAAAAGTTTAACTTGTGCACTAAAGAGGACAAAAAAATTAATTAATCTCTAGGCTGAGTTCCTTAAGGGGGTTCTCTGGAGAGGGGGACATTAAAAAAATAAATAAATGTCAAACCACTACAGCCAGGGATTAGCTAAGCAGGTATTTCCACCACTCTGTTATATTCCTAGTATTTCATAGAGGCGAAGGATCGCTTGTCCCATAGACTGCAATGAGTTACCATTGCAGCCTATGGAAGTTTCATTATGTTCCTATAAAGTGCTGCCACAGGGCTCCAACTAATGCTGTGGTAGCCTCAAGCCTTCCAACCATCAGCAACCTGATCTCTGCATGGGTAAGCCGTTCAGCTCTCCCAGGGAAATGCCTCTCAGATGCCATGGTCACGACTGTCCATGGGATCTGAGGGTAAAATTTCTCAGTGATCAGAGTTATCGCTGATCAGATACATCAGCTCCAGATGTCTGCTGTTTAAAACAGCAGAAACTTAGTGGCTGTGGCGATCGCTCAGCTCCTGAGCGGGAAACATGTTTAAAAACCCAATTTCTGCTGTACATTGATGGCGGAGGTTGGGAAGGGTTATCAACTTAGATACTGTAATTTTCACATCACAGCAGCTTCAGTTCCACCCCAGGTCCCTAAGGGTCCTTTCACACGTCCGTATGAATGGTTCCGCAATTTTGCGGAACGGGTGTGGACCCATTCATTTTCAATGGGGCCGCAAAAGATGCGGACAGCACATACATAGTATGCTGTCCGCATCCACACTTCCGTTCCGCGGCCATGGACAAGATAAGGCATTTCTATAGTGCCGGCACATGGCCGGTGTCAGAGTTTTGCGGATCCACAAAACACATGCGGACGTGTGAATGGACCCTAACCCTTATATCCATTAGTTCTGATAAACACCTAAAATGAGTTGAAATATGATTTTTAAGTGAATCACTTACTCTTGTAGATGAGGAAATGCAGATTTTAGAAGGTTGGCCACATATTCCTGAATAAATAGTTGGTTATTTGGTGGATTTGCAGGATTTAATGGTGCATTTATCTTTCCTTCCTCTACCAAGTTAAACATGTACGCCAGAATTGAAGCATGCATTGTTAAACCTATGAAAAAAAAAAAATAACAGATTTTGTGTAATGTTATCATTCTGTTTTTCTTAGGCTACTTTCTCAGGTGCAGGACAGCTCTCTGGCAGAGAATTCTGGGAATCAGCCGGACAAAACCTGTTGCGTGCAGCGTTCGGCTGGCTGAATCCCAGCATATTGGCTGGTGATCTGCACTGCTCTTTGTACATCTTGTCATTTTCTAAATTTATGAAACGTCATAAGTATATGGCAGCAATCGATTAAATAAATTGGCAGAAGCACTTGGCTGAGCACTGCGCCCATTCTGCTCAGATTAGCTCTCCTTCAAGTACAAGCACGGTAGCATAAGGACACATGACTTTGCATCAACCTGTACATTACTCTGCATGGACTGAAAAGAGAGGGGAGTAGCAGGCTAAGCACTTCTATTCCACTGTTTCAGGGATCGTGTAATTCTTACTGATCAAATCTCCTGACAGGCACACTAGTTAGACCATGTAAAGATACATTTGTGGCGATGTATAGAAATACTTACCAGCTGTATGAGAGGTATCTGTCACAACAGAAAAGATGTGCTGTAATATATCACAGAAGTATGTTTGATAGAAACTCTGTGCAGCAGCTTCCTCCTGAGCAACATTTTGCAGTAAAGTATATAGAATCTGTAATCCTGAAAATGACATTGGATCAAATCAGCAAAACGCACCATATAGATTTTTATCTAATAACCAAAACAAGTTCTTAAAGTGGTTGGCTACTTTCTGATTTAAAAAAAAAAAATAAAAAAATAAAAAGTTATATTGGTATGCGCAGGTGCAGAAGACCCTAGCTTGATTTCTTACCACAGCTGTCTGGTTCCAGAACCACAGTGCCTATTGTGCCTGTGGGTAAAAAGTGGATGCCAGCAGGTGTGCCCTGTACTGTGGGGGCCCTGAGAGCATTCAGTGATTGCCCAGATACAGGAGATTATGCCACTGTGTGCCAGCACAGAAGATGAGAATGCCAAAGGGGCAGTCAACGCAGGAAAATCATGTGACCACCATCATGTTGGAACTATAGATGCAGTGTGACTGCTGCCACCTGCTCTTTACATGCCGACACCATGGCCAGTGGAGGCTGCATTTAGCAGGTGAGTAAGAAATGGGGATAGGGAGGTGTTAGGACATTTCAGAGTTTATCAGAAAGCAACAGCACTCTGCAAACACAAAGTACAGTAATGCCATAGTTAGAGTTTCCTTTAACTCTGGCATTACTGTACTTTGTGTTTGCAGAGTGCTGTTGCATTGTGTTTTTTCCTTTGTGTTTCTAGCCATGGTGACTTGCACCTGCGCACTGGGATGTGCTGACTGACCCCCTTTTTCGTTGCTATCAGAAAGCAGTCAACCCCTTTAATAAATTAACAGATTTCTTTTGATCTTTAAATACCTGTGTCTGCAACGTTTCTCATTGTGTGTTTAAAAGCCCAAATTATGGAGTCCAAAACCAGTTTAAACTGTGCTGGCGGAATAGCCAAGAATGCAGGGAAACAGTGAGAATTTACAGCTTGCAAGAGCAGAAAAAAGTTTGTCCTGTGATCGGGATATTCCTCAAAGTCCTGGATAAAATATAAAATGGATAATGTGAGTGAATGGTTTGATACCGACAGTTCTTTGTGACACATGCTGCATGCTTCTTCAATGTTTACCACGTACAGCTCTGATATTACAGTATGGCCCTGTTCATCTGAATAGAATTCAGCTCCTATGAGCTTCAGTACCAGACACAGCCACTAGGAAGTCTACAGAACGGTGCCCAGTAAAACCAGGAAGGCCCCTTCAATCAGCTGAACGGTGGCTGTGTCAGGAGTTGGACCACCACTGAGACATCAAAATCCCAGCAAATGAAGTCTGATAAAGAACAATATTGTAAACTCCAATAGCAACAACAAATCCTTCCACATACCTTGTTTATCATATTTAATGTGCATTCAAACACAGCATCAAATATTTGAGGTATTTCAGCTGTAATATGGCCTCCAAGCTTGTTTACAATAGTGGCCATTGTGCTAAGTACTTCAGGCTCCCTGGCTGCAGGAACATTTCTCTGGTAGTCAATAAGAACAGCGTCCAGCAAAGGGGGGACAAAGTTTTCAGCAACCTGAGCACAAGAAACAAAAATGAACACACTTAAGACAAATAGGATTAGTGCCTGGCACACAAATAACCACTCAATGATAATTCATATGAAGCATTTGCTTATTTCAACTACACGAGATGGACACTATACATCCAGTGGTGGATTCAGCAGGATGAATCTACATTATTAATGCTGGAGTTTTATCAATTCTCACAGGAAACATTAATGTAGCAAATGGCAAAATGCAATGAACTGCACCAAACTGTATTAAGATTAAACACATGGTGTAATAAACTTGGCAAAACTCTTCAGGCATGTTCGATACCAGAGGAGTGGCGCCACATTTTTTGTGCACAAGCCCAGTTTTGCAGAAAATGTGTTCCTTTCTGCTGCTGATGGATGCCCAAGGGGTGTCTAACCTAGGGTTGTCACGATACCAAAATGTTGATTTGGTTTCGATACCATAAAAAAGTATTGCGATACTCGATACTATGCGGGAAAAAAAACCCAAAAAAAACGTGTGCATTGCGCATTTTATAAAACGTCCAGCCCATAATAGAACAGTCCTATCCTATTATTTGGGGGGACAAAGTGACTAAAAAAAAAAAAAAAAAAAAAACCACACGACAGATCGTGCGGTTTTTATTTATTTTTTTCCGTTACGGCGTTCACCGCATAGGAGATATTTTTTAATATTTTAATACTTTGGACTTTTCAGACGTGGCGATACCCAATATGTTCATTTATTTATTGTTTATATATTTTATATGTAAAATTGGGAAGGGGGAAATTTAAACTTATTTTGGTGTTTTTTTTTTTCCTTTTTATTTCCTATTAGGAACCCTTGTCCTATGCACCCTAATAGAGCTCTACCATGGCAGCCAGGTTGCCATGGTAACCGATCAGAGCCCCGCGATTACACTGCTGGGGCGCCGATCGGAATCTACCACTGCTACCAATGATTTAATACTGGGGAGTTGGGGGGGAAGTGGGCGCACTGCGCCACCAATGAGCGGGTGCCAGCGGCAGAATCACATAGCCGGCACCCGACCTGTATGACAGGGAGCTGCAATACGCCGCAGTTAAACCCTCAGGTGCCAGCTATGTGGTTCTCCCGCCGGCACCCGATCCTACTTAAACGATGGTATGGTTCATTGGTGGCGCAGTGCGCCCTCCACCTCCCATTGGTGGCAGCAGCAGCACAGGGGGGTAGAAGGACAGACTGCTTCCTTCTCTCCTGTGCTGCTGAGGGAACATGGAACGTGCTGAGAGCAGCGCGCACCACATTCTCTGATACTAGGCTGTGCAGTAGCGCAGCCTAGTATCTGTAACAGGCAAATCCCGGTATCGTATCGATACCAGGACAAAAGTATCAATTGGGTAGTGCAACCCTAGTCTAAACTGCATAATACATTTGGTGAATACTGATGTATTAATTTTCATTCTAATCTCCTCAATTGTAAAAATGAGTAGAAGCTTTTACTCCATTATACTGTAACAACTAATTACAAGTGTAATGAAGATTAATCAACCATAGTGCACAGCCTCAGTATGTGTTTAAAGGGAGTCCGAATAAGAAATTCACATTTAGACCTTGGCACATTTCGGGGAAAAATGGAAATATGAACATCAGCATTTTCTGCTGACAGCACACATACCCATTGATTTTAATGTTTCCGTTTACATATTAGGTTGTTTTTTTACTATGGGTCAGTGAAAAAATAAAAATAAATAAAATGCATTACTTTGGGTCCGTGATGTGGCCCAAACACAACCATTATAGTCTATGGGTCTGTGGCATTTGTGTTTGGCTTGTTTTGGTAAATTAATTTTCATCTGAAGTGTGCGTGGAATACAGATGACACACAGACCAAACTCATCTTCATGAATGACACATGGACACAAGGCTTTAAACCAGGCACAATGAGTTACAGGGCTAGCTCAGCTAAATACAAATATTTCACTAAGCGATCTGTTGCTTCATTTAATCCATATGCAGATAAGCAGCGAAGTGCACTGAAGGTTGAGCCCAAGCCACTCTCTGCATCCTTGCTCCTCTGTCTCCCTTTGATTGTAAGGGCATGGCGAGATGACTAATCAGGAAGCAACAGATCGCTAAATGCAAGATATTATATTCAGCTGAGATAGCCATACAAGGCATTGTGTCTGTCACTTGTAAATTCATTGGTGAAACAAACAGATTCCCTTGAAAGGGAACGCATCACGTTGGAGATGCAAAATTACGGAGTATGTTATAGAGCGATAAGAGGTGAGAAAACTCATACAAACTTGAGTGGGAAAAAGTTGCATATAAATTGTATGTAATGTACTGCTTGAAATCCAAGCCCCTTCTGTGCTTTGAGTCATGTATGAGCAACATTCCCTGTATGGGTGTGAGTCAATAATTCTTACTGAATCTTTTCTCACAAAACTATCAGTTGGCTCAGCTCTTTCTGCTTTATCACAAGATGCATGTAGACAGAGGTTATAGCAAACATTGTTTAGGTTGGATACACACTACACGTAAACACAGATATACCTACCATTTGGGGGTCATTAGACCTGCTAACCCAGCCGGAAATCAGTTTTAAAGTTTCCTTTTTTACTGTTCTCATACTTCGTATCAGAGGTTGCTTTGTGACCATTTCACCTTTAAAAGATAAAGAAAAAAAAAAAAAAGTTAAAATTAGGACCTCCATGTCTAACGGGTGATACACACCAAAACCAAACTGAAAATTTGTCACGCTTACCATTTGCTTGAATTGCTGCAGAAATATTTTCACTTAGGCACTTGTACACATTTAACATATCCAAGTAAATCCTTCCAAGCTGAATAACAAAAGGGTGACCAACCGCTTTACATGCCCTGACATTTGTTTTTAGGATACTGCCGAGTTGTTTCACTGTTTCTGGATCTTTCAAGATATCAACATTCTATAAGAGGGACAAAAAAAACCCAAAAAACTGCAGGTTATAGATTTCAACTTAATTTTCCCCTTGAATTCAAAATACAAACTAGTACAAGTTGAGAACAATCTTACACATTCTTCTATATATTTTTAAACGTTAGTTGACCACCTTAACCCTTAAGCCTTATAACACCTCTGCAACCATCTATTGTTCAAAAGCAAAAATAAAGAAAATTAAAAAAAAAAAAAAAAACACCACAAAAAAACTTGTATCCAGAAGCTGAGCAAAGCCTTTCAAAACGTTTTTGGAAGCAAATGTAAAAGTGTTTTCTTCAACCATAACTGAAATTAAAGTCTTATGCTAGCATATTATTAATCTCTTATACCAAAAGCTATTTTTATATCTGCCTCTCAGGTAATTCCTGAATCATAACCCCTTAAAGAGAACACGTCACCTCTCCTGACGTCTGTCTTAGTAACCACTGGTTGGCGATCTCCAGCCATGTACTGTGCATGCGCCAAATACATTGCCATGAGACTTTAACACTAAGGGGGCTAATTTGTGTAACAGAGGCTTTTTTTCCCCCACAAATTGGCAGCACGTATCGAGATGGAACAAACAGCATTAGAATATGCTGACAAGCGCACCTCTACAGAGGCTGGTAGATTTAAAGGTATGTGGTGATCGGATTCCCTTTAAGATTTGCATTGCAATTCTGTTTTTTGCAGGTTTATTACTTTCCCACATTACAGTAAAGAGAGAAGTTAATAACTTTAATGCAATATTCTCATTAGCTACATTACCCACCTTAGTGGCTTGTTGAATAATACTATCCCATACTTGATTTGGAAGCAACATATATTTCTCTATCAAATGCTCCTGAACAGGTTGATCTGTCTGAGCACCAATCATATATCCAACTGCTTCATAAAACGTGTGAACCTAAAAGAAAACCAAAAAATAATAATTTAACATTTTCTATAAACTTAAATGGGGTTGTTCGCTTTTTTTATATTGATGATCTACTCTCCGGATAGGTCATCAATATCAGATCAGCGGGGAGCCGACTACTCTCTTCAAACAGCTGATCGGCGGGGGTGCTGGGCGATCTGATATTAATGACCGATTCAGAGAATGAATGAATGAGCGTGAGATAGATATATACACACACAAAAAAAAAAAAAACGACAAACTAACACCGAGACCATCCAAGGGTCTAACACCACAAGGATTTTACAACATATCTGCATTTATGGTACATTTTTTCCAGCAAAGCAAAACACAGAGCAGACTTAAAATTACCTCAATGTAAAGTGTGTATTACACCTGCTGATTTTTCAGGAGATGATTGCCAATGAGCATTCGTAGGAACACTTGTTAGCGATCATCTCGCAGTGTAATACTGCAGCTGAATGCTCGTTCATCAGGCAATCCAAATCTTTTGACAGGTTAAAAAAAAAAATCATGCTAATCACAATTTGCTGCTGGCAAACAGCGATTCAGTATAAGGAAGAGCAATGTATAACTATTCATCCTCCCTATACCAAGGAGGAGATCGCTGCATGTAATAACAAGCAGTCTCCTCTGCTAGCGAGCAGACAATTGCCGGAAAAGAACACTTCCTTCCTGACAACCGCCTGTTTAAGGGTATATTAGACAGCCCGATTTAAGAACTCCCGCAAAAATTTTTATTCTCTGACCTGTTAGAAAGGTGCATGATGTAATCTGTAGCGATTGTCGTTTTCTTATCAGAGGCTGAAACTGAGAGTTTCCACTCTCTTCTTATTTTAGCTGTGTCATGTGACCAACTCCCTGACCTCCAACTGACCCAGGACAGGAAGCCAGTCACTGCTCTATTCATTCCAATGAGACTGAAAGTGAGGCTCCCATATGA
This sequence comes from Rhinella marina, assembly GCA_900303285.1. Taxonomy (NCBI): domain Eukaryota; kingdom Metazoa; phylum Chordata; class Amphibia; order Anura; family Bufonidae; genus Rhinella; species Rhinella marina. The sequence continues at coordinate 37,674 of ONZH01016534.1, forward strand.
ATGCATAGAGAATTAGACTTCCTGTCCACACATAAGGTGCTGTGTGAGTTGGTGGGTCTAATTCCTAGTCACATGACACAAACTTCAGGATGATATAACTCAAAAATTCAGCTACTGGTAAGAAAATGACATTGACTACAGATTACATCATGTACATTTCTAGCAGGACATGGAATAAAAATTTTTGCGGGAGTTCTTTAACTCTATTTTGTAGAGCCAGTAGTTCCATACAGCAGGGCATGGTGGGAGTTGTAGTTTATCAGGTGGAGAGCCTGCTCTATAGTGACTACTTTGCAATAAGGTGGCAGTTGGTGCACTGTTCTTCAGACACTCCTTTTTTGTTGCTACTTGATTTACATGTAGAAGAACCATGGGACTCAGGGTGCTGGAACATAACTGGGAAGTAGTTTCATTTGTGATATACAAGTAGTAGCAAAATGGTTCTCTCATAATAAATTTACTATGGACTGATAAGCTTAGACACAATGGTAAAAAAATGGTAAAAAAAAAAAAGTCTGTATTACGGGTAAGGTGGGTCATGGGAAGAAATCCCAGGATGGGTTGATGCTCAAACATTGGTTCCGCTAAAGGAATCAATTGATAAAACACAGATTGCAACATTTCATTCTTATGACACTATAGAAAACATGAATGTGAGTCACTATAGAGAACATTAAATGTGACTGGAAAAACAAAGAACAAACATTACCTAGTAGAAAAACCTTACCTGTTGTGGCTGAAGGTCACAAATTATAGTATTAATATTATTTAAAATTTCATCTATGAAAGGCATCACTTCTCCAACTTGCACTTGAACAAAATGTCTACGACATTTTTGAGCGATCTTAATAAAGGTATCACATGCCATATCCTGCACACCATCGTGGGTCTCTGAAATATTAAGTGTACCCAATTAGTACAAGCAACATTTGCGTAACTTCTCCTATGGTGCTAGATGAAGATAAGATATATCCCATACCATGCATAAACTCAAACAACTTGTTTACAACTGTCTTCAGAAATTTCCAGTGGGCTCTTAAAAACCTGGGATACTGGCCAACAATGTACATTATGTTGGATGCAATTATGGCTTTGTTGTCTTTCCCACGCTTTTGCTCACAGAGACCAAGGAGATCCTACAGATAAAAAAAAAAAAAAAAAAAAAAAGAAAATAAAGTTTTTGCAGGTAACGCTACAGACAAAAACCTATGACAAGTCAGAAACTGATAAGTTTGGTTTACAAATCGATGGACTGTCACAAGCCTAATACCAGCCAACCCTACCTTTATAACTGTTACCAGGAACCGCTTCTCGTCCTCTTCATGCATGGCTCCACTAATTGAACCAATGGCCCAACACAAAGTGTTCAGATTTTTCCATGACCATTCTGAGCCATTAACTTGATTGTGCAGTTTCTCAGTCATAATTCTTTCAGTATCTGCATAATCCAGATGCGTGAGGTATACTGAAAAGAAAACATTTCTTTGAAGATCAGGATCGTGGCATCCACTCATCCCAATGCTATAGAAAAAAACTGCACAGTAAATGACAGCCAAGTTCTGATGGCAGAGCTACTGCAGAACATATGACCTGCGGGGTGCTGGATCCTCTCCAATCAGATATTGACAGCCTATTCTGAGTAGATGATAGGCTATCAATTTAGAAGTACTGAAAAACCCTATTAACCACCTAACTGTGTTGAGTCCAGCTCGGGCAGTGTGAAAAGTAGCTAACTGGAGGGGGGAGGGCTGCTTTAGATGGCGATATCTCCTGAATGGTAGCAGCTCTAAAACATGCAACTGGTCTTGTTTGAAAACTGGCAGTCCAGGCTTTAATACAAGACCAAACAACTAAATACAAGACCACAACAACTAAAGTCCAAGCAACAGAGGAGAAATCACAGTTAGAAATCAAGTCGGGAATAACCACGGGTAAAACCTGTTTTTACTTTCATTTTCAGCTGCATTCACAGCATCCCGATATCAGTGATATCTTCCTATGTCCTGAACATATTGCTGTCATTTTGTCTGAAAGCCTGGAATGCCTGCTTTCAAACAAGACCAGATGCATGTTTCTAGCTGCTACCATTCAGGAGACAGCAGCATCTAAAGCAGCCATCCCCCCTCCAGTTAGCTACTTTTGCCACTGCTGGAGCTCCACTCTGGCAAAACAGTTAGGGGGTTAAAAGGTTAGGCCAAATTGTTTAAGGCATCTTGAGATAAGTCACTGTAGTTACATATGCTCTATACAAGCACACAAGATTTTGTACTGTCCCCCAGCAGTTACAGTGAAGTCCCCAGCTTCTCCGGTATCGGTGAAGTGAACACACTGGCATTCCATCCTCCAGCTCGTGGACAGATGATGCTTATTCTGCTGATAACGGGACAATCGGGGAGCTTCAATGACAGCTAGGGGACATTACAAAGTCATGTATGCTTGTATGACTAATTTGGCTAACCCCTTTAAAGGGCTTTTCCAGTACTTTTAACTTAATGGCCTATCTTCAGGATAGACCAGCCAATATTTTATTGAGGGGGGTCCAACACCCTGCTGATCATCTGTACTGCAGTAGCTCTGGCACCAAAACTACACAGCTCAATACACAGTGGACTAGGCTGTGTAGCTCTGGTGCCGGAGCTACTGCAGAACAGCTGATGCCATTTGTAATCAGGCATTTGCTGTTGTGTTAAAACAAACTACAATGTGTGATACTCCATAATTACCACTACCTTTTCTCTTTTGCAGGGGAGAACCTATAGGTCATGAATGGCACAACTTGAGATTTAGAACAGATTTACCTAGTGTTTCCCTCATATTCTTATACAGGTTGATCGAATCTGTGTCCTTCATAAATTCTCGAACGACTTCACCCTGATCATTCTCTACAACAAGAACTTCCTCTGGTTTAGCCATTCGACTAACCATCAACAAACGCACCTAGAGAGGGAATATATGAAAACAATTAGCATAACATATTTCTCTCAAATAGTTCTTTAAAAGGACACTAAACCTAGACTTAAAGGATGAAAGCAAAACAGGAGATACATTTGTCCCCACTGTTTACTAGTCTGGGGGATTTTCTGCATGTTTGACACAATTTTCTCATCTCTTCAATTTTGGGGGCTGGGAAATGGCTGAAGGTGGTGCTCGATCTGGGCCGCACTGCAAACAGTTAGTTACCTTAAAGAATCACCCTGTCCACGACACCCTGATTGGTTTCTCTGACTGTCCTAAATAAAACTTATATTTTTCTAACTCTAAAAGTTATCTGTATCTGAATTGCTAACAAGTGTTATTTACAAGTTAAAGGAAATCTGTCAACAGGATAATCGCTATTGAAGCCATGGCCTAATAGCACTTAGTACCTTATTTCCAGATGTGCCTTTGTTTCAGAAAACATCTATTGCTATCTCCTGAAAATCCAGTTTATTTGGTATGCAAATGAGCCAGTAAGGTGCCCAGAGGGGCGTCCCTCTTGCAGGAAGGAGCCCAGACACGCCTCCTGCTAGTGCCCAAGCCCGCCCTCATGCTGGGTGCAGGAAAAAAGGGCGGAGTTATGGCTTGAATGTGATGTAGGAGGCGTGTATAGTGATTATCCTGGTGACAGATTCCCTTTAAGTATGATCTGTTATCTATGAAGGGCCGTTGTGATAGCGGCTCAAATGTATAAAAAATATTATAGGACTGATGGGAAATATTGATGTCTGCTGATAACTGTTAGCCTTGGGGCGGGGAGCAGAGCTCTTTCCCACCCCATCAATTAGTGAGACATCCATTTACAAGTAACATGTTTCCATGATAGAATGACTCAGTCTTTGTCCCTGCACAAAACAGTAGGCCATGTTTACTAATGCAAGTTCACTTAGACACTGCAGTAAAACGTGGCAAAATGCGAGTATTTAGCGCTTGAGAAATCCTCTATGCCTAGCTGGACACGTCCCAGTAAGGGTAACACTGCTCACCCACCTAACAACCCCTAGTGGTTCCTGGTGTTAATGGTGTGCCTTAGAGAAGACCAGAGGGAAAGTCCTGGGTAACATGGTATGATGCTCATGTTCACACAGTACACCATAGTCTCTATCGTAGGGAAATTGTCAAGCTGTCAGAAGTGCCACAATGGATCATATGAGTGATAATCATAAGTGATGATCTCTAGGTGGTATTTGTGTATTAACTGTGTAAAATACACCATACATCCAACTGCACAGCTAATGTATCAGACCCAGTTATGCCAAGTGCAGTACGTGGACTTGCATTAGCAAAATTGTCCCTCAATGAATTTCTCAAAATGACATCACTCAGATTTATCATGAAACAAAAACGTCATGTCTTCGATCAGAAAAAAACAAAAAAACAAAAAACATTTCCCCTGTTTAGTGGTAGAGTCAGGGCTCATCATGGTTATATGCACATCTCAGAGCGGTGCTTGAGGTGGTGTGTGGGGTACCAGACTCTTACTAACTGGAACAGAGATTTGTGTAAATAGCAAATTGTATTCAGATCATCCTTACTAATGAAAATTTTATCTTTACCCTGTTCCTAGACAGAAGTATGTTCAGTTAATGGTTTGGTAAGAGAGACCATGGCCACGAGATAACATGCAGGATTTCCATGCTCTTGTGGGGATTGTATAGTGCCATAAAACAAGGCGGCCGTTAGTGTCTACTGATACACTCCCACCAGCTCAAAATACTTGCAGGTCCCTTGCATAGCAGATCTGAATGACCTGGCTTTTTCTTTTAGAATGAGAAGCACTGGATTTTACCTTTGACAAAACCGGCAAATATAGCTGTCTTCTAGGAGGGACATCAAAATGTTGGCTGCCAGAAAGTAGTGGTGATGTTGAAGTTGAAAATGGACTCTCCCTGTACAACTCTGCAGCCAGATGGTTCCAATACTCCAGGCATATTTTGAAGATTTCAGTTTCTTCTACTTCAGACACCAGCAGCATGTAATGAAGAGCCTAAATAAGGGACGGAAAAAAAATACATAGAATTAAACCCCATTACAGTGTTTAACACCTTGCTGTACATCATGAAAAAACTGTCAAATTCAAAATATTGTCATTGGGTAACGTAACCAACCTCCATTAGAGTTTCCCTTAAGTTGAGCCTCTTTTCAATGAGTTGCCCGTGCTCTTTAAGAAAAGTACACAGGAACAAGCTGAGGTTCTGAATGAAATTCTGCTCATCGTCTTTACCATTGGAATATGCAAGACGGATATTGGTGTTTAACGGCAACATCTGTAATTGAGAAACAAAAAATTACATTTCAAAAGTAATAAGGATGTTTTTTTTTTTGGAAAAGGGAGAAAAAAGTCTCACCTGTTTAAGTTGCATCATAGTCAGTGTGAAGAGTGTCACAAACTGTTCTTCATACTGGCTGACACTTACTCCAGCTATTTCAGTTAGACATTTTAGAGAAACATTTCTGAACATTGGAACATTTAGAAACTGGAAGAACAGAAGAAGAAAAAAAAAAAAAAACTAAGTCAGCCAATTTCTTCCACAGCTCACACAAGCCTGGGTCATTTAGGCGCATAACATACCATACCTTATATATTAATGTGCTGATCAGTTTGGTCTCAAATATGTAACCAAGTGGTATCCAGTTTAGAAATCGCAGAAGAGTTTCCAAGGTTGCATGAACAAGTGGAGCATTTTGGGAGTTTTCCTACAGGTAGTAAAATAAGATGAAATACTTAAAAAGACATCTTTTCTATAAAAAGTGGACTGTAAATGTAACCAGTACCAGATGTTAGAAAAGTATGGACTTGTGACCTATCGTTAATACATTTTGCACCACTTACACTGGTAAATCTGCTTGTAACAAGCACTGTGACAATACAGCAAGTCAATCTGTGCTCGTTTACGTCTATTTCACCGCCACTACATTTGGACTCCATTACTGTCAGCACCACATGCCCTGTTGACAAGGGATGTGCTGCAGACAATTTTTTTCTGCATAAAAGATATGATACACATCAGAGACATGAGCATTTGCTTTCTGGAAACGTTCACACAGGGCAATGACCGAGAAGGAACATTCGTACATACATCTACCCGGCTGACAATCGGCCCGTGTAGCCATGACATAAGACTGAAGGATCAGTTTAGTAACATACCAGGAGCCTAGTTCAGATTCCATGAATTGCTGTTTGACTGGCTCACATTGTATTACTATTAAGAACATCTGTGCATAAATATTCCCTTTCTTCAACAATATTTGGCAACTAAAGTTTCCAATTTAATTTTATTTTCAATATATCTGTATCTGGGTCTGATTTTAGTGGGACAAGTCATTTTTAAAATGACACCATTTTGAAAGGCATGCAATAGAGAAAAGATGTATTAATCCTGTAAAAAATGTAGGCATCTAGGCATACACGTTACATCTTAGGCTAGTTTTACACTAGTGCGAGACATCTCCAGCACGCTAAGGCCCCTTTCACACGAGCGTGACAGATTAGGTCCGGATGTGTTCAGTGAAACTCGCACCATTTTGCAAACAATTTCAGTTAGTTTTGTCTGCGATTGCGTTCAGTTTTTTCCGTGCGGGTGCAATGCGTTTTGATGCATTTTTCACATTAAAAAAAAAAAAAAAAAAAAAAAAAAAAAAGTTTTTTACTCAGCGCAGAACTCATGCGTGAAAAAAAATGCTCATGTACACAGACCCATTGAAATGAATGGGTCAGGATTCAGTGCAGGTACTACGCGTTCACGTCACGCATTGCACCCACGCGGAAAACTCGCTCGTGTGAAAGAGGCCTAAAAGCTCTAGTGTGAAAACTAGCCTTAGGCCACACCCCTTATCCATGTAAATTAAAGAGGACCTTTCACCACTCCTGACATGCCTGTTTTAATAGCTTCATGCATTCCCCACGTAATAACAATTCTGGAGCATCTATTCTTATGTCTCTATGTTGTGCCATTCCTTTATTATTTGCACTAGAAGTTATGAATGAATTGCTATTTGTCTTCAGTAAAGGAACAGAGGGGTGGTAACAAGTTGGGGGTGTGTACCTGCACAGACTGACTCTAGCCAATCAGTGCTGCCATGTTCAGTCTGTGCAGGTACACACCCTCAACTTGTTATCTCCCCTCTGTTCCCTTATGCCCCTTTCACACGAGCGGGAGACTCGCATGTCTCCCGCAACGCATCTAGAGGGCTGGACTCCGGCACGGACAGGGATCGCAGAGCATTATATGCGATCCCTGTCAGTGCCGAGTCCAGCCCTGTAGATGCGTTGCGGGAGACATGCGAGTCTCCCGCTCGTGTGAAAGGAGCATTACTGAAGACCAATAGCAATTCATTCATAACTTCTAGTGCAAATAATAAAGGAATGGTACAACATAGAGCCATAAGAATAGATGTTCCAGAATTGTTAGTACGTGGGGAATGCATGGAGCTATTAAAACAGGCATGTCAGGAGTGGTGAAAGGTCCTCTTTAAACCCCCTTGCTGGCATAAGCACATTGGTTTTTCCTAGAAACAGATGCGGCAGATGCATTATTCCCAATCATTACACTAACTTCCAGTCCATTAGATCCTGCCTCTGGGCCTACAAAGCTTCCATACATAGCAGACCCAGGAGGAGTCAGTTCACACAGTTTGGAGCTGATTTTAGTCAGTTTCTGCCTCAAAATCTGCTCCAAAAAATGCCACAAAACAGCTTCCCATTCATTTTGATGGGTAGCAGAACTTTTTTTTTGCACATGTAAAAAGGAAGCAGAATGCCCTGGGGCAGAATCAAGACTAAATTTCAAGACTTATTTTTTCACAAATCTGCTTCAAAAACCTCAAGCTAAAAATTCAGCTTTGTACTGAAGAGAACACCTAAAAAAAAAAAAAAAGTTTTAAGTATTTTTTAAAATCAGTTGTGTGAACTGGACTTGGACCTCTGGCTTCTGCAGCAACCACTAGCACCCTGAAATCACATCCATAGCAAAATCACTATTGGCCACAGCATCTAAGGGGTTAAAAAGCAAAGGCTAGCAGTTTCTCCAATCCTGGCCATTAAAGGAAATCTGTCACATGATATGAGTGTATTAAGCTAAAAGTATGGCTGTGTTCAATAAAGTACCTTGTTTACTGCTGTAGACTTTATTCTTTTTTCTGACTTTCTGTTTTTATATAATTTCCGTTTTTCTAATATGTAAATTTCAAGTGAAGGAGCCCAGAGGGGCGTTACTATCGATAAACTGGGCCCAGTAACGCCCCCCCTCCTGTGCCCAGCCCGCCTTCTTACTTGTATAATTCACTCCTCTTCAGGGCTTGAGTAACGGCCACATTTGCATACTTGGCCTCCGCCCCCCTCAGCATCGGCACGGCAGCGCTAAAAACTACACCTTCAGCTGCCTGCCGCTCTCCTCCGCTGACAGGAGGTAGTGGGCGGTACTGCGCCTGCGCGAGATTTCGGCGGAGAGGCAGGCAGCTAGAGGTGTACTTTTTAGAGCTGCCGTGCCGATGCTGAGGGGAGTGAATTATACAAGTAAGAAGGCGGGCTGGGCACAGGAGGGGGGGCGTTACTGGGCTCAGTTTATCGATAGTAACGCCCCTCTGGGCTCCTTCACTTGAAATTTACATATATTAGAAAAACGGAAATTATATAAAAACAGAAAGTTTAAAGACTACAGCAGTAAACAAGGTACTTTATTGAACACAGCCATACTTTTAGCTTAATACACTCATATCATGTGACAGATTTCCTTTAAAGCAGGGTCACCTGTATTGGTGGTCACTAATTTTAGGGTTTAGTTACTGAAAGGTGGGGACCGTCACATCAATTAGTACAAGCACATGTACACTTACCATAACAAACTGACAGAGTTGAAATATCTTTGAAAATTCATTGCACATACTGTAGAAGAGGAAACAGTTGTAAGTCACATCGAACAAACAGTTTACCAATTTTGCAATTGATCACAACTTACTAAATTTAATTAGAGATTAGAAAAAGCGCCATAACAACAAGCAAATCAACCTACACAAAGTTAATGCTTATTTAGACACAGCGAGGAGAAGCCAATTGTCAGGAAGTAGGCGTCCTTCCCGACAGTCGGCGGCTCGTTCAGTGGGAGTAAAGATCTGCATTTACTGCAGCGATCTCCTCCACTGTATGACAAGGGATCGCTTGTCCTCATACAGCTGCATTGTTTCTGGGAAGTAGATTGCTGTTTAGATGGCACGTTCTGCTGCCCAGAAAAGATAATTTAGGTGCCTGTACAATCGTTTGTACCTGATGAACGAGTGTTTTGCTAGTTCATTGGGTGATCAGCGGCACCTTTAGACGGGCAGATTATTGGGAACATGCATTCCCGGTAATCTGCCCACCTTTAGAAGATGAACAAAGGATTACTGCTGCTTGTAAAGGCAGCTCTACTGTGGCTCAACGATACGACAATGATCAGAAACAAACCACTGCTCTGTATATTGGGCCACAGATGTCAGTCCTCTACCAGCCAAAAATGAACAACGTATCCAATTCTAAACAAGCGCAAGTAGCCAAAAAGTGGTGCTTGGCTGTAAGATCACCTACAGTTTGGAACCTTTCAGTAGACTATATCTGCACAATGTTTTTGGTTCAGAGGACCACAACGTTCCTGAAACTTTGTTGAAAAGGATAAGACGTGTTTGACAGCAACTCAATTGATGCTTGCCCCTTGATACAAACACGCATGCTCAGCCACTCTGAATATGCATGTTTAGGAATTTGGGGAGTAGTAACATTCAGCAAACACTCATTCAATGTGTGTAGTCACATTTATTTCTACAACGAGTTATGATGATGGCTCAGTGTTACAGAATGTAAGGTACAATTCTGACTATAACAATTTCCAAGGTGGAGTGTTGTCATGAAGACTGCATGTTTCAAAAAAATAAATATACAAAAATACATATCTACTTCCTACCTGGCTTGCATAGTGCCAGTTGTGTATATCGATGGATTTGATCATTTGGATTCACACATGGTCTTCATGACAACACTGCACCTGACAAATCAGACCAGGAAATGTCACAATCTCAGTGGTGCAGCCTCGGGCTCTGGCGTGTAGAACTTCAAACAGTTTTTAGCATTAGAGGGATTTATTGAAACTGTGGACGTCACAGACATACCTAGAGATAGTGATGCAGGTAGCATGACCCAGAAAGCATTGATCTCATGCCAGTGGTCTACTGACTGGTCGCTAAAGCTGTCACTCAGAGCAGAGGGGAGGGACCAGAAAGCAGCCAGTGCAGAGAGTCCAGGGCACTGAACAGGAAGGAAGTGTTTGAACGCAGAGATTTCTGGGTGACGCAACCTGTATGACTCTCTCTGGATACCAGGTATGCCTGCGCAAATCTCCCAGTCACCTTAAAGCAGTTTTGAGGGTTAAGTTTTGAGGAGTTATGAGCAGTTCTTTCATATACAATTAGCACAACACCATAAATCTGTCATATTTAACCAATGTCTCATTACAGGAGAAGCTCTAAATCAACTTTCAAAGTGAAAAAAACAGAAATGCCAAACATTTTTGATTGGGTGCGTGTGAAAGCAGACGCTTTTGGTCGGGACCTTAATTCCGTTTGGCATTAAAACCGAAGTCATTTTTAAATAAATCATTTACCTGTCTTTTAAGTGTTTGGCTTTTACTTGTGTTATTTGTCCAGTGGAAAAGTCAAAAACCTCTTCACTCAAAAGTTTCAGAATTACCATATTGTTCTGGCAGAGGCTCTCGCTGGTTTTACTGGCTCCTACTATATCACTGATAAATGTGGGCCAATGTTTAGGCCATTCTTGTTTCAGTATCTGAAATGATACAGTAGCATTTTTTTTTTAGATTCTCTCCTAAAGCCTCCAGTTCACCACAGAAAGTCACGTCAGTGATTAGATTATACTTTTCAGCTCGTCTTACCTGAACTAGTATCATGTTCAATTTTCCAATGTACACATTTTCTTTCTAAATGAAAAAAAACAAAAAAAAACAAAACAAATTAGATTACATTATTATGGCACTCCAGACAGTCCCACGCTTAGCCTACAAGTTGAATGTCAAAAAGTTACTTGCCTCAACACACGTCGCATCTGAAGAGGTCTTGATTATCAGTCCAACCACATATTTTTTTATACCTGGAAAGAGAGATTCAAAAAGAACATTTAATATCACAAACCTGATCTGTAGAACATGGAGCGTGCCCACCTCATCAATGCAGTCTAATCTTGTAGACCAATGGAATATAAAGAGCGTACACAAGACAATGCATTACTGAAATTACCTCCACACTGCAATCTTTCTGCTTGTATGGGGGCACACACCAGATCCAGCCCCCCCCCCCCCACCTCTCACTACCACCTACAGTTTCTGAAGTACAGCTCCAGGGCACGCACAGCAGCCTTGGAGCTGTTCTAGGAGCTAGTGCCGATGATGCTAATGAAAATATTCCGTTAGGAGTATCAGGAATGCGCAGGCACAGTCTAGCTGCACAATGGTGTCACCACGGCACCGCTTGCCTGTACTGTTAACCTGAAGAGAGGAACCCAGGAAGTGCCTCGTTGCAGACAAGCAGCAGCACGAAGGAGGCGAGGCGATACAACCCCTTTAACAAACTGCTTCAACCTTCAAGACTATGCAATACAAAATATTTTCCATAGCATTAATTCGATTACATTAAGTTGTATAAGCAAATATTTAGGTTCAAAAAACAACCTTTACCTTCACATTGATTACGAGGAAGAATTTTCCATCGCGTCTTGATCACATTTTCCAATATTTGCAGTCCATAGTACTAAAATTGGAGAACAAAATCGGGTAAGTAAATCAAAGCTACAATTTTTTTTTTTTTTTAAATAAAATCACTCACAAAATGCATACATTCAAATCATTCACTCAAACACCGAAGACAAACTATAACAAGTCATCTACCGGCCCATGAGTTTCCATGCAATTAAAGGGGTATTCCCATCACAGACAATGGGGGCATATTGCTAGGATGGCTCCATTGTCTTACAGGTGCGGGTCCCACCTCTGGGATCCACTTCTACACCGAGAACGGAGCAGGAAAAGGTGGTGGAGGGTGCACTGCCCTCTATTCATTTCTATGGGGCTGCCGAAAACCATCTGCCCCATAGAAATGAATGGGAATGGTGGCCAAGCAAGCACAATGTGCTGCCATTCACTGGCATGGGGAGAGCGCTTGGCGGTGGCCACCACTCTCCCCACTCTGTTTTCAGAGTAGATGCAGGTCCCGGACATGGGACCCCCACCTATAAGATAATCAGGGCATATCCTACTGATATGTCCCCATTGTCTGTGATGGGAATACGCCTTTAAAGTTCTGAATGTAGACTATTACCCCTGCTGTTTGATTACGATCACACCAGGAAGATGCAAATAAGCTCTCTGTAGCCAGATGGGCAACTAGAAGTCAATTTTTATAGTAAGACAGACGCATACAACATAATGAGAGTTGAGGGAAGGAGGAAAAGTTAGAACAGGTTCTACAGTAGTATGAAAGTCTACTTATTTTACATAAAAGCTGCCACTGGCCACAGACTTCACTGGTGTGAAACTACAATTCCAGCAATGTATCCCACAGATGAACCCCCCGACCTGCCCGCAGCATATGAAATATACACAAACTTTCAGAACTTTTATACTCTGCCAAAACAGACTGCAATACACATTTACCTTTCAGGTATTTTTATGTAACCAACTTGTAAACAAGACAGAAGATATATTTTATATGTAATTTAAAAAAAGTTTGCGTTACTACCTACAATACCCTTCTACCAAAAATACACCAAACCCTGAGAAAATATTGACTTTGCTTCACAAATCATACCCCGAGATACAGAAATGTGTGTCCCCTCCCTTAGGCCTCATGCACACGATGCCAGCCTTGTGCGTTCCGCATTTTGCAGGGCCGAACCTCCGGCCCTTAATAGAGCAGTCCTATCCCGTCCCTCATACAGACAAGAATAGGACATGATGTACTTTTCTTTTTGTGGGGCTGCAGAACCGAGTGTATTAAAGGGAACCGGTCAACTCAAAAACGAATAAAAACCGCCAGCAGCTTCCTTGCTTCAAGTCAAGGTAAGCACGCCTCCTAACCGTCCACTCTCAGCTTTGATTGACAGCCTGGAGTGCGGCCCAGGATCACAGAAGTCATGCATGCACGGTGCGCTCTTTGGTAAGACGTGATCCTGTCTCCAGCTGCCGCCGTTAGCCGGGTTTCAGTGGCGCACTGCGCATGTGCCGGCCAATGCGAGCGAGCATGTGACTCCGTTACCTTCCTGAGAGTGATCACTTGCTGCAGTGCACCGCTGAAAACCTGGTAATCGCGTCTTAACAAGGAGCGCACGCGCTCTACTTGTGCAATTACGGCCACACTCCAAGCTTTCAGCTTTCAATCAAAGAGGACAGGGAACAGTTAGGGGGCATGCTTACCTTGACTTGAAGCAAGGAAACCGCTGCCCCCTTGACTTAAAGAACTCCCGCAAAAATTGTTATTCCATGTCCTGCTAGAAATGTACATGATGTAATCTGTAGTGAATGTCATTTTCTCACCAATGGCGGTCTTTGTGAGTTATATCTTCCTGATGTTTCTCATCTGTGTCATGTGACCAGCAAACAGACTTACCAGATAAGACAGCATCTTGTGTGTGGACAGGAAGTCTAATTCTCTATTCATTCCTATGGGAGCCTCACTTTCAGTCTCATAGGAATGAATAGAGCAGTTACTGGCTTTCTGCCCTGGGTCAGTTGGAGGTCAGGGAGTTGGTCACATGACCCAGCTACAATAAGAAGAGAGGGGATACCTCACAGATACAGATAAGAAGATTGCATTCACTACAGATTACATCATGCACCTTTCTAACAGGTCAGAGAATAAAAATTTTTGCGGGAGTTCTTTAAAGCTGACCGGCAAGATAGCGCTCATGGCGCTTAAAAGATCGTTTTTCTAATCTACTGAGCATCAGACTACTGGATAAACATGATTATGAACGGGGGCAACTATAAGGTAAATCTGGTGGTTTTATATGCCTTTTTGAGATGACAGGTTCCCTTTAATACAGTCCTGTGAATGTGCCCTAAGGAAGAACATCAACCTCTTTCTAAATTCCATTAGCGGGTGAAACAGATCTAATGCTTAAGGCCAAAAACATCCTAACCTGCAAACTATGAAGTTTTACCAAATCTAAATGCATTAGAATTCTAGCTCAACTTCCACAAAAAAAAAAAAAAAATTCCAAAAATTCAACACTGATGACCTGTGGCTAGGTCATCAATATGTTGGTCCAACAAAACCACTTATTCATACTTTTTAAAATGCGGGTTTGTTTTCATGAATTCCCAGTCCTGTAGAAAAGGGGGCCTGCACATGCAAGAACCACACACTTTCCAATGCAACAAACAAGTCTTTTTTTGTTTTTTTTTTTTTTACCACACTACGACATCTAGCTTAGGCCTCATGCACACAACCATGTCAGAATTGTGGTCCGCAAACCACAGATCCGCAAAATACAGACCCCCTTCTATGAGCATTTTTCTTAGTCCCATGCCTAGAAGTGACTATTCTTGTCCACAATATGGAGTACAACAGGACGTTCTATAATTTGCGGAACAGGCATACGGATGAACCAAAAAAAAATAAGTATCAATGTGTAATCCACAAAAAATCTGATTGGACACAGATGCAATGTGGTCATGAGTATGAGGTATTAGTCTGCTTAAAACATTTCCACACAAAAAAAAAAAATTAGTACTAAAATAACGACCATCTAATACATGTTAAATGAATGTGCTGACCCTGTGGAATTAGCCATTTTCACATGATAAGCTCCAACTGCAGAAAACACATGTATATATTTTTTTACTAGAAAAAACAAAAAGCAACTTGTGACAAATGCACATGTGCAGGACCTACGTGCAGAGAATCCATGCTGAAATCTGCAGGTGTTCACAGAACTGTGTGGACAATCCCTATCAATTGGTGCGGACTTGCATGCAGATGTTATCAAGGTATGAGCGGGACGATTACTTCCAGGCCATTCACACGAACATAAGGCACTGTGCCCGTATTACAGATCACAAACATGGCACCTGTCATGTGCACTCTGCTGCGGACCCATTGACTTGAATGGGTCCTCAATCTGCAAAATACGGTAAAAGACATGTATAAAGAACACAGAAGCGGTTCTGAGTGTTTCCATGGGCTTCCGATCCATTCCTCCGCTCCACAAAAGATAGGACATGTTGAATCTTGTGGAGCAGAGGCACGGATTGGAAGCCCATGGAAACGCTTTGTGGGCTTTGGGATCCATGCCTCCCTACTGCAAAAGATAGGACATGTCCTATCTTTTGTGGATCGTGGACCCAGTCAAGTCAATGGGTCTGCACCAAATACGAGACTCACGTGGCCGATGCCCATGCATTGTGAACCGCTATTTGCGGTCCGCATCGCAGGAACGGAGACCATACAGTTATCTGAATGAGCACTGAGAGGACTTGGAAACTCTCCTGACATATCTGTTTTAGCAAATTGTAATCCCTCATGGAATAAAATGTCTGGAACATTTATTAAGACTGTTGTGATGTTCTTCTCTTATACCTGCTAGAAGTTTATGGTTAAAGGTGAGTGTTACCAGTTGGGGGTGTGTCCTTGCACATTCGAACATTGTCCATTCAGTGCTGCCAGTGTCAGATTGTGCAGGGACACATCCCTAATTGATAATGCCCATCAGTACTTTTATCCATAATGGCACAACACAGTCAAAAGAATAGATGCTCCACAACTGTTGCAAGTAGTTACTAAAGCAGACAAGCCAGGAGAGGCATATACACATGTTTTAGAGAGCATTCTGCTTCCTGATCGTAAGGAACAATTTAACAAAATAAACAAGTGCAGTCACATTGTCACTTCTGAACAAAAAAAAAAAAAAAAGCCACACACACACACAGCAGGCGAGCAGCTCTCATTTTGCCAGTGTGTTTTATCAATTATTAAAATATTTTCACAGCATTTATTTTAGACCACCATTACCTTCCGGGGGGCCGCACAAGGTACTACAGTGACTGACAGCGTTTTCTGTATCAGTTTGCATACCGAGTTGTTGCAGTGATTACTAAAAGGGACTTTATGGTATCAGCAAGAAAATGTTTATTCATTGTACAATGGAAAGGTAGGCAATTTTAACACTAAACACTTTTGTATCAATTCCTTGGGGATCTTTGCTTGCAGTTATTAAATAGGAAACCTCATTGTCTACTAAAAAGTTTGCCCCGCTCATGAGGGGCAGGACTCTGGAGGGGAGCTCTGCACTCTTAGGCCGAGGTCACAAAGAGCAGAATTTCTACAAAGAAACTGAAGCCTCCGTAGAAAGGGTTTAATAAGGAATCTGTCACTTGTACTATATTGCCCTCACCAGGTGCAGCATAGTGTAAGTGTAGTAACCGACTGACGTCAGTGGGCTGTCACTTCTGGAGCGGCAGTCAGTACTCAGAATGCCGAACCCCTGAGCACCCACTGAGGGGATGAGTCCGGCGAGACTCACAGGTTTCTTTCCTATGTACAACAGAAAAGCACTGACTGCCAGCCCAGAAGCGACACCACTGACGTCAGCGGGCCTGCCACTACACTAGGCTGCTCCCACGGAGGTCAATATAGGACAGGTGACAAGTTCCCATTAAACATTGCCTTTACAGGAGAACAGAGCAAGGCCTAAACTGCATACGTGTTTTACAGGTGTGTTTAATGCAATGCACTGGAGTTTGCTGCAGATTTTTAATGTGGCACATAGCCTGAGCACCTCTGTAATAACTATAGGACTATAGCTTTCCACTATATGATGACAGATCTTGAAAATGAGGATTCAAAAGGGGTTGCCCAGCTTTTATTAAGTGATGTCCTATCCTCCGTACCAGGGCTATGGAGTCGGAGTCAGTGTCCATTTAGGTGGAGTCGGTATAAAATGGACCAACTCCGAAAATATATAATAAATTGGTACATTTAGTTCAATGCAGTATGTGCTGAATATATTTTCATAAGAATATGGGAAAATAATGAATTGTCCTATAAATGTCTGTTCTATTCCTGAACTAAGGATCTTGGCTTTCATTTGAGATGACTGTGCTTCCCTTTATGTAGATGCTCAGTAGTGAAACTCCTCTGCTACAGATCAGAGGAAAAAGGCACTGGGAAGGAATGGCTGCACTCATCTCAGATCTGCCAGAGAAAACAGGATTAAAGGAGTTTTTATTACTAGTTACAAAGATTAGCTTTCAACATAAAGGGACAGTTAAAAGAAGACATTTTCTAATTACAGTGGTCATCAGATTTTACTTTAGTCATGAACTATAGACAGTTCAGCAAGTCTCTCACTGTACACAGGTTTCTATGGTAACCTGCAGACCAGAAAGACTTATCTGATTGGCTGAGAGCAGTGAAGAACGATGGGACTGAGCTCTGAGTGATTACCTGCAGTAAGCAAAAGGTCCAAGTCTTGTGAGGCTTGAGAAGCATGGCTTTACCTGGAATTGTGGTAGAGATCACAATCTCCTGCTCTGTCAGAGTAAGTTAATATATGCTAATAACTGCTGGAGACCCACCCACAGCCTGAGGAGACAGAGCGAGTGCAAACTGCCTGTCAGCCAGTGAATCAATGTGCTGAGAAAACCCCTTTAAGGAAAGTACTTCTTAGTATATCTAAACTTTCAATAAACTGTGCATAAATCACTTGTCCAGTGCATGTTCTCTCTGCTTTATGTTTTAGTTTGCTTTTCCTCTGATGTAAAACACCTAGGGCCTTATGTATGAAAAGAGTCTTTGTGTAGAAGTTTTTTTGTTGCCCATAGAAAACAGAGTTCCCCTTTCATTTTATATAGTGCTCTGAAGAAATGAAAGTGGAGCTCTGATTGGTTGCTATGGGCAACAAAGAAAGTCTTAGACCTAGACAGTTTTCATACATCAGGCCCCTAGTGATCTGTACCCAGAGAAGCCTGATACTGAAAGTTCAGAGTAAAAATATCTAGTAAAAAACATATATTACATACTTTTTTTTTTGTCATGACATATCTGTACTATTGATTTATGCTAACTGTAAGTTTTTCTTCATACTCACTTCTATTCCGACGCTGTGCTCCCAAAACAGCAGTAAAATGCACTCACTGGACTCCGGTGCTCACTCACATAATGGAGAGGACTCAAAGAAGAGTCAGTGAGTGCATTTTACTGCAAGTTTGTGGGAGCACAGCGTCGGAATAGAAGTGAGTATGAAGATAAAACTTACATATTCGGATTCAGCATCACTTACACTATACAACACTTACTCTAGTTCAGGGGGTGTTTCGGTGATGACAGGTTCCCTTTAAAGTTATTACTTAAACATTGAAGAGGGAGTCGGAGTTAGGGGAAATTGAGGAGTCGGGGCTTTGGCTTACCAACTCCACAGCCCTGCTCTGTATAGCCCATCAGTAGCTGATCAGTGGAGGTCCGACACCTCTCCCATCAGCTCTGGCACTTGTCTACAGTGTAGTGGAGGGAGATGGTTAAAGGTTTTTTTGCCATCACATAAAATGGGGGCATATCACTAGGATATGCCCCTATTGTCTGATAGGTGCGGGTCCTACCTCCGGAACCTGCACCAACAATGAACGGAGCGGCTATTTCTGTCTGCCCCATAGAAAGCATAGCAGGGGCCATGCTTGTAATCACTTGTATGGGAGCAGTGCTTGGTAGTGGATGGAGGCTGGGAAACCCAGGGTCCGCCAGCCACAGCTCTCCCGCTCCATTCTCCTTGTGGGTGCGGGTCCTAGAGGTGGGACCCACACCTATCAGACAATGGGGGCATATCCTAGCGATATGTCCCCATTGTATGCGATGGGAAAACCCCTTTAATACAGCGTTGCTCCCATTGAAGTCATTTGAAGCCGCGCTGCAGTGACGAGTTCTGTCCACTGCACTGTTGGCGGTGCTGTGTAGTGCTGGCATCAAAGCTACATCTGAACAGCTGATTGTGGGGGTGTGGTATGCTGGACCCCCGACGACCAGCTAGTGATGGCCTATCCTCAGTATAAAGACGGACAATTCTTTTAAGGTAGAAAGTATGTTACAGAATCATAACATTGACATACAGCAAATACGTTTTGCTCTATTTACTGAATAGCAATTCTTTTAAGCATATTACAAAGTTTACATATTTGAATACATAAAAGGATGAAGTATACGACTTGCTGTTTCACATTCCAAAAGCTTCACAAAAATACCCCAAAACACAAAATTTAAAGCTAGATTTATGCAGACCAGTGTCTCCATGGTTACAGACTACAAACACCTGTGTAGTCTGATCATGAGGTCAGCCTCCATTCTTGACACCCCCCCCCCCAAAACTGTAAATTATATAACTAAATTGTAACAGCTAGTATCAGTCTACAACTTACAGGATCTCCGTGTAGTTCTAAAGGATCAAACTCAAGTTATTTCTTACATCTGGCTTACAATGGTGCCTCCAGCACCATATGCTGCATAGAAATATTTTTCATCAGATCCTCTATCAGACTGCCCATAAATTTAAGGACATCACATCAGACCCCCATATCAGCCCCCTGTGCCCCCATACCATCTCACTGTGCCCCCATGCAGACCTCAGATCAGCAGAATGTGCCCCCATCAGACCTCAGATCAGCAGAATGTGCCCCCATCAGACCTCAGATCAGCAGAATGTGCCCCCATCAGACCTCAGATCAGCAGAATGTGCCCCCATCATACCTCAAATCAGCAGAATGTGGCCCCCATCATACCTCAATTCAGCAGAATGTGCCCCCATCATACCTCAAATCAGCAGAATGTGCCCCCATCATACCTAAAATCAGCAGAATGTGCCCCCATCATACCTAAAATCAGCAGAATGTGCCCCCATCAGACCTCACATCAGCAGAATGTGCCCCCATCAGACCTCAGATCAGCAGAATGTGCCCCCATAAGACCTCACATCAGCAGAATGCGCCCCCATAAGACCTCACATCAGCAGAATGCGCCCCCATAAGAACTCCCATCAGCAGAATGTGCCCCCATAAGAACTCCCATCAGCAGAATGTGCCCCCATCAGACCTCCCATCAGCAGAATGTGCCCCCATCAGACCTCAGATTAGCGTCTTGTGCCCCTATCAGACCTCAGATCAGCCCACCCAACCACTTGTAAAGACCATACTTACCGTACCTGTTCTGCGCTGCCGCTGCCGTCCGGTCCCACGCTCTTCTCTCTTCCCTGCCGGCATGCACTATGACCTGACGCTGCGCCGCAGCGTCAGGTCATAGTGCGTGCCGGCAGGGAAGAGAGAAGAGCGCGGAGCGTGGGACCGGACGGCAGCGCAGAACAGGTACGGTAAGTATGGTCTTTACAAGTGGCTGGGTGGGCTGATCTGAGGTCTGATGGGGGTCCCTATGTACAAGTGAGCGCTTCCTTATGGAAGCGCTCACTTGTATTCGCCCTATAAGACGCACAGCATTTTTCCCCCTACTTTTGGGGGAAAAAAGTGCGTCTTATAGGGCGAAAAATACGGTAACTAACTAAAAACAATTCAATTTCATCTTTTTCATATCACCACATGACCTGGTAAGTGGTTACTAAAACATATGATACTACATAATTTTAGATCCCACAGTGGACATTAAAAAATAAAAATTTAAATAGTCTCAAGAACTTAAAAATTACACAAGAAAAAGGGTTTCTATAAGGCCGACCAGCGCAGTGATACCTGAAAGGTAAATTTTGCAGATTCTGCTAATAGTTTGACCCAGGATAAAAGTTTTTACCGCAAAAGGTTAGTCATTAGATGACAGTCGATCAATATAACTTCAGCCAAAGGGATCATAGAAGCAGTTCACACCATGGGCAAGCAACATAACTGCGGCTGGATGCTGCTGGGAATCTAGAAATGGCATCACAGATGTCTAGTCCACCTATGTTTCCACTATATCGAGGACGAAGCCTCGCAAGTGATGGAGGGTACACTGCACATGCACAGCCGCCCTCCATTCAATTTCTATAGGGCCGGCGAAAATAGCCAAGCACTGGCTCGGCTATTTCCGTCGGCCCCATAGAAATGAATGGGAGCAGGGGCCGTTCTCAACATAGGTGCGGGTCCCACCGCGGTGATCCTAGTGATGGGTCCTCATTGTCTATGATGAGACAACCCCTTTAACCCTTTGGGACAGAACAGCTCAATATTTTTAATAAATGCCAAGTGGAAAAATTATTTTTAGCCAAAAATGAAAGAAAAAAAAAAAAAAAGTTGCCTCCAAATGTGTACATATCCTTTAAAGCATCTTTATACTTTGGGAACACATTTGATATGTCAGAGCAACATAATGAGTTTTGATCAGTGGGGGTCCAAGTGCCGAGATCCCCGTCAAATCTTTAGACATATCAAACGTTTCCCCTCTACAGTGCCACTGTGCAATTCCAAATTTAGACTACAGTTTCATAATCTGCCACTAACTCATCTCTCATCGACAAGCGCAAGAACGGCAATTAGTGATGGCTAGTTAATCAAATATTTGGGGTCTAAAGATTTATGAAAGCAGGTATGAAAACTACTTCTATCCTATTACAAAATTTTACAAAATTGAGTACAAATTTTTGGACTGAAATATAAAATCATGTTCATAGCTGGATGTGCTGTTCAGCTCGGGACGTTAGCATACGGACAGAGCATGCCAACAGCAAATATGAATGGCAGACTGTATGAAAATGATCCCTGTGGCTGAAGTTTGTAAATACTCAGTTATATCTATCCACTGGTCCCCAAACCTCCCAAACCCACCGCCCCCCACCCCAACACCCACCAATGAAACAAAACAATTGATGAACAGAATTCAGTTAAAGGGAATGAAAAGGGTAGACCTTGTGGAGGCCTGCCGTCAAAGCCTAGCTGTGTCAGTTGCACAGGAAGACACCCCTTTTCTTCCTATTACAAGCAATCAACATAATGGAACATTATGATTAATATCAGGAAGCGTTAACAGCTTAATAAATCAAAATTGCATAAAAGCAAAATGTAATAGTGCAGAAAACGCCGCACCAAATCATTTGCAGTTTATGTAAATTGAAGAGTTCTTTACCTGCTGCTTTCTTTCTGTTCCGTTAATCATGTCATTTTTTTCACAAGACAATTTGAGTTTATTATTATTATTTTTTTTTTATAAAGTACTGTTGATAAATCAACTTAAACATTAGTAATGTCTGTCAGTGTTTTAACAGCAGAAAAAAAACATCCAGGCAAGCAAAAACTGTTAACTATGGTTAGCACTTTGAGGAAGATTAAACAATGATGCCTTAAAAAAATAATCATGAAAATACAAATGGGATGCTTTATAGAAAAGGCAGTTATCCCTGCAAAACCTGGCACACATTGTACACAACGGCAAGATACATCCAATCATTATTACACTTATTTACATTATTGCAAATACGTCAAAATGTTTAATGCATGTGACTTATCAAGTGTTGAGAAAACCGCCAAATGGATTTATTTGTTTAATACACTGTCTGGTCACTGATGGGTATAAAATATGTGGTCAGGAGATGCTCAAAGTACTTAAGGGATTTATAATAAAAAACAAAAACCATTGTTTCATAACGTATTAACAAGGGTGGCCAATACACAAGTCACAGCAAATAAAACTGTTTATGGGACGAATCATACATTTTTGAGCAATCTATTCCTTTCCGAAAACCGCATACGGTAATTGGAGGCGTCTACCCTGAAGATAACTGGACTGGAGAGATCACTCAGCACAGGTATCTCAAAAACACAAGCATGAGGGACTCTAAACCAGCTACACTGACCAGGGCCATCAGAGTAAAGCTGGAACCATACTCTTTCAAAACATTTTGATTTGTGAAAAATAATCTAGAACAACTAGTCTTGTCAGACAAAAGCTGGAGCCGAGCAATGAAGCCACCTTCCTCAAAGTAGCGAGCACAACAGTGTAGAAGAGCAATTAAACGCTGGAAACATTGCACGTTCTTACTTTGGTGTTCATGTTCTGTGAAAACTCCAGAATGGTGTCCACTCTGGTCCAGGCGTCGGGGTGTTCTTTTAAGTGAGTTAATACTTCCTGGGCCATTCTTTGCTATGATTCAAGAGATAAGCAGATCTTTGTAAGGTAAAAATCATGCAGACAGTGGTTATGTACATTATTCATCAAATAAGATATATATATATATATATATATATATATATATATATATATATATATATATATATATATATATATATATACACATTTCCCCACTACCATTAATAAACAATCTCAAAACAGAAAAAACCTAAACTACTCTAATCTAATAGTTGGACAGTTCAAGGCTCCATTCACACGTCCTGTTTTTCTTTCCTGATTCGATCCTGATCCAGTAATTTCAATGGGTCCTGAAAAAATCAGGATCGAATCAGGAAAGAAAAACAGGACGTGTGAATAGAGCCCAAGAGACACAGACCCGGAATACGTAATGTAAGTCTTTTCACACATTTGCACTTCTCTGCAATAAGCCCCAGAGGATCTGTGCACTGAAGCAGTATAATATAGTACAGGACAAAGCCAGAACCAGCCCTGTACCTCACATGGATCCAGAGATCTCCTCATTGTTCTGGGGTAGCAGCTCAAGGGGGAGTGTCCTTTCTGTTGCAACTCTCTCCCAGTAAGGCTCCATTCACACGTCCTGTTTTTCTTTCCTGATTCGATCCTGATTTTTTTCAGGACCCATTGAAATGAATGGATCCAGATCAGGATCGAATCAGGAAAGAAAAACAGGACGTGTGAATGGAGCCTAACTATCACAGCTCTAATGGTAGATATGGCTGGTGGCAATTGAGGAACTGAGCATGTGTGACCACCTCCCCATTATAACAGAGCTTAAATGGGTTAGCCACTTTTTGGCTACTTGTAACCAGTGTATGCAAGATCAGTATATGGCACTTACCAATATATTTGTGGATCTTCTGTGCTGTCTGCTATATTTCATAATCCATGCCACCCTCTCAGAGGTTCTGTCCATAAAATGGCCCGATGAATGGTCAGACATTACTCAGTCTCCTCCCATTTAAACATACTGCACGAAACTCCCAAGTCCCAACAGTGCAAATGGCAGGTGTAGTGAAATGGAATGGAAGAGGCCGATTTCCCTGGTCACATGACTCTCCATCAGCAGCCATTTTACGGACAGGACCTCCGCGTACAGGGTAAAAAAGAGTTGGCAAACAAGTACATGGCACAGAATTTCAAAGACTATATTAGCAAGTGCTACATAATCAGACTACAAAGTGGCCAGTCCCTTAAGAGTCCATTGCATGCGTTAGCATACTGTACAATGACCATCTGCAGGCTAACTGTAGAGGAATGCAAGTCAGAAAATAAAAATTAAGGCCTCTTTACATAGGCCAACACAGCAGAGAACTATCGAGACGGAAACGTTCCTTTCCTGATAACGGCTGTCAGAGGAGACGATCAATCATTTCTCTGTGTATGTCGGGAATCCCTGTTTATAAAGGACAATCAGCGGCCCAGGAACAATGATTTTGGTGTCTGCATCAACAATGCTCACACACAACAAATGTGCGTTTTCTTGTTCATCGGGTGATTGGCCGCACTTTTACACAGGGAAATTATAAAGAACAAATGTCCCTCCTGATTGTTGGCCAGTGTGAAAGGACCTTCACATATCCTGAAATTGTTTCTTTTGAGCTATCCAGGCATTACCTGGGACAGTACCAGGCAGTACCTGGGAGTGACACAGCATATATCGAAGGTACAGCACAAGGTTACTGACTGTATACTTCAACAGTTGAAATAGACACTTTTTCTACATACAAAAAGATCTTCAATTTGTATGCTAAAGGCACCCGAGTCAATTCTTAGCACAAAACAGATGTAAAGAGGTATTAAAGCTTAAAGGGGTTGTCTCACTTCTGCAAATGGCATTTATCATGTAGACAAAGTTAATACAAGCCACTTACTAATGTATGGCGATTGTCCATATTGCCTTCTTTGCTGGCTTCATTCATTTTTCCATCACATTGTTCATTACTGGTTTCCATGGTTACGACCACCCTACAACCCAGCAGTGGTGGCCATGCTTGCACAATAGGAAAAAGTGCCACCCTATGCACACTCTTATGATCCCGGCCACCAGAGAGGCCAGCGCTTTGTCCTGTAGTGTGCAAGCATGGCCACCACTGCTGAACTGTACGGTGGTTGTAATGATTTGAATATATATATATATATATATATATATATATATATATACACACACACACATATATAATCTTAATTAAACAACTACTTTTCTATTCTGGCGCCAGTGGTAACATCACCCGTTTCAGGCGACTCCTCTGGGGAATGACAAATATGCAATTCTGGTTTTACTACATTATAGGATAAGGGGAAGGTAGATTAATAAAACGTTGTATAATTAATATAAACTGTTCTTATTTACCTGTGCACCTTCTCCATGGTATAAGCAATTGACCACATTGTCCAAAAGATTGATGTCCAGTTTCTGGCTGAAATCCAGCAGCTGTCGAGCTGCATGGTCTGCTAACATGGTCATAATTGCTGGCATAGATTACTGCAAAATAAGATATTACATGTTAAATACAAATACATGGATGCTGGAACAAAAATACACAGAATAAAGCATGCTACAAGTTATATTTGATCACTTACCTTTTTCTATATCTGTTTTAGGTGTAGAAAATGGTCTAAATGTAAGACAACTAGGAATCGTCTAGAAGCAGCGCTGGATCTGCCTAAGTTATGAGGAGGTGAGCGCCTCTTGATAACTGGCGGATACTATGCCAGGTGTAGGGGTTATTAAAGCGTCTAAAACACCCGTCTTAATAAATATATTTTCGTTATGGGGCAACCATTGTGCTATGAAATTTGGGAGGTACTGAACAGTCTATGATATAATTGTATAATCTGTAACTCTACCCTCTGATGAGAAATATCAGGACTTTTTACTTACATTATAGTAACATGGATACAACAAAAAGTAAGGAAATACATTTAAAAGGGTCTTCCGGGAGTTAACTACTGAGGACGAGGTTAATATCTGAACAGTGGGGGTCCTCAGGTTCTTGCGGTAGGGCCATGGCATTCCTTATGCTCACCAAGCACAGCGCCATCCACTTGATAAGAGATGTGTGTGGTATTGCAGTTTAACCCTATTAAAGTAAATTCAATGGGGCCGAACTACACCTAGGCCATGTGACAACACATGCGAGAAGGCCACATCGCTACTGCAAGCACCATTACCTTCTTAACCACCTAACTGTTTTGCCCGAGTCCAGCTCCAGCAGTGTGAGAAGTAGCTAACTGGAGGGGGGAGGACTGCTTTAGATGGTGATCTCTCCTCAATGGCAGCAACTGGTCTTGTCTGAAAGCTGACAGTCCAGGCTTTCATAAAAGACCAAAACACCAGCTAAAGTCCAAGCAACAGAGGAGAAATCACTGTTAGAAAGTCGGGAATTATCACAAGTAAAGCCTGTTTTTACTTTCATTTTCAGCTGAATTCACAGTATCCCGGTTTCTATAAGTGATATCTTTCTCTGTCCTGAACATATTGCCATTGAACACTTGGACTGTCAGCTTTCAAACAAGATCAGTTGCAGGTTTCTAGCTGCTACTATTGAGGAGATATCACCATCTAAAGCCGCCCTCCCCCCTCCAGTTAGCTACTTTTCCCACTGCTGTATCTCCACTTTGGCAAAACAATTAGGGGGTTAAATAGCTGATGGGTGGGAATCCCGGGTGTCAGACCCAGATACTGATGACCTATCCAGGATATATATATATATATATATATATATATATATATATATATATATATATATATATATATATATATATATAGGAGATGATTCAGTAAACTTGTAAGTTATTCATTTAAATTCCTGCTCATTCTGGGCTTTGAAGTTATGGTGGCGGTCCTATCAACAATTGACAGCCTTCCCTCTATGACTGTGGATATATAGCTGCCAATCACTGATGGGACCGCCTCCTTGACTTTAAAACCGAGAAGAGCATGAATATAAATGAATGGAATTCAATTTTTACTGAATCTTTCCCCACAAATCTATATATCATATATCGACAGCACATCACTGACTACATACAGGATGATGTGCTGTCAATCATGCATCTTGAATCCTAATTAAATATGCCCATCAGTCAACAAATGAGCATTTGATGTGAACGCCTGCCCCGGATAATCAGTACAAAAATTGTGGCTTTAGCCCCCAGCAAAAGTTTTTATAAACCAGTCATCCTAAAAAGAAACTTATTTTAAATAGCTGCTTCAATGCAGAGCAACCAGTGTGTGAGTTTACAGGCCTGACAGAAATTCAGTGCATTTTTCCTCACGTTCTCAACAAACTACAGCTGTCTTTAGCAGAGCGTAGCTGTCACAGCACCAATTCTAACTTTCTCTGGCACCAGATAGGCTATCAGGCCCAAATACTGTAAAGCGAGCAGTCACCGGTACCGTTCACAATAGGAGTGAACCAGAGTGCTCCGAAACTACTCACAGCGTAATAGTATCCTACAGAATCTATGTAGACAGTATATACAGAGCATCTATAGATGCCATCACTCAGGTCTGCAGGGTCCTTTGGATAAATTTGCGGTAGGCATCAGGACCTTTCACACCAATATGCTGAGGAACTCCCCTCCTCCTGCTCGACTCAGGGCCGGACATCTCCGCTTCCATTCCCAGTGCAACTGTGCAAGCACTGCTACATGTCCAGGTAGCGGTGCATGTTTGTTTCCGCAGAAGCACAGCCCTTGCCCTGCTACATGGCATTGCAGGCACAAGTTAGTCTCAGCCAGGTGAAATATCCAACCCTGTCAGTCAATCAGCAGGGAGATTCTCCAGCAGCAGGGACACTGCCTCACAGCTAAACTAGTAAAATAGTTACAGCTCATAAATAAATTAAAAAAAAAAAAAAAAACACACCATAAAAAGAATCACACTCAAAAGACCCCACGAGACCAACTAAAATACAGATCTGGTAGTCCCGCTGGAGTCACTTCACTCCCGAGTCGTGTCGCTGCTTCTAATCACCAGGGGGAGCCAAACGTTACACTTGGCTGCAGTAGAATGACAAGGGACGTGACAGTGACACGGATCTGTCGGTGACAGCCCGTATTCCATTCACAATCGGCACTGTAATAGTTTTGGGTCTCTGGGGAGTGCGATTATACTCGAGTAACTGTTATCTGTTCAAGAATAAATAATGAAGATTATATAAGATTATTCATTGAAAAAAAAATAAAAATAAAGACAATCCCTGAAAATGAGCCCCAACGCATCTTTTGGCGCAAAAATTAATATAAAAGTCTTATTTTCATGGAAACACAGTAGCGCCAAATATAAGGGAAAACCTACATGTGAACAAAGTCTTAAAGAGGTATTCCGGTTACCATAAATATAAGTTATATTTTAGACTAACTCATCAGTAATTACCTAATATAATGTCAATTTCACATATTTACCGTTCAGTAGATATAAAAGTAGTTTTCATTCTCTGTTACCCACTGTGTTTCCTCATAAGTTACCATGGCATCGACCTGGAGTTCTGAGCCACTGTTAGGTCGAGCACGCTCAGTGTGTTGCTATCAGTTCTTTAGCTAAATGTTAGTGTGCTGCTGAGAAGAGGGGGCGTGACCGGACTGGAATATCAGGCCAATCAATAAACAGCAACACTCATGAACAAGCAGAAACTCACAGCAGGAAATCTAGGCATTGTGGGGATTGTAGTCTTGTGAGGGAAGATCAGGCGCCAAGATACTGTCAGTGTGTTGCAGGCTCACACAGGAGCTAGACAAATGGATTGCAAGGTAAAATGAAGCTCTGGTTATATGTGTAGGTATGGGTTCTGGTTGCGTCACAGCTTGCAGCCTTAATGCAGTTTTTCAAAAATTAAGTTACTTTATTGGAATACCCCTTTAAGGGCTATTCCGATCTACATGTAGATCCTCAGGATAGGACATCTATATCTCATTAGTGGGGTCTTGCACCCCTCCCAATAAGCTGTTCTCGAGTACTAAAAAGCTCTAGCACCAAATGTTGGCGGGGTGCACTTTGTTGGACCCCCACTCGTCAGATACTAATGGCCCATCTCTAAAGGGATCCTCTCACTTCAGCAAATGGCATTTATCATGTAGAGAAAGTTAACACAAAACACTTACTAATGTATTGTGATTGGCCATGTTGCCTCATTTGCTGGCTTGATTTGTTTTTTCATCGCATTATACACTGCTCGTTTCCACGGTTACGACTAGGGATGAGCGGATCGACATTGGATGAAACATCCGAAGTTGATTCGCATAATACTTTGTTCTAATACTGTATGGAGAGGGAGCTGCGTACAGTATTAGAATGTATTGGCTCTGATGAGCTAAGTTATTGCTTTGTGAGACGACCTTGGAACCGAACCCAAGTTCAGAAAAATTTTTTTTTACAGTTGAAAGAGGATAGATATCGCTTATTAATATCAATAATAGTTACCAACAGCAATATCTCAGGTTACTGGTGTGAAAAGGGCGAACTATTACCAATTATCAGAAGACAACGGTCAATATTCCCCTTTTCCCCCTAGCTCGTGGGATTGTTCACAGTTTATACCACAGATACAGTATGGTGGCTTGGTATCACCAGGAATAACACATAACTCTGCAGATGTAACATAAGACACCTTTACTGGACTACAATGTATACAAATACTTTCAATATCATGGTCATATCAGTATACATACACCATGTAACTGGTCTATAGTCTAACAATATAGACAAAAGATACTTAGCCTTAGCATGTATGGTCGTCATCCATCTAAGACCTCACAGGAAGCTGGTCTCCCTCCGCATGCCCCAGTGGCCAGGTATAATAACACCTGCCTCCCCCAATTCCTTGTACTTGTGATGTAAGCACAGGAAGGGGCGGAGTCAAGACTATGAAATCACATGGCAAAGTGATGTTAGTCACTCAACCATGTGTCCAATTTAAATATGAAAACAGGGCTGAATCTTGGCCCTGTAACAGTAAAAAAACTTATGAAGTTATTACGGGAAAGTCTTGTGAAACTTCGCAAAGTAATAACTTCAGCTCATCTGAGCCAATACATTCCCGCTTAGTACAGAATTAGCACGAAGTATTATGCGAAACGACTCGATTCGCTCATCCCTAGTTACGACCACTCTAATCTAGCAGAGGTGGCTGTGCTTGCACACTGTAGGGAAAATCCTATGTGCGCTCCCATGTTCCTGGCCACCAGAGATGCGCTTTTTCCTATAATGTGCAAGCACGACCATCACAGATGGATTGCAGGGTGGTCTGTAACCATGGAAACGTGCAATATATAATGTGATGGAAAAATGAAACCAGCCAGCAAAGGAGGCAATATGGACAATCACAATACATTAGTCAGTGCCTTGTATTAACTTTCTCTACATAAATGCCATTTGTTGAAAGGAGACACCCCGTTTAAAAGAACTTGCACAGGAATTGTTTATTAATGGCCTATCAGTTTGACCACAAATTGCGGATCCACTAAACACGGATACCGGACGTGTCTGTTTCGCGGATCAGAACGTCCTATTCGTGTCTATTTTTGTGGACAAAAATAGGCATAATCCACCTTTTTTGTGCATACGCTTTGCTGTCCGCATCTTTTGCGACGCCATTGAAATTAACAGGTCCGCATCCAATCCGCAAAATTGCACATCTGATGCGGAAAGAAAAATATGGTCGTGTGAATGGGCCTTTAATGCGACAGCCCCTATTAGTCAAGATCACTTCATATATTTTGCCAACTGGCTGAAAGTATACAGAACTTTTTCCTAGTTTGTGTACAGAGCCGTCCTTTTTACACCACTGCAGAAGAACCTGATGAATGAAAACCTTCTGGCATTACAGAAGCTCAGCCATCAGTTTAACCCTTTCCATGTGCTTATGACAACCTGTGCTGGTTCACACAAGCTCCTATACCTGGTGCCATAAACCAACTTTCTGCTGGTTTCTAACTTGTTTGCATTGGCAGCCATCAATAATGTAATTACCCTTTAAAATGTAAATTCTTTTTCCCAGGGATGATTTGGATTCATATCAGTAGTGAATAACCTTATTATTTGCAATAAAATGCCTCCTGCAAATACCAGTTTAGAGTGTGGTAGACTAATGATGCATATATTTAAGAGTGTGGGTCAGACCTGGAGTCACACCGTGTACTGTGAGAACCACTTGCATCTCTACTGGACAGAGCCAGGCCACCAATGGGGTATTACATTACAGCAGTGTCAACAGCTCTGCTTACAAAAGATTATATATAGTCCGTGCATCTCCATAATGGCAACTAGTACAGTCCACCCAGAACCTGTTAGTATCATTACAACCGGCCACAACCGGAGTTAGCTTGTCCGTTAAAGACACAGGTAACACTAATCTAGTAATGTGCAGAAAAACTGTACTTCTGTCCACTGCAATTAGACATCTGACTACAGTTCGGGGCAATCTGCAGGGAATAGGGTATTTAAAAGGGTTTTCTAAATTGTCAGGACTGCTGTGCATGGGCACAAGTCCTCTCCACTGTATAAGCACAGCAGTGCCCACTATTTCAGTGCAACTTTGAGAGGTGAAAGCAGGGAACAGGGAGGTAATAGGAAAATACAATCTGGACTCCTTCTCTGCAGGACTACTCAAGTAGGATTGCAGATAGTCCAAGATCACAGTGACATATTAAAGGGGTATTTCCATCACATACAATGGGGGCATATCGCTAGGATATACCCCCATTGTCTTACAGGTGGGACCCGCCCCTATATCAAGAACGGAGCAGGGAGTGCTGCGCCTGAAGGACCCCGGGTTTCCCAGGGTCCAGCCACCACCAGGTGCAGCTCCCCTAGAAATGAATGGGAGCGCACAGCGCATGCGCAGCCACCTCTTCCATTCATTTCAATGGAGCCGACAGAAATTGCTGAGACAGCGCTCTGCTATTTTCGGCAGCCCCATAGAAGTGAATGGAGGGCGGCTGCGCATGTGCAGTGCGTCCTCCTTCACTTTGGGGGCTCCGTTCTCGATATAAGTGCGGGTCCCAGCAGTGCCAGCGATATGCCCCCATTGTCTATGATGGGACAAACCCTTAAAAGGGGTTGTCACATCTTGCTGTCACTAAGGCTCCATTCACACGTCCTGTTTTTCTCTCCTGATTCGATCCTGATCTGGATCCATTCATTTCAATGAGTCCTGAAAAAAAAAATCAGGATCGAATCAGGAAAGAAAAACAGGACGTGTGAATGGAGCCTAAGGCCTAGAGCTGGGCGATATGGCCCAAAAAAAAAAAAAAAAAAAAAAAAAAAAAAAAAAACGATTTTTTTAAAATTTTGGGCAATTCACGATTTAAATCTCGATTTTCTTAGGTTAGTAAAAATATAAAATAAATAAATAAAAAAAGCCTACTGTGCCCCCTCCAGGCCTCAGAGCAGCCACCAAAATAATAAAAAAATATCTCTCACCTGTCCTCCGCTGCAGCTCCACTCCACGTCCGGCGCTCCTCTTCTTCTCCCGGCGCTGCACTGCACGCAGCGTCAGGTCAGAGTGCGCGCACTACGTCCTGACGCTGTATGCGGTCAGGACAGTGCAGCGCAGACCCGGAAGAGGAGCGCCGGACACCGGAGCAGAGCCGCGGCGCAGGACAGGTGAGATATTTTTTTTTATGTCGGGCGCCATTTTTAGGAAAATCGAATTCACGATTTTCCTAAAAAATAAAATCATGAGTCTTGCAATGGGCGAACTAATCCAATTAATCCGATTAATCGCCCAGCTCCACTAAGGCCTCATTCACACGTCCGTATAATGTGTCCGCATCCTTTCTGCATCAGTTTCCGCAATTGCGGACAATTATGCGGATTCATTTCAATGGGTCCCGAAAAAATGCAGACAGTACACCGTGTGGTGTCCACATCCGTGTGTCTGTTCCAACTGTCCGCATAAATAAATCCTCCTGTCCTACTTTCCTCCCGAATTGCGGTCCGTAGCACAATGAAAGTCTATGGATCCGCATGTCATCCGTATTTGCGGATTCCGTTCCAGTAGGGGAGAGAAAAAAAAAAAAAGGTACAGATGTTATTCACCCTTCCGTTTTTTGCGGATCCGCAAAAAAAACGGATGACATATGGATACATCCTTTCCGTTTTTTACGGAAAACCGGAACGGATGTCCTGGAAAAACTGACCGTTTTCCAGGATGTGCACAAATACGGACGTGAGAATGAGGCCTAAAGGAGATGAGACAGTCCCGACCACCTCCCAGCCGGGAAACAGCAGAACGTTCCGGCGCTCTGCCGTTCCAGTCGCTCACTGCCATGTATGAGAGCTACGGAAACAGTACAGCCAACAAGCTCTGATGTTTAGGGCTCATTCAGACGGGCGTATGGTGAACATGTGAAAACCACAGCAAATATTTGGTGCAGATTTAGGCTGGATATAATACGCATCGGTCGGAGGGAGAATTTTAAGAAAGGGTTATTCTGGTCATATTAACAGGATACGGGATTACTATTATATCAGAGGGGGTTATAGTGATCACCAGTGGTCGGTTGGGAATGTGTGTGGGCACTATTCATTTCTATGGGAGCTCCTGAGATCTGAAAACAGACAGCTGCTCTGTTCAATTTGGGGGGCTCCAATGGGGTATGGGGCTCCCGTTCTCATGATCGGTGGGGGCCCCAGCTGTCCTGTGGATAGGGGATAACTTTATAACCAGAATACACCTTTAATGCAAATGATAAATGCCAGATGGTCACAGCCAAAGCACTTTTTACTTCTAAATAATCCATGTACATGATGACTGAAGCCAAACACACAAATCCAACATGTGCGATACTCCTTTTGCCTGCAGTCCCCCATACACATTACCTGCAGAGACTTGAGCTGATGATGCTCTAACCGAACGTACTCTCTGCTCATCTCTAACTACTCCTTTGACAGGCTAGGCTTAATGGGAACCTGTCAGCTCAGTGGTGCTTATTAAACTACCAGGATGTTGCTGTTGGGCTAGAAAATACCTTTATAGGTGTGTCCTTGTTGAAATCACCAGTTTCAGTACAAAGGAGAAAAATAGTTGTAACACCAGCGCACACCAGTTTACACTAGACGTCGGGGTGGGACAGCAGAAGTGACCAGCCACGGCTGTAATCCGTGCCTAGTAATCACGACCACTATTGGTCAACAACCAGCGTGGAGTGTAAAGTCTAAGGT
Source organism: Rhinella marina (assembly GCA_900303285.1). Classification (NCBI taxonomy): domain Eukaryota; kingdom Metazoa; phylum Chordata; class Amphibia; order Anura; family Bufonidae; genus Rhinella; species Rhinella marina. The sequence goes on from ONZH01016534.1 coordinate 71,965, forward strand.
AAATGGGATGTCAGTGAGGAACAAAGTAGGTGTGATCTGTGACTAGTCGCTGCTACAGCCGGGGACCAGCACAGCGACGGGCAGCGGTAGTCAGGGCTGTGGAGGTGGAGTCGGTGTCCATTTTGGTGGAGTCGGAATAAAATGGACCAACTCCTAAAATATATTATAAATTGGTACAATTAGTTCAATGCCGTATGTGGTGAAAATATTTTCATAAGAATTTGGGAAAATGCTGAAATGTCCTATAAATGTTTGTTCTATTCCTGAACTAAAGATCTAGGCTTGCAGTTGAGATGACTGTGTGCTGCCCTTCATGTAGATGCTCAGAAGTGAAACTCCTCTGCTACAGATCATAGAAAAAAGGCACTGGGAAGGAATGGCTGCACTCATCTCAGATCTACTAGAGAAAACAGGATTAAAGGGGTTTTCTCACTAGTTACAAAGATTAGATTTCAACATAAAGGGACAGTTAAAGGAAGACATTTTCTAAATACACTGGTCAGTAGATTTTACTTTAGTCATGAACTATAGACAGTTCAGTAGGTCTCTCACTGTACACAGGTTTCTATGGTAACCTGCAGACCAGAAAGACTAATCTGATTGGCTGAGAGCCGGAGTGACCTCACCCCCATGGAATGATGGGACTGAGCTCTGAGTGAGATTACCTGCAGTAAGCAAAATGTGTTGAGGACTGAGACGGATGGCTTTACCTGTAATTGTGTTAGAGATCACAACCTCCTGCTCTGTCAGAGTAAGTTAATATATGCTAATAACTGTTGGAGACCCACCCACAGCCTGAGGAGACAGAGTGAGTGCAAACTGCCTGTCAGACAGTGAATCAATGTGCTGAGAAAACCCCTTTAAGACAAGTACTTCTTAGTATATCTGAGCTTTCAATAAACTCTGCATAAATCACTTGTCCAGTGCATGTTCTCTCTGCTTTATATTTTTATTTTAGTTTGCTTTTCATCTAATATTAAACACCTAGGGCCTTACGTATGAAAACTGTCTAGGTGTAGAAGTTTCTTTGTTGCCCATAGAAACCAATTAGAGCTCCCCTTTCATTTTATATAGTGCTCTGAAGAAATGAAAGAGGAGCTTTGATTGGTTGCTATGGGCAACAAAGAAAGCCTTAGATCTAGACAGTGTTCATACATCAGGCCCTTAGTGAGCTGTACCCAGAGAAGCCTGATACTGGAAGTTCAGAGTAAAGATATCTAGTAAAACATATTACATAATTTTTTTGTCATGACATATCTGTACTATTGATTTATGCAAAGTTTGTTTAACGTTATCACTTAAACATGCGCCATGTATGAGGGAGTTGGGGCTTTGGCTTACCGACACCACAGCACTGGCGGTAGTAGCCACCAGGTGACCAGTACAGCGGCGGTAGTAGCCACCAGGTGACCAGTACAGCGGCGGTAGTAGCCACCAGGTGAACAGTACAGCGGTGGTAGTAGCGGCGGGCAGTGGTAGTAGCTACCAGGCTACAAACTTATCAAGCTTCTCTGCACAGACGTTCCCAAAATAAGAGAAAATGTGTGAAGAAATATGAATAAATATCCACAATCAGGTGCAAGTCAAATGATTCATTCAAGCATCAACTTTAGAGCTATTTCCCCAAGGGAATATTCAAACAAGTCACATCATGGTTTTTGTGGGGGGGGGGGGGGGGGGGGAATCACTGAATTAACCCTAATAGGACAAGCATACATGGACCTTCCCCATCCCCTTTCTTCCATAGATTGTAGGGAAGCAGAATACACACCAGATTATAGCAAATATATGTAACCCACTGATCACATCCACCACCACATACCGCAGATGTGCACAGGAGGATACAGCGCAGGCTCAGGAGGAGAGCGATCCACGTGTGTTGTGATGGCTGTTACGTAGCCGACACTCGACTGCAGCCACTGGAAATAAGTCCTGGTCATTTACAGTGGCTCCGTCACCAGGACCAACCCTATACAACCAGGCATATAGCCCAGAAGGGTTGATGAAGCCGATTAAAACAATACCTTTATTTTCACTGTAGGTGCCAGTATTCAGGAGAAAGTTGGACTTTTACTGCTATGCAAATAAAGCCCCATTCACTTCCCATGAAGAACAATGCTCACATGCACCGGCCATTGAAATGAATGGGTCAGTATTCAGTCTGGAACCTGTGTTTCTTTCAGACATCGAACCCCGACAAAAAACTCACCCGTGTGAAAGAGGGCTTAAAACTTCAGAGGCTACAACCAATTTAAATCGCCACACTTGACCGGTTACACAGAGAGAGGGAGCACCCTGTCCATACATCACCCCGTCCCCACCACAACAAGGCCAGACTTGTAAGCGCTCCTATTACAGCCTCCCAGAGGCAGGGTGTAATAGGAGAATGGTAAAGACATTATACACAGAAGGACTGCAGTATATAGCACAAGCAATCAAACAATCGCACTACAGAGAAAGTTCTCCAGGAAAAAAAAAAATACATTTACGGCGGATACCCAACTTTAAGGGGTTCTCCAGGATTCTGCTTTTTTGGCTTCTCACAGCCAGTTAGAGCTGATGACTGCACAACTGCTCCTAGTGAAGTGAATGGGAGTAGTAGGGCATTAAGCGGGTCCGTCCAGTACACAATGGATGCAGATGTGTAGTCCTGGCTAGGGATGAGTGAAGCGAGCTTTGGATCCATGAGCCCAAGTTGCTTCACTCCAAACTTCTCATTAATGCTGAATAATAGCGATGAGCGACGTGAGCTTCAGATGTTACAGCCGAAGTTGTGTCATTCATAGCTTTGGAATAATACACTATGGAGATCTGTACAGTATTAAAATGTATGGGCTCTGATGAGCCAAAGTTAATTAGCAAAGTCACACGTGACTTTGTTGACCAAGTTCAATAATTGATTTTTAAAGTGAACAACCACTTAAAACCAAACTCTGGTACCTTGGAACCAAAGCTAAAGTTCGGTTTCATGTTTTAAAGTGGTTTTCCAATCATCCCTAGCCTCAGGATAGATCATCAGCATCTGGGACCCCTGCTGCTCAGTTGGCAGCGGTGCTCCAGGAGCCAGTGACGTCACGACTTGCATCATTGGCCTGGGCACAGCTAAGCTCCATTCAAGTGAACAGCGCCAGCCTGAAGCACCACTGACTTCTCAAACAGGTGATCATCAGAGGATACATCATCAATTTAAAAACTGCAGAACCCCTAAAAGAGGACCTGTCACCACAAAACGTAGTGCAGTCTGCAGGCAGCATGTTCTAGAGCAGGAGATGGAGATTTTGATGGGTAAAAAAAAAAAATTCTGTAAAATGTGTGATTTATTTCAATCAAATCTCTCCTCTTTTGGGCGTCATCATTCCCATGGGAGATAGGGATGAGCAGATCAGTTCTAATGAAGAGGCCGGACATCTAGAGCCTGCCCATGTCAATCTGCTCAATTTCAGTTTTGAAAGCAGCCACGTGAACAATGAAGTCAGAAACAGAAATAGATTTAAAATGTAGAAATTCAAAGTTTCACTGCATATTTTCCCATAACACTACACATCATTCTGCTCTATAACATGCTGCCTGCAGACTGCACAGCACTCGGTCATGAAAGGTTACCATAGCAGAATACTGGAAATCCCCTTTAATGACCAAATACTTTATTTGTTGGCTCTGTCAAAAAAAAAAAAAAAAAAATAGTTATGACGTTTGGAAAGAAAAAATTTAAAATATTTTCAACACCAAGGAAATAGAGAGGTTTACATGGAATTAAAATATGGATTACACCAACTACAGTTGCACCGGGTATCAAAGTATTGATACCCAAACGATACTTTTAGACTATGATCGATACGATACCGGGTTTCACGATTTAACGATATTAGGCTGTGCAGCCTCTATCAGTTACAGAGCATGGCACGCGCCACTCTCAGCACAGTGGACAAAGTGGCAGTCCTCCCTCCCTAATGTGCCGCTGACACCAATGGAAACTTAGTGCTGAGAAGGAGGAGGGGGGCTGTGGCCACTGTGCCACCAATTAATGTAATTAACACATTAATTCAAGTGTAGGCAGCGGGTGCCGATATCACCCGGCCTCAATAACAGGGCACGGCGATCCGCGCAATTAACCCCTCAGAGGCCGGTATGTGATAGCACCGCTGGCACCCACTGCCTACAATTAAATTAATGGGTTAATTATGTTCACTGGTGACAGTACGCCCCCCCCTACATTAAAGTCATTGGTGGCAGTGGCCACAGGTTCCCCCTTCAATGGTGGCGCAGTGGTAGCTTCAGATCGGAGCCCTGGAAGTGAAATTGAGGGGCGTTGACCGGTTACCATGACGTTACTGAAGTCCTGGCTGCCAAGGTAAGCTCCCTGCTGCTGTGTGCACAAAGCCCAGGGCGGCTAGTAGAGTGCGAAGTCCTATTCACCCTAATAGAGATCTATTAGGGGGAACAGGACAAGGGATTAAAAGATCCCAGGTTCTAGCCCCTAAGGGGGCTAATAGTTATTAAATAAAAAAAAAAAAAAGTTTAACCCGCCCCCAAAATATTAAAAGTTTAAATCACCCCCTTTCTCAATTTTACATATAAAAAAACAAAAAGTAAACATATTACATACTGACATGCCCAAAAATATTAAAATATAAAAAAACTATGCGGTGAAAACAGATAAAAACTGCGGGATTTGCCATTTTTTAGTGCCCTTGTCCACACCCCTGACAGGTAAGCTTTCTGCCTGGCCACGTGAAAGGGGGTTCCTAGCCTCAGAGAAGCACTTTAATTAGACGTTCAACACTTCTGGACGATCAGCCCTGTAAACAATTCTGTAGTTTATTTAAAAGTAGCCAAAAAGAAACTGTGCATTTTCTCCAAAAGCGTTCATATGATTACAGGTTTAATATTTGTTAAAGCGAGTCCTCTGCACACATCATTACTACAATAAGTCACTGGTTTCAAAACACTTCCAAACAGGGTTGGTGTAAAGTTACCAGTAGCATGTGACGGCTGATCAGCAAGTGCATATCATTACACATGGTTATACGCACTTACCCGAGTATTACAGTAAGACGCGGCAGTCTACCCTTACTAGACTCAACACAAAACCAGACGCTAAACAACACATTCAGATTCGTCAGACTCTTCCAGTCCCGTTCACATGCACAAGAACATGTCTGGATTTACAGCAAGGTTTTCCTCCACAGAAATAAGTGGCACGTGACTTACTTTGCGTGGACAGCGTCATGGCCCTCATACACCATGAAAAGTTGTTAAAAACAAGATCTCAACCAACGCGGCCGATCACGTGTCATGAATAGAATAACCAAAGATTTAAGCGGCTGTTCTACAAACAATATCGTCCAAAATCAGCCGCAGTTAATAGTTTGGGGTGATGGACGTACGTGGTCACCGTGTATGGTGGGAGCGGACGACCCTTCAATAAGCCATAAAGGCAGAGTCTACATGTAATACTACTGGCTGCACACAAACCTTAGATAAATGAGTATATGTCTTTCCTTATCTTTTGTGTGGGGAAAAAAAAAAAAGAATGTTCATTCATAAATCCACCTCCAGTGGCCGTACAACCAGTCCTCATTTTCTTCACGTCACTTCCGATAATACGAGTGACACTCGAACAAGTGACCGCCAATATGGTGCGTGAATGAGGCGATTTGTCATGTAATGATCATTCAGCAAACAACCATTCTACTGACGGCTGTCTAATGTGTATGGGGGTCTTGAAGGGATTGTGCCAAGTTACTAAGTTATCCCCCTACCTACAGAATAGGGAATAACTAGCTGACTGCTGGGACCCCCACCAACCTCAAAAACAAATGTCCCATTTCTTCACTCTGATGGAGAGGCAGGTCAACCATGTGCCTTAGGAATGGAGATGGGTGGGGATCCCAGCAGTCGGAGACCCAGCATCAGTTACTTATCCCTTTGGCTACTTTCACACCAGCGTTTGGATCCGTCATGGATCAGCAAAAAAGCTTCCGTCATGATAATACAACCGTCTGCATCCGTTCTGAGCGGACCCGGTTGTATTATCTGTGAAATAGCAACAACCGATCCGTCACTAAAACCATTGTAAGTCAGTGGGTGATGGATCGGTTTTCTATTGTGTCTGAGAAAACGGATCCGTCCCCATTGACACAGCAGTCTTGCTCTGCACCACATTGCGGACAGAAAAACGCTGCTGTCTACGATGGGGACGCAACCAAATGGAACGGAATGAATTCTGGCGACTCCATTTCGTTCAGTTTTGTCCCCATTGACAATGAATGGGGACAAAATGGAAGAGTCCACCCTCCACCCCGCTACTGAGATCCTATGACTGTTCTCAATAGCGGAAAGTAGCCTTATCCTAACAAACTTGGCACAACCACTTAAATGATTAACCCCCTTAAATGACAACAGGACTAAACATCACATGGACAAACTACAGCAGAAATCTAAGTGTCAGCGCATTTCCCCTACCTTTAGCGTATATGCCAGGAAAGCTCCCATCAAATATGCTGACCATATACATCGCCCCGATTCATTAATGCGAGTGCACCAAGATCCTGACGTAAAGAGCAGAAGAACTCCACACATCTAGGTTTAGAGAACTTGTGTGGCTTTCAGGAATGGGGACAGGGTCCAATATATGGGGCATTTAGCATCAAACTGCATCACAATTCACGTGTAAACTAAGCCAACCAACCCGGCACCACAGTTATCATCCAGCCTGAGCTCCTTACACCATCTATAAGATTAGTAAATCTGCCCCCAGTGTGAATAAGCCATTATGTAGGATCTGAAGTTGTACAATCAGACGCAGTGCTCCAGGCTAAAAAAAAAATACCTAGGAGCCATTGGCTCCTGAACTGAAAAATCTAGGAGCCAAATTAAAGCACCCGCCTCCTGTACTTTTATTAAAGAGGCTCTGTCACCAGTTTCAAGTAGATAAGCTAGAAATATAGGCAGGTAGGGCTCAAAACACCTATCACAGACATACCTTTATGTCTCTTCTTTAAGTTCCCATTATGCTGCAAAATTAACTTTTATAAATATGCTAATGAGGCATCGGAGCACTCGGAGGCGTGCTTATTGCTTCCGAGCACCGCATCTCCGAGCCCTCCTGCCTGTTTGTTCCACCCTGCATATAAAAAAAAAAAAAAAAAAAAAAAGCCCCTTTGTCTGTTGAATGAAAGTGCTAGACTCACTGGTCTAGCGCTGACATCTCGCATGTGCGCACTTTACTTGCTGCCCAACTCTGCAAGTCCATTTCCTCTAGTGCGCACGCGCCGTCACGTCACTAAGTAGCTGCGCGTGCTCCGCCTCCGAGTGCTCCGATCCCTCTGTTCCCTTACTGAAGACAAATAGCAATTCATTCATAACTTCTAGTGCAAATAATAAAGGAATGGCACAACATACAGACATAAGAATAGATGTTCCAGAATTGTTATTACATGGGGAATGCATGAAGCTATTAAAACAGGAATGTCAGGAGCGGGGACAGGTCCTCTTTAAACATAGTTCTAATTGGTGGCGCAGTGCGCCCTCCCCTCCATGGTGGCGCAGTGCGCCCTCCCCCTGCCCTCCTCTCAATGGTGGCGCAGTGCGCCCTCCACCTCCCTCATTGGTGGCGCAGTGCCCCTCCACCCCGTCCTTGGTGGCGCAGTGCGCCCTCCCGTCCTTGGTGGCGCAGTGCGCCCTCCCGTCCTTGGTGGCGCAGTGCGCCCTCCCGTCCTTGGTGGCGCAGTGCGCCCTCCGTCCGTCCTTGGTGCGCAGTGCGCCCTCCCGTCCCGCAGTCCCGTCCTTGGTGGCGCAGTGCGCCCTCCCGTCCTTGTGGCGGCGCAGTGCGCCTCCCGTCCTTGGTGGCGCAAGTGCGCCCTCCCGTCCTTGGTGGCGCAGTGCGCCCTCCCGTCCTTGGTGGCGCAGTGCGCCCTCGTCCTTGGTGGCGCAGTGCGCCCTCCCGTGGTGGCGCAGTGCGCCCTCCCGTCCTTGGTGGCGCAGTGCGCCCTCAGTGCCGTCCTTGGTGGCGCAGTGCGCCCTCCCGTCCTTGGTGGCGCAGTGCGCCCTCCCGTCCTTGGTGGAGTGCGCCCTCCCGCAGTGCGCCCTCCCGTCCGTCGCTTCCTTGGTGGCGCAGTGCGCCCTCCCGTCCTTGGTGGCGCAGTGCGCCCTCCCGTCCTTGTGGCCAGTTGGTGCGCAGTGCGCCCTCCCGTCCTTGGTGGCGCAGTGCGTGCGCCCTCCCGTCCTTGGTGGCGCAGTGCGCCCTCCTCCCGTCCTTGGTGGCGCAGTGCGCCCTCCCGTCCTTGGTGGCGGTGCGCAGTGCGCCCTCCCCTCCCGTCCTTCCGTGGCGCAGTGCGCCCTCCGTCCTAGTGCCCCTCCCGTCCTTGGTGGCGCAGTGCGCCCTCCAGTGCGCCCTCCGTCCTTGGTGGCGCAGTGCGCCCTCCACGCTCCCGTCCTTGGTGGCGCGTGCAGTGCGTCCCTCCACCTCCCGTCCTTGGTGGCGCAGTGCTCCCTCCAGTGCCTCCACGTCGTCCTCATTGCTGAGGGAACATGGAGTGTGCTGACAGCAGCGCGCACCATGTTCTCTGATACTAGGCTGCACTACTGTATCAGTAAATGCTGGGTCTAGGCGAAAATGGTGACAAAACTAAAAAGTCTTGTCGCCATTTGTAAATTCTAAGTCGCACTGGGAGTGCTTGTCTATAAGGCCTCTATCACACGTCAGTGAATCACAGACATGTGCTGGCCATGGTCTCCACAGAAAGCACACGTACACATTGACTTTAATGTGCCTAACCACACATCAGTGGTTTTTTCATGGACAATAGGTCCTTGTGAGACATGGCCAGTATGAAAAGAATATTGCCCATGGACATATTAACTCTTTCCAATTTTCAAAATTTGGGAGAGTTGCTAAAGGTGACATTGTAACCACTCAAGCCCCAATGTCATCCAGGATCCAGCAGTACTGATGCCATCATGTGTATGTTGTGTGAGGAGCAAAATAACTGCAGGAAACCGCATTGTTACATTCCAGTATTCACACATCTCTAATGTTCAGCCTGTCATGTGCCACACAGAAGGGCACCTCATCCAGCAGCTGCCGCACAACACACAATGTCACATGCACAGCAATCGTACCATATTCGGTGGGCTCGAGGTCTGGCTGGAAGGTAAAATGTGCAGCTGATCCACTCTGTGACTGCACACCTGCCGATTCCATCGCACCATACATCTCCCGCCTGGCGTCCAGACCCTGTGACAATCCTCAGAGGCGCCATGTTTAGCACTGGCAATGCCTGAACAACGTGCAGTGGGCGGAGCGAGCAGACGGCTGTTTCTATTGGTGGAGCGTGTCGAATTATAAACAAAGAGGTGGAAGTTGTTCAGCCAATCGCTTGATAGTATCCGTGGGGCGCGGTGCAGCTTCTTAGTGACATCACTGTACTGGGCAACTGTGAGGGTCTGAGAAGGGGTAGAGCAGGAATGGTGGGACTCGGGGCAGGCCACAGCAATGTCACCTCAGCGGCAGCACAGGGGGGAGGGACAGACTGCTTCCTTCTCCCGTGCTGCTGAGGGAACATGGAGCGCGCTGACAGCAGCGCGCACCATGTTCTCTGATACTAGGTTGTGCAGTAGCGCAGCCTAATATCGGTAAATGCGGGTCTAGGCGCAAATGGCGACAAGACTAAAAAGTCTTGTCGCCATTTCTAAGTCACATTGGCGACCGTTTTGGTCGCCATCTGGAGCACAGACATAGGTCGTTGCTCTGCTCCTCATCCATTTTTTTTTTTTTAAACTTGTGAGTTTCACCAAACTTTTATACAGGGAATACAGATGACAAGGAATCAACGTGGGTAAACTGCAAAGGCTACATTCACACGTTTACATTTTCCGGTATTGCGATCCATCATACAATCTCATAACTGGAGAAAAACGCTTCCATTCTGTCCCCATTCATTGTCAATGGGGACAAAACTGAACAGAACGGAGCGCTCCAAAATGTATTCTGTCCATTTGGTTGCGTTCCCATACCCGAGAGCAAGCTGCTGTTTTCCATGTGGAATTGGATGCAGAGCAAGAATGATCCTGCATGACCCACATTGCAAGTCAATGGGGACGGATAGGTTTTTTCTGACAATAGAAAATGGATCCATCCCCCATTGACTTTCAATGGAGTTCATGACGGATCCGTCTTGGCTATGTTAAAGATAATACAACCGGATCCGTTCATGATGCAAACGTTTGTATCATCAGTAACGGAAGTGTTTTTGCTTATCCCTGTGTGAAAGTAGCCTAAAACTGTTAAAACATTAGGCCATGTTCACATTTGCAGTTATTTCCATTCTGTTCAGTTAGAGGAGCAGAATGAATATAACAGAAGTGCCAGATTCAGCACATAACAATCCAACAGAGCCAGTCGGATCCCATTATAGTCAGTGGGGTCTGTTTGGTTTCCTGACCTTTCTGTCCACTATTTTTGCCGCAACCTGCGACAGAGGCGCTGAATGGAGCCTCCAGCGCAGATATGAACAAGCCCGTTGACAGGATTGGTACTAGCAATGAGCAAATACATTTGTCTCAACAAGAGCTGTTCACCAGTGCTGAAGAAGCTCCCACCACAGGACTGACAGGGCTGGGGATCCCGTCCTGCACAGAGGCTCCGCATGTGCTACTGCACTTCTGGCTACTGACACATGAACAGTCGCTGCTTCAGAAGCAGAGCCTCTGCGCTTGTGTCGTGTTCTGAAAAGTGGCGCAGAAACGAAACAGTCAGTGTCGGGCAACATGTGGAGAGGCAGGAGAGCTTCTTCAGGAGCGGGGACAGCCCTTCAAAGGGTAAAGAACTTGTGGATAAGAAACTAATTCAAATGGAAATGGATTCACTCATCTCTAAAAAAGTTCTCATCCATTCTTCATCCTGCAGCTCTTTCAACTAAAATACAATTGCGGACAGGAATAGTCATTTCTAGTGATGGGAGTGAGAAAATTGGGAATAAAGAAGATAACTGGAGCCGTGGTTTAAAGCAACGATTGCGCCAAGACCTTCCACACTGCCGACTATGGAAATGAATGAGAAGCAGAAAGGACACGTCCACCGATGAAATTTCGGCACTGGTGTCTGTCAAAATTCTGCAGGAAAAAAAAAACACTGATGAGGCCCTACGGCTCATTCAATGGTACACTCCTCAAGCGGAAATCACACCGAGAGAGGACATGTCCTTTGGTGGGGCCTGGAAAACCACGCGGAAATAAACCGTGGCCGCATGAATGGAAAAGTGAACTTTCAGTGACATTAATGGGGGTGTGCACAAAAACGCTGCAAGAACTCACCCCAAACTCTTCGGTATGATTAACATACGTGAGCTACACGGGAAAACACATTTATGAGATGTCAACTATATGCAGAGAGCTATCTCCCAAGGAAGAACCATCTCAGCAGTGCCACTTACTGCGCTGGCAAGATGGTTCTCTTTCCTTGGGAGCTAGCCCTTTGCATTTGTTTCCCATGGAGCACTGCCTGTGAGAGACCACAAAGGCCTGATCTACGGTCACATCAAGGCGTCACACTGAGCCAGCCAGAAACCTACTCTGTACTGACGAGGTGCAAGTACCCCAAAACATCGTCTATGGATGGGCATCTGGCCTGGTTATATTCCCTTGTCTAAACTTGTTGGAAAGTCAGATCTTGAATCCCAGTGAGTCACTTCCGATAGGTGGAGTACTTCCAGTATGTCTCCAAACAGGACGGGTCTCTTTAAAGGGCGGTGAATAGGTCATCGAAATGAGATCGGCCGTTGTTCTGTGACCACTGCAGCCTCTTCCTAGGCCTGTGATGGCTAACCTCCGGTACTCAAGCGGTGATAAAGCTACAACTCCCAAGATGCACACTTGTTCACAGAACTCCATAGAAATGAATGGAGCATGCTGGGAGTTGTAGTGTCACCACAGCTGGAGGGCCAGAGGTTAGCCATCAATGTAACAGCTAGGCCATGTAACGTCAGCGTACATCAGTCACAAGGCCTGGTTGCAGCTCAGCCCCATTGAAGTGAAGGTGGCTGAGCTGCGATACTAAGCACAGCCGATGTACAATAATACGGCGCTGTGCTGGGAAAGTGTCGGTGAGCGCGGCAGCTCCCTGTAACAGCTGTCCCGTTACCCTTGCTGATGTGATAATACCTATTCGAGGATGGGTCATCATCATATTTACCTGGAGACCACATTCAAGGAAATAGGTCCACGACTGCAGACGGCCACGCGGTCGGTGCCCGTGCATGGCGGACCGAAGTCTGCTGTCCGTACCACAGACACGGTCGTGTGCATGAGGCCTAACCCATGTAAGGAGATTCAGCACCCTGCCTAAGCCAAGAAGTCGACAAGAGCATAACACTCAATAACAATTGACTACTGGCCAAACACATGCAGCCCTCAAAGTGAAACTAGTTTCAAAGCCAAATGAAGTGCACACTGGCTTGAATGATCAAGGAAACGAGAGCGAAACTTGTCCTGTCACCAGTGACAACTACTACCTGCCACATGATAAATGACTCCGTTCACACCTTCCTAAGGTCAGGACTCTGATAGATATCTATTGCACTCTGTATGCAGAAACTCAGAATATTAGGCCACATTGAAAGAAGTGATCAAGTTTCCCTTCACCACAGGTCAGAGGACAGACACACTGGACCTTCATGTACCATTTACCTTGGGTCCAGTACAGGTGATATCTGACCTGCCAGACTGACTACCAATATCCCCAGCATGAAACCCCATAGAGCCTGCGTGCATCTATCAGCTGAGGCTTTGCTGCAGTGTGTCATCATCCACTGTCAGCTACATACAGGTTTATCCTCTGATCTGATGGTTTGCTACAGTTTGAAGGTGGAGAGCAATGGACAGGATAGTAGTAGTCTCCTCTACTGAGCAGCACATGGTCTGCAGGGGGTGGAGAGGTGGTTTCCGGTCCCTGACAGCAAGCAGAGATCTCTAAGTAGTAAGGAACGGACTGGTCAATAGCATGAGAAGGTAGACTGGGTAGGATGGTGAGGACTGGTGATCGGGGGAGCAGGCCCACACAGGCTGCGGGTGACAGCGGCAGTGCGGCCTCGCGTCTCCCTCACACAGAGCGGCCTCTCCCTGCCCCTCCCTCCTCCACAGCACGTGACGCGCGCGGAGCTCTCCACACACTGAGCAACATTTCTGGAAATTTCCACTCCGCCAACAACTCGTCAAAACCCGGGCTCAAGAGCGAGGCGCTCGCGGCGGCCCCTGACTGCACCCAGCGGGGGCTCCAGCTCCAGGAAAGCCTCCTAGAAGCCTGAGGCCTACTGTGGGGGCAGCACGTCCTCAGCTTCAATCCATGTGGGCCGGATATTTCAGTCATAGAAAAATACACGAGGGCCCCCGTCCCCCTCTTCATAAAAAGAGATTACTGAGCAGCTACAAAGTAGTACTTACCCCCGACGAGTACTTACCACACGTGGGGCAGACAAATTACCACAACTCTGTGTACGGAGCGGTACACACCCCCTCAGTCACGTACACACACACAACATGGGGCAGATACAATGTGGCCCCGACCACAGCCACTTACCGAGAGCGGGAGCTGCCTCTTCCTCAGCCGCGGAGGGAATAGAAGGGGAGATAATCCAGCGACACCCGGCAGGATCAGCCCCCGACCAGCGCACATAGAACTAGCACGGAGCGGCGAGTCTCCCCCAGGGAAGGCTAATGATACAACGTGCGGGGAGGTTACGGGTGGGCACGAGCTCGCAGTCCGCCCTTGGGCTCCAATGAATGAAGAGGAGAAGGGGGAGTCTCCAGGCCTCAAGCCTTACACACACAGTCAGTTCAGAGCGGGGAGGTGTAATGAATGGCACTGAATCTCTCGGGGGGGCCCTAACACATTATACCAGAGGCTTCCCGGGCGGCTGACTGCAAGGCGGGATCTGTTTTTCAAGTTTCTCGCCGTCACTGAGGCGCGGCGAAAGAGAGAGCGGGCGGGCAAGCTGAAAGAGGCGCTTCTTCTGCTCTAGTGCCACACACTCGCAACCGGCTGAAACCGGTTCAGACTGGGACATTCCATCTCCGTTTAGTTCTCAAGCCCATGGCGCCGCCGAGCGTTTGGAAACCTGTGTAACTCCGCCCCAGTCGCCAGCTCATTGGCCGGAAGCCTAATGAGGGCTGAGCTCATTGGTTATCGCCCCAGTCCATCAACGTACTCATCGTCACGCCCTCTCTCTATTCTGTTTTTTTTTCTCTTTTTTTTTATTTCAGCTCATTGCCGCGAAGCGACTATGGACGAGGTTGCGATGACGTATGGTTTGAGCTGGTCTCCTATTGGCTGCGCTGAGACGTCAGTCATGGGACAGGGTTTGGTTACCGTAGAAACAGAACCTTTTACCCGCCAGTATCTGTGCTAGTCGAGTGTTTGGTACCCAGTGGGTTTACTGCTAGTAGGGACACTTACTGACTCTACCTGATTCTTAACTAGTCCCTGTACCGGCGGGGACTGGTTGGCTGAAGGGGAATGTCCGGCTTAGGGAAAGGTTTGGTTGCCGTGGAAACGGTCCTTTCCTCTGCGGCTGTAGGGGCTCTACAGTTATTGATCATGTGAAGCTTTTGGCGCCCAATCTCTCAGGTGTTCGCATCCCCTTCCCTATGCTTCACTACAATGCATGGATTAGATTTAGGACTGGTGAGTTTAGCAGTACAGATAATCTGTGGCTACAATCCATATAAACTATATAGTACTAGTCCAGTCCATTCTTCATTGACATCAGTATAAGAGCTCATGCATGTGAATGTATTCTCTTTCCATGTTCGTTCAGTTTTTTTTGCAGACCGTATGTGGAACCATTCGTTTCAATGGGTACACCAAAAAAGGAAGGTACTCCGTGTGCATTCCATTTCCATGTTTCCGTTCCGCAAAAAAATAGAACGTCCTATTATTGTCCGCATTACGGACAAGGATAGGATTGTTCTATTAGAGGCCAGCTGTTCCGTTCAGCAAAATAAGGACGGCATCCGTATTTTTTGCGGATCCGTTTTTTGCTGACTGCTCACACAGAGGATTTTGAGCCTGTCAGAATCTTTTCGTTTTTCACTTTGGATTAGCTGTATTGCATGGAGCAAGACCAGGAGCAAAGACCTGCCATGGTTTCCAGTTGCATCTAGGCACTGCCAAGAACGGACATGTCTCTTCTTGGCGCAGCCATGGCTTTAAACCACCTGCTGCATGAACGGCAGCTCTGGAGGCAGACACTTCTGCACAGACGCCACTGGAATTTTACTTTAATTCCAGCAACGTAGAGCATGTATGGGCGCCGGGCTGGCATGTCTAGGCCGGAAAACACCCTCTATATGATGGACATAGTACCAGGACAGAACACTCCTCTGCTGACATGGACTCACAGCATCATAATGATTTATAATGCTATGAGTTCCTGCCCGACTGCATGGGCACATAGTTGTGTGTGTACAGTAGACCTGTAGTCAGACAGGAATTCACAGCATAATAAATCATTATGATGCTGTCTGTTCTAGTCAGAGCACCAGTGTTCAATCTGGAAAATGCAGCCATCGCATGGAGCGTGTTTCTGGGACTGGACATGCTCATGTGAAACTGTCCTTAGAGCTAATTGAGGGCTTGTTTCCAGAAGAAACCATTCTTCCATGAGCTGGGCAGGAGATTTGCCAGCTCATCCTGGAGGTCTCCACTTGTTACGTGAACTTCCTTGATGTTTTGGGAGAGTTGGCAAAGTATACGTTTGATGGAAGTAGCAGTGGAGCTTGGAATACACGTGCTGACTCTGCTTGGACCCACCAGCCCATGTCTTTATAGTCAATGATTGTTCATATAGAGACAAGTAGAAGGGCACTTTCCTAGCACTGGGCAGGGGTCACCATGGTTGGACTACTGAGTTATTGTAACACTGTATGGAGTGGCAGCTCCAATGAGCCAAAGTTATTACTTCGCGAATCCCTATTAGCTAAGTGTTTTTATGGTACATTCTGGAACATATATAAGGCAGGGTTGGGGTGTTAGTTCAGAGGAGGCGGGACAGAGAAGACAGGACCAGAAGAGGGAACCACCAGGAGGACGCCAGAGGGAACATCCCCCATAATCCAGATACCAAAGGGACAGTCTGCCTCTTGGCATTGTGCTTTATCAGCCTCTCTAAGGGCCAGTTCACACAGCGGGTTTAACTGCCTAAATTTGGTGTGGACAGTTGTGCCAAAATTTCACCTAAAACCCACCAGAAATCATGTCCTTTCTGCCTTCCATTTAGTTCAATGGGAGGCAGGGTTGAGGATCGTGGAGCGGACATGTCCCTTTCCACAGTTGTAAGCTGCCGCTCCGCGATCCTCAATGCTGCCTCCTACTGAGATGTACGGGAAGCAGAAAGGATGTGGCTACAGTTAGAATTTCTTTGGGATTTCGATGCACCAAAATTACTCTGCAAAACTCGCCGTGTGAACGGGCGCTAATACCTGAAGGAGAGGTATACCATTTATCTTTATCCACTGAAGACAAAGGCCACAGATGAAGGGTGTGTTAAGGCAGAATTAGAAGGCCTGCAAACACACGTTCCCAACAATCTGCCCATCTAAAATTGCAGCCTATCACCCCATGAACGAGCAAAACGTCTTTGTGGTCATTGTAAAGGAGAGGTGGACTACTTAAAGAAGAACTCTTTAAGTCATTTTCTTATCAGTGACTGTTTCTGTGAGTAAAAACCTCTCTTCTTATTGTAGCTGGGTCATGTGACCAACTCCCTGACCTCCAACTGACCCAGGACAGAAAGCCAGTAACTGCTCTATTCATTCCTATGGGAGCCTCACTTTCAGTCTCATAGGAATACATAGAGAATTAGACTTCCTGTCCACACATAAGTCTATGTGTGAGTTGGTGGGTCTAATTGCTGGTCACATGACACAGATAAGAAACTTCAGGATGATATAAGTCAAAAATTCAGACACTGGTAAGAAAATGACATTCACTACAGATTATATCATGTACATTTCTAGCAGGACATGGAATAAAATTTTTGTCGGGAGTTCTTTAACATGCACTGGTACACTAAGTAACCTTCATTTTATATAAATTATTGATCATTAAATCATAATTTGTCATTTGTCATTTCTTTGTCACATCATCCCAGAACTTCTACCAATATTCTTGAAAAAATACCCTCACAGGGGAGAGTCTGTTTTTTACATTTTTGAACTTTATATTGTTAATAGCACAACATGCAACTACATTTTTTTTTGTTATGTTTTGTTTGTATTCCATACCTGTCATTTTGATATATGATTTATGGTCTCTGGGGGCAGGGCTAGAAGCTAGGAATATGGGTCTGCTAAGACCCAGCAGCTCTCGCAGACTCCTGAACCCCCCACAGTCACATCTATATCACCCATGTGAAAAAGTGATTGCTTCCTAAACCTGTTAACTGGTAACAACTGCAATCAGATGTTCGCATTACATTATGATGAGTCTTTTCCATCACTTTCAAGGAATTTTGGGCTTCTCCTTTTTGCAGAATTGTTTTAATTCAGTTACATTGGAGAGTTTTTGAACATGAATTGCCCGACGCAGCAGATTTAAGACAAAGGCTTTCTAGCATTTCTTTTACTCAGTTCTATAAATCCTATAGCGTTGTGTTCCTGTTTATTCATTTCTTGTATGGATTTCGTTTTACAGGCTCTTTTTGACCACGTCCTTGTTCCGTTTACTGAATTTTGCTCCAGCTGCTAGTTCTAGATGAGTACCACTCCAAAGTACTAGCTGCTGCTGTCTGCCATACTTAGCTCCATCTGGCTACACTCATTTTATATCGTGTGCCAATAGGTTACCTCTCTGGAGAGACAGTCACCATTGTCTAGTATACTTTGCAGCAGTTGTCTCTACACACCAAGTGATACTCCTTGCCAGTCCAAGAATGCTATTCTAGAGTCTTCATCCTCAAGCCTCTTCATCATCCAGCATGTTATCTTACATACTTACCCACTGTTTCTCCATTTTTACAAATTTCACCAAGTGAATTATGAACATGGTACTTTGAATAGTCCCCTAAAGATTACTAAGTTCTGAACTTCACTGTGCGAGGGCTGCTGAATATGTTAGGAGCCACATGATTCCCTGAGGCCTATGAGTTATACTTCTCCCAAGTCTGTTAAAGATAATACAACATTTTAAGCAATTTGAGCAAATATTGAATAAACGATCATCTGGATTGGTGGCTTTGACCACTGATCTACAAATATCCATTAACAAACTGAGACGGTACCTACAGTCAACTGAACAACAATTAAATAATTGCCAGAAGGTGAAGTCAGAGCTTTTAAAGAAAGGGTAAACTCTGTCTTAGCAGATCAAGTCAAAGAAACTGAGAAGAAGAAGAAATTGAAGTTTCTGTGTCTACAAGTTTGGGCCTATAGATGGCAGGATGCCAATATATTAACATGCTATGCCTTGTGGGTGCAACTCCACATCCAAACTATCAACATCCAGTTTGAAAAGCAAATACTATGGAAACTTAAGAATTCCACAGACCAGCTGTTTTTTAAGCAGAGATTGGAAACACTTCTGAAAAAGACAAGAAGAGGAAGGGGCCAGGACCAATGAGGCAGGTCAACTCCAGATAAGAACCATATCGGTTCCCAAGTAGGGAAGCTTCTATAGTTGTGAACATTTCTAAAAACAAGTCGGAGCACTTTCTCATTAGACATAGATCTTCTACACATCTAATCGATTGAGAATGCATTTTTAGAGACTGTAACAATCTTAGAAATAGATTATTTATTTAAAAAATCCCCAATAAACATGGAGCGATTTGGCATTACATAATAAGAGTCACTTTAACCCACCAAAACTGATAAAGGTGTTGAAACTTGTATTTCATGTGTAAATAGTGGTGTTAAAAAAATGGCTGTTTATGGTATCTAGAGGAGATTTTTACTATTCTCAGAATCTCTCTAGTATTGAGAGATAGGCCCTTATTTCCCTTTTCTATGATAGAGAACAATAATAAAACCTGCAGATTAAGGATAGTCATGAATAAGAAAGACTTTGTTAATGAAATTCTTTTACCATTGGGAGATACACAAGTTTGTTTGACTATCCCCTGACCCCATTTGTTCAGTTAAAAAAAAAAACGAATTACATTAGGCACGCTATTATTTACATGAGGGGCATATTGACAGATAAGTGTATATATATTGCGCTGGCGTCCCTTGCCCAGCGCTGTTCCCAGTGGGCATGGACACTGCGGTACTCAGGAGGCCCTCTCCTAGTGTGGTCCCCTCTTCAAGCTGGCTGTGGTGTCTTCCACTGGTACATGTAGTTTCTTCTGCGGCCTGTGTGCCTTGCCTCTTTCTGGGATCTACTGGGATCCTACAGGGTGTCCAAATCCTCCCCCAGCCTATGACTGGCTACCCCAGAGTATATAAGTAACCTTGGCCAGTGGGATGATGTCTGAGCTTTATGGGTCAGCCTCCAGCCACACTATTTCAGGAGGTAGCGGCCTGGTGGCTAACTCGCGGAGAAGTCCAGATCCCTATACAGGGGTTAAACGGTCAGTACCAGGGAACTGCCTGGATAACACCCTTAGAGTTGGCCCGCAGTCAAACTGGTTAGTACAGTGATTCCACTCCCACTGCTGTAACACATATTTCGAAAATCCATCACCTATCACACCTATATGTTTTACCAAAAATATACGAACGGTTGGATGAACCTGCTGGTTGACCAATGTGACATCGACTGATTCAGTTTCATCTCCAATTTCTAAATTCTTTGACAAAGAAACATGGAAGATAGACGTGTTTATCCCAGGCATGTTTAAATTCACTTTAGATTTCCCAACCACATCTGTTAGATCAAAGGCTTTGCTAAAATCCTGGTAGGTAATATTCACAGCACCTCTTTCATCCAACCAGGGCCAGATTAAGGCTACCAGCAGTATGGAGCAAAAAATTTATGATGGGGCCCCCCTCGCCGCAACTTACGCAAGGCCCTCCAGAACAATGTAACAAAGTTCCGTTGAGGGTTATGTTTGAATCCAGTTTCAAGAATTTAAATATAACCCTTGAACCAGCCACGCCGGGCCCAGGCCTATGGGTCCCATGCAAAATGCCGCCCAGCCGTGCCATGCCCAGGCCGCCGCCTCCCTGCCCCCTTGGTTCCTGTGTGCGCCACCCTGGCCCTTGTCTGCGCCCCCAACCCTTATCTGTGCCCCCTTTTTCTGTGCCTCTCTGGCCCTTGTCTGTACCACCCTGGCCCTTATCTGTGTGCCCCCCCCCCCCCAGACCTTGCTTGTGACCCTGCTCTGTGCACCACCCTGGCCCTTTCAATGCAGCCCCTGGCTCTTATCTGCGCCCCTTTGGCTGTGCCTACCTGGCCCCTGTCTGCACCCCTGGGATCTGGCCCTTGTCTTTGTACGCCTCTTCCTGGTCTGCGCCCCTGGGCCCTTATCTGTGCCCCACTCCCTCTTTGTCTGCGCCTCTCTGGTTCTTGTCTCTGCTGCCCCCTGTGTGCGCCACCCTGGCCCTTATCTGTGCACCCCTCACCCCCCCCCCCTTCCCCCCCCGGACCTTGCTTGTGACCCTGCCCCTTACCCCTTATTTGTGCGCCACTGGCCCTTTTCAGTGTAGCCCCTAGCCTTATCTGCGGCCTTGTTTGCACAAGTGTACTGTGACATCACTGTGCTTATTATCCCTGGACTGTGACATCGCAGTGTTTATTATCCCTGTACTGTGACATCACTGTGTTTATTATCCCTGTACGGTGACATCACTGTGTTTATTATCTCTGGACTGTGACATCACTGCGTTTATTATCCCTGTACTGTGACATCATTGTGTTTATTATCTCTGTATGGTGACATCACTGTGTTTATTATCTCTGTACGGTGACATCACTGTGTTTATTATCCCTGGACTGTGACATCACTGTGTTTATTATCCCTGTACTGTGACATCACTGTGTTTATTATCCCTGTACTGTGACATCACTGTGTTTATTATCTCTGTACGGTGACATCACTGTGTGTATTATCTCTGTACGGTGACATCACTGTGTGTATTATCCCTGTACGGTGACATCACTGTGTTTATTATCCCTGTACTGTGACATCACTGTGTTTATTATCCCTGTACTGTGACATCACTGTGTTTATTATCTCTGTACGGTGACATCACTGTGTGTATTATCTCTGTACGGTGACATCACTGTGTGTATTATCTCTGTACGGTGACATCACTGTGTTTATTATCTCTGTACAGTGACATCACTGTGTTTATTATCCCTGTACAGTGACATCGCTGTGTTTATTATCTCTGTACTGTGACATCACTATGTTTGTTATCCCTGTACTGTGACATCACTGTGTTTGTTATCCCTGTACTGTGACATCACTGTGTTTGTTATCTCTGTACGGTGACATCACTGTGTGTATTATCTCTGTACGGTGACATCACTGTGTTTATTATCTCTGTACAGTGACATCACTGTGTTTATTATCCCTGTACAGTGACATCGCTGTGTTTATTATCCCTGTACTGTGACATCACTGTGTTTATTATCTCTGTACTGTGACATCACTGTGTTTATTATCCCTGTACAGTGACATCACTGGTTTATTATCTCTGTACTGTGATATCACTGTGTTTATTATCTCTGTACTGTGACATCACTGTGTTTGTTATCCCTGTACTGTGACATCACTGTGTTTATTATCTCTGTACTGTGACATCACTGTGTTTATTATCCCTGTACAGTGACATCGCTGTGTGTATTATCCCAGTGCAGGAAGAGGTAAGTGGTCTGTGTTTGTGTGTTTGTTTTCTATTTTTCAGGGTCGTGAATGCAGAGGACTACGTCGGATTCGGTGGAGTACGTCGGACCAGTGTTTATTTCAATAAAATGTTTTATACTTGTGTGTGTGTATTTTTTTTTACAATACTACAGTTTTAGTAATTATGGCTATCTACAGACGGCCCTGATTACTAATACTGGGCTTAGTGCCTGCCGGTATGGCAGGCCAGCACTAACCCCAACATCTATTACCTTGGCACCCACCGCCACCAGGGGTGCCAGGAAGAGCCGGGTACCCGCAGGACCGGACCTTCTAAATTGAGGGTCTGGCTCTGGGGCGGCTGTAGGCTGGTACCATTAGGCTGGGAAGGGCCAATAGCCATGTCCCTTCCCACCCTGGTAGTGCCAGGCTGCCGCTGCTGGTTGTATCTGGCTGGCGAAGGAAAAAAGGGGGGGGACCCCCATGCCATTTTTTTTTAAATTATTTAATTATTTTTGTAAAAAAATGGCGTGGGGTCCCCCCCTTTTTTCCTTCGCCAGCCAGACACAACCAGCAGCGGCAGCCTGGCACTACCAGGGTGGGAAGGGACACGGTTATTGGCCCTTCCCAGCCTAATGGTACCAGCCTGCAGCTGCCCCAGAGCCAGACCCTCAATTTAGAAGGTCCGGTCCTGCGGGTACCCGGCTCTTCCCGGCACCCCTGGTGGCGGTGGGTGCCGAGGTAATAGATGTTGGGGTTAGTGCTGGCCTGCCATACCGGAAAGCACTAAGCCCAGTATTAGTAATCAGGGCCGTCTGTAGATAGCCATAATTACTAAAACTGTAGTATTGTAAAAAAAAAATACACACACACAAGTATAAAACATTTTATTGAAATAAACACTCCCCCAGACCCCTGTTTGACCATTTTATTAAAAAAAAAAAAAAAAGCTGGTCCGACGTATTCCACCGAATCCGACGTAGTCCTCTGCATTCACGACCCTGAAAAATAGAAAACAAACACACAAACACAGACCACTTACCTCTTCCTGCACTGGGATAATACACACAGCGATGTCACTGTACAGGGATAATAAACACAGTGATGTCATAGTACAGAGATAATAAACACAGTGATATCACCGTACAGGGATAATAAACATAGTGATGTCAAAGTCCAGGGATAATACACACAGTGATGTCACAGTACAGGGATAATAAACACAGTGATGTCACCGTACAGGGATAATAAACACAGTGATGTCACAGGACAGGGATAATAAATACAGCAATGTCACAGTATGGGGATAATAAATACAGTGATGTCACAGTACAGGGATAATAAACACAGTGATGTCACAGTACAGGGATAATAAACACAGTGATGTCACAGTACAGGGATAATAAACACAGTGATGCCACTGTACAGGGATAATAAACACAGTGATGTCACAGTACAGGGATAATAAACACAGTGATGCCACTGTACAGGGATAATAAACACAGTGATGTCACAGTACAGGGATAATAAACACAGCAATGTCACCGAACAGAGATAATAAACACAGTGATGTCACAGTACAGGGATAATAAACACAGTGATGTCACAGTACAGGGATAATAAACACAGTGATGTCATTGTCCAGGGATAACAAACAGAGTGATATCACAGTACAGAGATAATAAACACAGTGATGTCACAGTACAGGGATAATACAGTGATGTCATTGTCCAGGGATAATAAACACAGTGATGTCACAGTCCAGGGATAATAAACACAGTGATGTCACAGTCCAGGGATAATAAACACAGTGATGTCACAGTCCAGGGATAATAAACACAGTGATGTCACAGTCCAGGGATAATAAACACAGTGATGTCACAGTCCAGGGAATAATAAACACAGTGATATCACAGTCAAGGGATAATAAACACAGTGATGTCACAGTCAAGGGATAATAAACACAGTGTACAGAAAGTTAAAAAAAAAAAAAAATTATACTTACCGTTTCATAGCAGCAGGGCCAGCATCATCAGAGCAGGAGATCTTCTTCTCATGTCTGAAGGGGGCGGGGCCTATGCTGCCGGCCGGCCCCGCCCTCCGCCGAGACCTGAGGCATGCCTGGAAGGTACGGAGAGCTGCAGGGGGGACAGGAGGGAGAATGGAAGAAGCAGAGAGCCAATTTTGGCTATCTGCTCCTTCCTGCAACAGGCCACTGTCTCTACGTCCTATGGACGCAGAGACAGCTGCCAGAGGCCGGGACATACCTCCCCCGTACCGGGACAGCGGGACTGCCACTGCAATCCGGGACTGTCCCGCTGGATCCGGGACGGTTGGGAGGTATGCGGCAGCGGGGGGCGGCACCAGGGGCGCGGGGCCCCCCTGAAATCATTGGAGCCGGGGCCTGGAGCAGTAGCTCCAAATGCTCCAATTATAATCCGGCCCTGGCATCCAATACTTTTGTGAAATAGTCAAAAGAAATCAATAAGATTAAATTGACATGATCTGCCCTTAGTAAAGCCATGCAGTTTTGGGTCCAATAAGTTTGGAAGGTTTACATTATTTTTATTACTACAGATGTTAAGCTCAAAGGTCTGTAATTTCCAGCCTCCTCTCTGCTACCCTTCTTGAGGATGGGTACCACACTGGCCATTCTCCAATCTTCAGGAACATCACCTGTTAAAACAACTTCTGGGACTGCCATGCTCATATAAGTCACAATTCTGAGAGCTCCTACTGAAAATACTGAACAAAGTAACTCTTCAAATAGTCAGCAACAGCCTTATTCCCATCAACATAGTTATTTCCCCCATTTTTAATTTTAGTAATCCAATAATTCTTCTTCTTTCTATCACTAATTGTAATGGGGAGCCGGCGGCGCGCTTCCTCCGTGCAGTGCCACCGGATTCCCACTGTTGTTCAGGAGCAGGGACAAGATGTGCATCCTTGTCTCCAGGACAACAGGGGCTGGGAGGACCCGGCGCGCGTTCAGTCTCAGCGAGGCCAGCATCCTCCCCATCCCCTTGATGACAGGTAGGAGGAGCTTCTGAGCGCTGACAGGGGGGACCAGCGCTCAGCTATGAATATGTGTGCTATAGGTCACGTCACATGACTTATCTCTGAGTACTGGCAGTGAAGCCAGCACTTCCTGTTTCACTTTTGGAATTAGGTCATGTGACGACGCCCTGTCACATGACCTACTTGGAGCCCTATTTAAACAGGCAGCCTGCCAGCCACAGGTTGCCTGTGATTAGTCTTTCATCCAGAGCTTGTTACGACTGCGACTGCTATCTGTGAATTCGGCTTGTGTACTCGACTACCCTCTCGTCTCTCCCCTGGTACTTCGTTATCTCTTGGTTTGACCTTGGCTTATCGGATTTGGCTTTTGGATTTCCCCTGTAGTTTGATGTGTTCTCCAGGTTTGACTTTGGCTTTATGACTCTGCATTTCTGTATTGTGGTTCTGTTTTCGTTTATTGTTTTCTCCTGTTTTTCCCTTTCCCTGTACGCCCCTGCACATATCTAGGCAAGGGATTGTCGCCAAGTTGTACGCCGTTGCCTAGGATGGGCCGTGCAAGTAGGCAGGGTCAGAGGTGGGGTTCAAGTCAGGGCTGCACTTACCCCCTGACGTGACACTAATATACCTGAATGTAATCAGAGGATCTATGGCACACCAGTTATTCATAGAATAATGCTTTTTAATTTACATATTGTAGGTAAACATGATTCATCATTTCGTACATATTTTTCCATCCAGAAAGTGTACATATTAAGAGGCCATATATGTTTTCCCAAAGTTTCAGTTGAGTAGCGACCTTTCTCAAGGGATTTATGGAAAATATAAACATAGCATATGTGGATTTATAAGTTGTACAAAAGGATGTGGGTTATAACATTCGATAGACAATTCACTAATAAGGTATTGTACCAAGGAACAATATATAAGTTATAATATGATGAAGCGCATATGTTGCCCAGGATTAGAAAATGAGTATATATTTCACAAAATAAAGCAATTATACACAGCATACTCATGCCTGATATATTCCTGAAAAAAAGAAGAAAAGAAAATTCTATGTATAGGACATTGAAATACAGTGGGGAAAAAAAGTATTTTTTCAGCCACCAATTGTGCAAGTTCTTCCACTTAAAGGCCTGTAATTGACATCATAGATAGACCTCAACTATGAGAGACAAAATGAGAAAACAAATCCTGAAAATCACATTGTCTGATTTTTAAAGAATTTATTTGCAAATTATGGTGGAAAATAAGTATTTGGTCACCTACAAACAAGCAAGATTTCTGGCTTTCACAGACCTGTAAGTTCTTCTTTAGGAGGCTCCTCTGTCCTCCATTCATTACCTGTAGTAATGGCACTTGTTTGAACTTGTTATCAGTATAAAAGACACCTGTCCACAACCTCAAACAGTCACATTCCAAACTCCACCATGATGAAGACCAAAAAGCTGTCTAAGGACACCAGAAACAAAATTGTAGACCTGCACCAGGCTGGGAAGACTGAATCTGCAATAGCTTGGTGTGTAGAAATCAACTGTGGGACCAATAATTAGAAAATGGAAGACACACAAGACCATTGATAATTTCCCTCGATCAGGGGCTCCACGCAAGATCTCACCTAGTGTATGACCTGCAGAAAACTGGGACCAACGTAACGAAGGCTACCGTTAGTAACACACTACGCCGCCAGGGACTCAGATTCTGCAGTGCCAGACGTGTCCCCCTGCTTAAGCCAGTACATATCTGGGCCCATCTGAAGTTTGCTAGAGAGCATTTGTATGTTCCAGAAGAGTATTGGGAGAATGTCATATGGTCAGATGAAACCAAAGTAGAACTGTTTGGTAGAAACACAACTCGTTGAGTTGCATCCAAAGAACACCATACCTACTTTGAAGAAGGGGGTGGCAACAACATGCTTTGGGGCTGTTTCTCTGCAAAGGGACCAGGATGTCTGATCTGTGTACATGAAAGAATGAATGGGGCCATGTATCGTGAGATTTTGAGTGCAAACCTCCTTTCATCAGCAAGGGCATTGAAGATGAAACATGGCTGGGTCTTTCAGCATGACAATGATCCCAAGCACACCGCCAGGGCAACGAAGGAGTGGCTTCGTAAGAAGCATTTCAAGATCCTGGAGTGGCCTAGCCAGTCTCCAGATCTCAACCCCATAGAAAACCTTTGGGGGGAGTTGAAAGTCTGTGTTGCCCAGCGATAGCCCCAAAACATCACTGCTGTAGAGGAGATCTGCATGGAGGAATGGGCCAACATACCAGTAACAGTGTGTGCCAACCTTGTGAAGACTTACAGAGAACGTCATTGCCAACAAAGGATATATAACAAAATATTGAGATGAACTTTTGTTATTGACCAAATACTTATTTTCCACCATAATCTGCAAATAAATTCTTTAAAAATTAGACAATGTGATTTTCTGGATTTGTTTTCTCATTTTGTCTCTCATAGTTGAGGTCTACCTATGATGTACAATTGGTGGCTGACTAAATACTTTTTTTCCCCACTGTAGGTTGAGATGTAAGAAGATAAGATATAATGTATGTAAAAAAACAACCTATGGATAGGGGATACAGGAAAAGCGAACACAGAAAAATTACATGGAGACGGTGAAAAAAGCATATGAGGAGAGGGAAGGAAGTGGCTAAAGTTGAGGAAGCTGGTACCTGTGGCCAAGGTGGAGGTCAGGGTGCTCTTTTCCCTTTTCCCCCTTTCTTTTCTTTTCTCTTTTTTTCACCTACTTTTATTCCTGTTACTCATGTTCTCTCCTATGTACTTCATGCTACCAATTATTATCTTCTCTTATGGGCAACTCTCCCTTCAGATTTTAATTTTTTCCCCATTCCATCCTCTTTTTTTCTTTCACTGCATCGCCATCCCTGGTTGACCCAACATTGACAAGCTGTTTCAAAGACGTTCCTATAAATGCATCCATTAGATTCCAGCTCTTGCATGTAAGAGCACTAGAAATATTCCAATCTGCATGAGGTGTCTTGAAGTCACCCAGAACTGCAATATCTCCCTTTAATGCTATTTGAGAAATTTCATCAACCTACTTGATATCATAATCTTCAGTTTGGCCTGGAGGCCTATACACCACGCCAATTCTAATAACACTTCGCATGCATACAAATCCATAGAGTTTCCAAATCTAAATTACTGTAGATTAAAGACTATCCTTGACACCTTTTCTGTCTTTCCTGTACAGTGTGTATCCAGGTATTTCCCAGTTATTATAATCCTTAAACCATGTCTCAAGTATCACAACTAGATCCAAATTATCCCTAGATATGATCGCTATTGGCTCACATAGCTTGTTTTCTAAACATACAAGCATTAGTACACATTGTATGAAGAACCTTACAATTCTGCTCCGTATTATTCTGAACATTATCAGTATCTACTGGACAAGCAACCACATGCTGATCAATACCAACACAAGGCTTCATTCTAAGTGGGGAGAGAAATCATCCCGATCTACTAAACTTCTGTCCCCTTCATCTAGTTTAAATGTTTATCCAAAAAATGTCTGAATTCTGCCCCAGGTACTTGTAAACCTGTGAGGGATGCAAACTATCCTTGTACAATTCCTTATTAGACCACCTACTAGAATCATGGCTAACATGCTTAAAGCCTTCACATTTACACCACTGTTTTAACCACACATTAAACTCTGAGATACAAAGTGCCTTGTGTTTCTGATTGTAGACCGGCAAAACCTCTGAAAAAGTCACTGAACCTGTTACATTACCAAGCTCTTGGCTGAAATCATGGAATTCCCTTTGCACATAAAACAAAGCATTTTATGACCAGACCAACTTCACAATTCTTACTTGCTGCCTTAACTATATTGTAATACACTTCGTTTCCATATTGACTGTGGCACCTGGAAGACTTTTCATCTCTTTTAGCACTTCTCCTTTCTGTCCTAAATCAATACCTCTAATGGTTAAATCACCAACATGAAGATGCCTTCTTTTCTTGGTTATTCCATCCACTGCACCTGGCTGCTTTGCACCTCTCTGTATCTCATGCAAAACAGTCTCTCCCTTGGAAACAGCATCATCCTGCACATGGGAAGTCCTGTTTGTATTAGCAGCTACATCACATTCCAGTTCAGAAAGTGCACCATAAGAATTATATAAGGATAGCTGGAAATTAGCATGTTTATGCTCCACAACTCTCACTCTCCCAGAACCAACATTTGTCCACTCTGCCCTCCTTCTCTGAGGTCCTTGCGGGAGAGGTGGTTGTTTACAGGGCTGCTTCACATCAAACACTAGCTGAGAAAGACTTTTAACCTCAGACTGAAGAGTACAAACCAAAGACTGTAGCCTAGAAATGTCACCATATAAACCAGCCAACCGCATACAAATTGGACAGCACTCCAAGTTCCAAAGTGTACTATGAAAAACAGTAGTATTACACTGCACCAACCCAGACATCCTTATAACTGATAAATAAATAAAAATACTAAAACAAGTACTAACTAAATATCTCTAGCAAACTACTGTTTTTTAAAAATTACAAACCACTCTGTCTTCCTGTACCTTTAATGCCGTAATGCCACTGCGCCCTGGTAGCCAAACTCATCAGAATAAAATCTCCAAAGCTAGTACGTCCTTAAAGGGCAACCTGTCATCTATGAAACAACCCCCTGAACTAAGTAGAAGATTATAGTGTAAGTGATGCTGAATAACGAATATGTAAGCTTTATTCTTCATACTCGGCTTCCATTCCGAACGCTGTGCTCCCACAAACCTGCAGTAAATGCACTCAGGGGACTCCAGTTGCTCACTCACATAATGGAGAGGACTCAAAGAAGAGTCCAGTGAGTGCATTTTACTGCTGGTTTGTGGGAGCACAGCGTCGGAATGGAAGCGAGTATGAAGATAAAGCTTACATATTCGGATTCAGCATCACTTACACTATACAACACTTACTCTAGTTCAGGGGGTGTTTCGGTGATGACAGGTTCCCTTTAAAGGGTTACTCCAGGAATTAAGAAAATGAAAATACTGAAATATTACTTTATTATAACTATATTCCTAAATACCTTACATTAGTTATAATGGCTCATTTTGTCTAGGGAGCAATCATTCGAAGAAATAAAATGGCTGCCGTCATATTAGTCCACACAAAATCCATACAACTCACACAGGAGGACAAGTTACCTCAGAACACTGAGATAAAGAGCCGCCTCATCCTCCTCTCTGTTCTACTTGTCAGAGATTATGATCCTGAATACAGTTTAATATGATCTTCAGCTGAATCTCTGTAGGAATGGAGTTCATGAGGAGACATGATATGCAGAGGGGAGGTTGGGGTGTAGTAAGTAGCAGCAGCACTTGTATGCAGTCTCCATTACCACAGTCTGTCCTGTCCGTCCTCTCTGTACTTCAAATCTCCTCATGAACTCAATTCCTACAGAGATTCAGGTAAAATTCCTATAAGCTGTATTCAGGCTCCTAAGGGGTCATATATGAAAATGTCCACCATAATCCCTGACAAGTAGAGCAGAGAGAAGGATGAAGCAGCTCTTTACCTCCGTGTTCTGAAGTAACTTGTACTACTGTGTGATTAGGACAGGTTTTGTGTGTACTAATAGGACAGCAGCCATTTATTGCCCCCAGCCATAATAAGCCATTATAACTAATGAAATGTATTTGGAAATCTATTTATAATAAAGTAATAGTTAAGTATTTTCATTTTCTTAACTCCCAAAGAACCCCTTTAAATACAAGTACAGATGATTTAGGTAAAAGACCTGTGCTTGCTCTAAGTCTTTAATATTTAAAACAGACACATCTTTACTCTTAAATACTTCTTCTTTTCTGGACCATATCAAAGAAATTAGATCTGTTGAGTTAGTTCTTCTGACTTCTTACAGATGGTCTAATGAAGGTTAGTTGAGCAGAACCTTCAGCTATCTGATTTGCTATTATGAAATAAATAAAAAATGTTATTAAAAGGGTTTTCCAGGCGCCTGATATTGATGACCTATCCTCTGGTCACCCCGACGATCAGCTGTTTTCTTCCACCTCGGCACTATAACAGGATGGAACAGGAAGCACAGCTCTGCTTCAAGTGTAGCGGCCATGTTGGGTTACTGGAGCTCAACTCCCATTGAAGTGAATGGGAGCTAAGCTGCAGTAACCCAGCATAGTCACTACCTTTTCAGTGGATCTATTCTTCTCTCCAGAGGTTTCAGGGAACAGCTAATTGGCGAAGGATTGAGGTTTTGGACTCCCACCAATCAGATATTAATGACCTATCCTAGTGATAGGTCTTCAATATCAGAAGCCTGGAAACTCCCTTTAAGAGTTGGAGAGTATATTATTTTATACTACTGTGTGGAAACCTACAGCTAGCAGCTTCACCATCCCTGAGTGCTGTGATTAATTTTCAATTGACATCAGACATTCAGGATATTTTCCACATGCAGAAATGGGGCACTACAGTGGGGTCCAGTGTGACCACGCCTGGTATGCAACTTGTTATATGGCACATTACTAAGAGAATTACATCTATCCCAATGAACCACATTACTGCTCCCACTGATTAGAGAGGGGAAAAGGTAAAGACACCTTCGGGGGCGAGTGGACAAGCATTTGATCCAAAAAGAAAAGACCAATTGGGTAACTGGTTGGTGAAAAACAGTAGAGCAAATCTCCACTAACCATTCATAATTTTTTTCTAAAGCTGTATGTGTTGTGTACGGATCCTCCCCTCTCAACCAATATAATAGAAAATGAATAATATAAACAATATAGAAACAATATTCCCAATTGCACAAAATCTCACAGAAATAAATAGCAAAAGTTTCCAGGGAAGGGATGGTGGAAAAGTTTATGCAACCCCAACTGTGGCTTACTCAGGGGTTTACACAGACCAATGAGTGACTACTGTAGCAGTGGGGGATTTAATTGTTTTTTTTTAAGCCCAGAAAACCCCTTAAAAGAAAAATAAGTGGATAAATAATATATAAGTCCTTACATTTAAATATCACCTAAACCTGTTATCCAAAGAAGTAGCTTGTCCATACACAGATAGAGAGCAGTACAGTACATATAGCACAGGTAGAGTATAATACACTACATGTAGTACCTGCAAAGAACAGTCCAATGTTTTCAGTAGAATTAAAAAGTAGAACTGTACATAAAATACCAGTATAGAGAATTAGGTTGTGTTCACTTCTGTGTTGGAGGCTCTGTCAAAAAGCCAGACAAAATAGTGCAACATGCTGGATTATTTTCTGATAAAATGGACACAATGGCAGAAACCTGATGATTGACCATTATAGTCAATGGGGTCCATCAGGTCATGAAATGAATCCAGCACTGCAAGTACATGCAAATCAAAGCCCTACACTCATAGGGCGATACACACAGTACAGTACGTGTAATAGTCCCACCACAGGGGAAATAAAGCTTATCATTGCTGACGAGCAAATAGCTAGCTCTTAAAATATGATCTTGATGGACCACTACTAATCACAACTTCTGATGCCTTTTTATTGGTATAAGTCTATAGATATAATTTGGGTATTTGGAAATGTGCTCCTTTGTATTAATTGATTTTTACCCATTTGCATTACATGACTTAATTCCATTTTGAACTGTATAAATCTGTCGCTTGTTTGCAGGCCACTTGACTAGAGAAGCTAACAATTTTGAATGTGAGAGGTGGTATACATTTATTTCAGAGTTACAGTTACACAAGTGAGTCACTTATATGCGTGAGTCATAAGTGACCCAGATTCAGACTTCTGGTGCTCCTAATTGAACAATGTCAGTGGCTATAGTTGTCTCCTTACTGCATTTACCACCAAAAGCAAAGCATTGCTTGAACTGAGCAAATCATCTCTGCCTAAAGGCCCTTTTAGACGGGCCGATGTGTCTCCCTGCCCGAGCGCCGATCAGCGATATCGGCACTCGGGCAGGGAGCCTTTACACGGCCCGATGAATCGAGCGCCGGGCCGCACGAGTGATCGCTGTATCACTCGTGCGGCCGGGAAGCTCCATACTGTCAGGCGCACATCGCCTGTTTACACAGGCCGATGTGCGCCCGACAGATTGGATCTTTTGTAGAAACCAAAAGATCCAATCAGCCGACGAACGAGCGTTTTGCTCGTTCGTCGGCTGATTAGGGCCACTTTTACACGGGCCGATTATCGGCACTAGCGTTCCTAGGAACGATTTTTCGGCCGATAATCGGCCCGTGTAAAAGGACCTTAAGAAGTCTCCTTACTTCCCCCAATTTTAGAACTTTGGGGACACTTGCATATAATTATTTTAAAAAAAAACCTGTTTGGCTACCTAAGTCAAAAGGTGGACACAATTGCCGATTATTGGGAACAAACCTTACTACAAAAGCATGCTACCGATAATCAGCCCATATAAAGGTGTTGCAGATCACCCAATGAATGAGCAAAATGCTTGTTCGTTGAGTGAAACGATTGGTCATTTGGATGCCTCTATCATACTTTCTGGGCAGCAGTTCCTGCTGTGGGAACAATCAATCTGTATGCAGATGTACATCTGCAGTAGCTATCACTCGTCTCCATAAATGCAGTGGATGTAAATGCAGCGCTTTCCTCCAATGCCGAATAGGCAATTATTGGGAAGGAGCACCAACTGTCTGGTTGGCGCATGTGAATGCGCCTTAAAGAGGTATTCCCATCTCAGACAATGGGGGCATATTGCTGGGATATGCCCCCGTTGTGTGATAGGTGTGGATCCCACCTCTGGGACCCACACCTATCTCTAAAACTATGCCTAAAATTAGGTTGGCAAAGTGGTGGCCGGCAGTACCTGGTCCGGCTACCACCAAGAATTCATATTGTCCCGCTGAAAATAAGCAGCGTGTTCGGCTCATTTCCCCATAGAAATGAGTGCTTGCACAGCCACCACCCACAAATAGCCGAGCGATCAATCGGCTATTTTCAGCCTCCCATTAGAAAATGAATGAAGGGTGGCTGTGCATGTGCAGTCTGCCCTCCACCACTTTCGGGGCTCCGTTCTCGATGTAGGTGCGGGTCCCAGAGTGGGTCCTGCCCCTGTCAGACAATGGGGGCATATCCTAATGATACACCCCCATTGTCTGAGATGACACAACCCCTTTAACTCTGTTATCTTTTTAGCTATGGCCAAGCTCATACATTATCTTATTCAGAATCAAGTTAAAATAAACCTGCCATGATGTCATTGCGCCGCCTGAGCCGTACAGAACTGGACATATACCGGAAGAGGCCTGTATCACACCGCTGACAGGCTCATGGAGGTAAGTATTAGTGTTTGTTTTTTTTTTTATGTAGCACAATGCAAGAAAGCACTTCTTACAGGTACATTGTTGGGGGGCACTATGGGGGGCATCTAAGGGGGAGCTTACTGGCATATTATTGGGAGGCACTATGGGGGCATATAAGGGGGCACTTACTGGCACATTATTGGGAGGCACTAAGGGGCACTTACTGGCATATAATTGGGAGGCACTATCGGGGCATTTAAGGGGGCACTAACTGGCACATTATTGGGGCACTATGGGGGCACTTATTGGCACATTATTGGGGGCACTTCTTACTGGCACATTATCGGGGGGCACTTCTTATTGGCACATTATTGGGGGGCACTATGGGGGCACTTCTTACTGGCACATTACTTGGGGCATCTATGGGGGCACTTCTTATTGGCACATTATTGGGGGCACTATGCGGGCATCTACTGAGGGCAAAAAGAAGGGGTATTTTATATGGGGGGGGGCTCTGTATAGCGGCATTTTATACTTTGACACATTATGCCGGGTACTATGGGGAAGGGGGGAGAGGAGCATTGGGGGCATTGATATGGGGACACTATGTAGGGGTATTTTATACTGGCAGATTATGGGGGCACTATGGGGATATTAGTTTAACTGGGGACATTAAAAGGGGGTATTTTTTGCATTGGTACACATTATAAGTGGGTATTTTTTGTACTGGCACATATTAGGGTGAATTTTTCTACTGTCACATTATAAGGAGAATTATTACTACTGGGGGGGCATTGTGGTGGGCTTTATTAAATACTGGGGAACTATGGGGAACATGATTACTAGTATGGGCACTATGACAGCATTATTACTTCTGGGGCACAGTGGGGACATGTTGGGGGCACTGCTGGAGCACTATTACTACCAAGTGTTCTCTAGCAGAGAATTATTATTATTGGTGGGACGTTGGGGAGCACTATTACACTATTACTAATTATTGAAGGGCACTATCTGCATGCTACTAGTCTTTTCAGGGGGTTTATCTGTTTTTGCAGTATAATATTGGGGAGCACAGAGGCACAGTATTGAGGGTGGTAGGATGATTTGTCCAGAAGATGGGAGGATGATGGAAAAGTAGTAAACTAAGATTTTTTTTTTGTCAAACTGCAGAGACGTGAAATGGCTGAAAGAAATCATCATGGCGGTCTGGTCTGAATGGAGAAGATGAGAAAAGAGAAGTATATATCAGTGGAGAAGCCACTGGATGTAAGAGGTATGTGACGCTGTTTTACCCTGTATGTTTTGTAGTGATACATGTAATGTTAGGAGGGAAGGGGTTAGGTTGAGAATTTGGTATAGGGTGGGGCTGTTTCAATTTTCGCCTCAGGCAACAGAAAGGCTAGGTGCACCCCTTTTACTGAGCCATAAGTTGGAGCAGTAGGCAAGATTCATGTTGATAAATGTAAAGTAATGCACATAGGTCATAGGCAAGTTGCAAGTACCATTTTCTTTATTTACCCTAAATCTTTTTTACAAACTACCTGCATTGTACCCTATAATCATTTTTACTTACGCCTCCAGATTTCCCTGCCGCCACCTTTACATTTCAGATTTGTATAAATTCTTGCAGTTGTCAGTAATTCTGCATTCAGTACTTTTTAGTGTAATTCTGCAAAATATAATGTTGTTATATAAACTGTAATATAAAGTGCACTGTATACATACATTAACAGTGCCATGAAAAAGTATTTGCCTCTCAACTCATTTATTTTATTTTTGCTAATTTGTCACATTTAACAGTTTCAGATATATTCAACTACTTTTAATATAAGGCAAATGCAACAAGCAAAATTAAGCTTTTAAGTGATCCTTCCATTTACTGAAGATAAAGATTTTCTCAAAACCAATATCATCTGAGTGAAAAAGTAATTGCCCCCTAGACCTAATAATAGGTTGTGCCACCCTTGGCATTAAAGGGTTATTCTCATTTTAGACAATGGGGGCATATCGCTAGGATATGCCCCCATTGTCTTATCGGTGCGGGTCCCACCGCTGGGACCCGCACCTATTTCCAGAACGCAGCCCCCGAACTGAATGAGCCACCCTCCATTCATTTCTATGGGGCCGCCGAAAATAGCTGAGCACTGGCTCGGCTACTTCCGTCGGCTCCATAGAAATGAATGGGAGCGCACCGCGCATGCACGGCCCGGCTCCCATTCATTTCTATGAGCGGCGCGGGGAGCTGCGCCTGGTGGTGGCCGGACCCCCGGAAACCTGGGGTCCTCCAGGCGCAGCGCTCCCCGCTCCGTTCTGGATATAGGTGCGGGTCCCAGCGGTGGGACCCGCACCTATAAGACAATGGGGGCATATCCTAGCGATATGCCCCCATTGTCTAAGATGAGAATACCCCTTTAACAACTGCAATAACTTGTGATGAGTCTTTTACATCACTGTAGAGTAATTGTATATCAAACAATCATTAGGACAGTTTTCATCCTGTAACTTCAAACAAAAGAGGCGTCAGGTTTTTTGAACAGGACCGATCTGGTTTAGGCATAAAACAAGCAGGTAAACGGCAGAATGTTTTGGATTATAACAACAAAAACTGCATAAATGAATGAAGCCCAAAGCTCTTCCATATATCTACGTAATATAAGTTATAAGTTGTTTTCCCAATTTCAGATTATTTAAAAAAATCATTTCCAAAAGTTGTATATAAAAATGATAGTGATATGAAAATTGCAGATTCCAGAAATCTCTTCACTTTACATGTTATTTTAGTGAATGGTTTCTGATCATTAAATAAAAGGTAATATTATATAATAGAAACCATGGCAAATACATATATCGTATGTATTAAAAATGTTATTGAACATACATATCTTACATGTGAAGAGGTAAGTGTGCCCAGAAACTCATTGGCCTATAATTCTTAATGTAATTGCTGAATTGTAAAATGTGTCAATTGTGGTTAATTTTTGGCACAAAATGTTTCATTAAGTATTTAGGCATATTTATGAAGCAAATGCGCCAAAAATAATAATCGTCATATGACAAGGGGGTGTTTAGGGGGAATGCAGACCTACGGTGCAAAAATGTAATACCAAAATAGGTGGTATAAAATTTGGGAAAGGTGTTCAGCATGAGGTACTGGGTTCTGTGATAAATTTGGAACATCTTTGAAACACTATCTACATTTTAGACAGAATAAGTAAAACTGCCCCATTGTACCACCCTTAGAGAAATAACTGAAAGTATGTCCATAGTCTTTGATGACTATTAATTTTGTCCTGGAGGACGCAAGGAAATTTTTTATTTTGCCTCACTGTGTTCGGACAGCCATACTTTTTTTAATTTTTTTATTGACATATATATACATATATGAGGACTTGTTTTTTTGAAGTTTTAATAATAACATTTGGGGTAAATGCAGTATATCTCACTGTGTGGGGGTTTTTTGGGGGGAGGGGGGTTTTGAAGAAAGCATTGTCTTCAATTATTTTTTTAACTTTATTAGGCTGTTTACTTTGTGACAGAAATAACTTGTAAACTTTATTTGGTGGGTCATAATATTTTTAGAGTTACCAGGTACGTGTAGGTTCTCCTTTAATGTTTGATCACTTGAAAACACAGTTGAAAATGGCATGTTTGATCTGGTAATTTGATACCCCCATACTTGATAAAAACAATGTCTTAAGCAAGAGGAAGCAAGAGGAGTTGCGCGGCTGGAACGCGCTGGCTGGAACTTCCGGGGCCTGCGCAGTGTGCAGATGAAACCCGGATAACTGCGGGAGCTGGAGACAGGATCGGATCGCGCAGTAGCAAGGAGAGCGAGGAGGCCACACTGCAGGATGTCAATTACAGGCAAGAGGAGCAGGTAAGGGGCGAGTTTAGCTTGACTTGAAGCAAGGAAGCCGCTGCCCCCTTAACTTCAAGCTGCCGCTTAAAACAACGTTTGTATCAAGTATGGGTGATCAAATTACCGGATCAAACGCATGATTAATAACACACTGGAGGCTACTATAAGATAATGCTGGCTGTTTTATGTGTGTCTTTGAGGTGACTGGTTCCCTTTAACCAATGCGACTGGGTCAACAAACAACCTGAAATCTTAGTTCATCTCTAACAGCAACCATTGCCATCAACCTCAACCATGTGGCTGTCAACCACATGCAATGCATGGTCATCAATATGCTGTACATTTATGGTGCTGGTTCTCAACAGCATGACTATAACGCAAAAAATGTACAGGAATATAATGTTATTTAATATGGTCAATTCACTAATATCCACAGGATAACTATTTGTTCCTTGGGGTACTACAGGTCATTTCTGGGGGGTTCTGAGGGGCATGGAGTACCAGTTCTCATAATCAGTGAAGGTCTTACTTCTCACAACCAGAATACCCCTTTAAATCTAAGAGCTGTAGCCTGTGTTTTGATGAGGTATAGTGTGTTCTCTGGGTACATATGTTGCAGCATTGTGCAGCACTGACAATTACCACACACCAAAACCACATGCTTTTACCATAGTTTTGAGATGTGCTTTTTGGCCATGATGTTTTTACAGGTGAAGCATATAAAAAATGCGTTACACCTCTGGAAAACCTGTGAACCAAAACTACATTGCAAAACCGCAGTGAATCCAAGTGGTTTCACTGCTCAGCACACTTCTAGAGCATGTAAATTCTGCCTCGGTCTCTCAGCCTGGAAAGTGAGAGAAGCCAAATCTTGCTGAGAGGACACTGCTACCCTGTGCAAGGAAACTGCAATTATTGTATAACAGATTGCTTTGTTTGGACTTAGATTAGTTCAGACCTGTTCAAGTAGTGAGTGACAAGTTCTGTTTTTAAGTATTTTGTGTTTATGGTTTTCTTTTCTGTTCTGTGCAACCGAGGAAGCCAGTTTAGCCATATATCAGTCTCCACAGACCTAATTTTTGTGCAATAAGCTGAATACACCTTTTACCCCAGAAAAAGTGTGTCTCACAAGACTGCTTCTCACATTTTCTGGGCTATTTTGGCAAAATAAAACAAAGGGCCCCAAAGGCAAAAGAATTGTGCCAAAAACACAGTTATGCAGTCAATTTAGAAGGGGGTGCACAGAGAGCTACATCACTGATCCTCAGCTCTTCCAAGGGTGTTATCAATTAATATCAAAAGAAGTAAGCAGAACAATGCCTTGGATAGGATATGCCAGCTTATAGGTGGGTGCAACACAGCAGTGTGC
The DNA here is from genome assembly GCA_900303285.1 of Rhinella marina. Lineage (NCBI taxonomy): Eukaryota > Metazoa > Chordata > Amphibia > Anura > Bufonidae > Rhinella > Rhinella marina. The sequence goes on from ONZH01016534.1 coordinate 111,254, forward strand.
TGATTCATTGGACATGTTAGAAGAAATCGCAACCCTCCAATTTAGGCTACTTTCACACCTGTGCTTTCCCTTTTCCGCTATGGAGTTACATCTTAGGATTTCAATAGCAGGGGGGGGGGGCGCTTCCATTTTGTCCCCATTCATTGTCAATGGGGACAAAACTGAACTGAACAAAACAGAATACACCAGAATGCATTCCATTCCATTTGGCTGCTTCCCCATCGCGGACAGAATAAGGCTGCAAGCAGTGTTTTTCTGTCCATGATGTGGTGCAATGCAAGAAGGATCCGTCCTGACACATAATATAAATCAATGGGGACGGATCCGTTTTCTTGGACACAATAGAAAACAGATCCGTCCCCATTGACTTTCAATGGAGTTCATGACGGATGCAGCAAAAACGCTGGTGTGAAAGTAGCCTTAGTTTTGTGTTTGTTCACAGGAATATATATAACACTATTTCAGCCCAATAATTCAGAAAGACCAGCTCAAAAATCTGTTTAATCAGGTCTTAGGGAGATATATAGGAGTAACAAAAAGAAAAGAGGAGCGAGTGCAATAAACATAAAGTTAAGGTACTTTATATAAAACATAACAAAAAGATAAGTTATTCTTTGTGCAGGTGGTGGGACACATGACAAGAGACATATTTTTTGCCCTATAAGACAAACTTTTTCCCCCCCAAAGTAAAGAGAAAATGTGAGTGCATCTTATGGGGCGTTTACGTATCCATTATGGAAGCACTCATTAGTACAGGAGGACCAGGAAGCTCGCTGTGCAATGACTCCACGCAGAGTGAAGACATCAGCGCTCTGATACCTCACACTGCGTGTCAGGAAGAACAGGAAGAGGTCTGGATGTGAGGAGTGGTGGCAGAGTCTGGAGCAGGAGAGGTAAGTTGATTTTTTTTGTCTGCTCTACTGTCTGATTAATATGGGGGTCTGATCTGAGGTCCGAATTGGGGTCTTATGCACATTGGGGGCTGATCTGAGGTCTGAATATGGGATTTATGCATATTGGGGTCTGGTCTGAGGTGTGAATCGGGGTCTTATTCACATTGGGGCTCTTATTAGAGGGGTCTGATCTGATGTCTGATTGGGGTCATTCAGATTGGAGCTCTGATCTGAAGTCTGATTGGGGGTTATTCACATTGCAGCTCTAAACTGAGGTCTGATTGGGAGTCATTCACATTGGGGCTCTGGTCTGAAGTCTGATTGGGGGTTATATTCACATTGGGGGTCTGATCTGAGGTTTTATTGGGGGTCATATTTACATTGGAGGTCTGATCTGAGGTTTGATTAACATTAGGGGTCTGATTGGGGCTTTGAGCTTAGGTCTAATGAAAAAAATATTTTTTTTATTTTCCTCCTCTAAAACCTAAGTGTGTCTTATAGGATGAAAAATCTGGTAAATACGGTATGTCCAGTTTCCTGAATCTCCATAATCTGCACATGCACAGTAGGTTTAATTGGTGATTGTGACTTATCATGCGTCATTATCAGTTTATGCACAAAGAAAAAATATATCTTTTTGTGATATTTTTTATGTTTAGTATAAAGTTCCTTAACTTTTGTTTATTGCTTTCTAAATTGTTGAGTTGAAATGTTGCCGCTATACATGTTCATGTGAACAAAAACAGAAGTAATTTATTAGCAAGTTGCTCATTTTAATGTTTAACACACACTTGAAAATACATGGATTTTTACATTCTGTTTTTTTATGCATTTTTTAAAGCCAAATCCAAGAATGAATCATAAACAGAGGACACTGGAGTAGATTTATCAAAACTGGTGCAAAGGAAAATTAGCGTGGTTGCCCTTTTCAGAGCTCCTATGGAAAATTAAAGAAGGAAGGTGATTGCTTGCTATGGGAGACTAAACTAGTTTTCCTTTGCACCAGTGTTCATAAATCTTCCCCACAGAGTCTTCTCCTATTTTTATGCCCACACTTGCCCTTGGCTTAAAGGCTATGGACACATTTTGGTAGGGGGGAGGGGACAATTCTTTTTATCATTGCATTTTACTAATTTTGAATTCAAAGTAATTTTTTTTATTGATTTTTGTTAAACATTTTCAAACAGTTTTTCATGTACCGCAGTCAGTTTCTCTGCATCTACAGACTATTCTCTCTGCCTTGCATTGAATCCATCAGGGAGCTGCTGTGACAGCTCAGTGTGTAGCTCTTATTTCTGAACTCCTGACAGCTGATAAACACTCACAACAGCTAAAGCTGATTAGAGTATGGCTTAAATAAGTGTTCATGTGCTCTCAAGTGATCAGAGATAAGCAGCTCCCTGATGGATTCAGTTCGAGGCAGAGAACAATAGACTGTAGATGCAGTGAAACTGTCAGCTGTAGCGGAAAAACTGTTACAATTTCTTAATAAAGACCAATTGAAAAAAAAATTATTTAAGCCTAAAGTGAGGAAAATGCAATGATAAAAGAATTGCACCCAAAGGCCTTTAAAAACTGCATCAAAACTTTCTGCCTATTCAGGACAGCATCCAGATACTGCTTTATTATAGAGCACATTGAAGACAATTACATTCTATTTCCAGAGTAATTCACATTTTTTTTAGCTACTCATAAAGTGTCTATGCATTAAGAAAAAATATCTTTTATAATTATATTGTATGCTTAACTGCGACTTCATTTGACAATTAATTAAGGTTTATCCGTATTTACAATAATACATTTACTGATATATATATAGCACTGGAAAAAAATTAAGGGGGTTATTTACTATCATAAATATGCCCATATTAGGCTTTTTTCTGGTGCAGATTGCGGCTCAAGGAGCTGGTGGATGTTAGAGACCTTGCACTACTCCACCTTCCGTTTGGGGACGCCCCACAGTTGTTCAATAGGGCTTAGGTCTGGAGACATGCTTGGCCAGTCCAGCACCTTTACCCTCAGTGTCTTTAGCAAGGCAGGGGTCGTCTTGGAGGTGTGTTGGGGGTCATTATCATGTTGGAATACTGCCCTGCGGTCCAGTTTCCAAAAGAAAGGGATCATGTTCTGCTTCAGTATGTCACATGTTGGCATTCATGGTTCCCTCAATGAACTGTAGCTTCCCATGCAGCCCCAAAACATGACACTCCCACCACCATGCTTGACCTGGTTGCCACCACAAACGCTTTACACCATTTGAACCAAATAAGTTTATCTTGGTCTCATCAGACCACAGGACATGGTTCCAGTAATCTATGACCCCCGCACCTTAAACCCCTGCAGCAATGCCGGCAGCACTCATACATCTGTTTTGAAAAGACAACCTCTGGATATGACGTTGACCATGACACAGCCTGTTCTGAGTGGAACCTGTCTTGTTAAACTGCTATATGGCCTTGGACACTGTGCTGCAGCTCAGTTTCAGGTTGTTGGCAATCTTCTCCTAGCCTAGGCCATCTTTATGTAGAGCAACAATTCTTTTTTTCAGATCCTCAGAGAGTTCTTTGCCATGAGGTGCCATGTTGAACTTCCAGAGACCAGTATGAGAGAGTAAGAGGGATAACACCAGATTTAACACAGCTGCTCCCCATTCACACTTGAGACCTTGTAACACTAACAAGTCACATGACACCAGGGAGGGAAAATGGCTAATTGGGCACAACTGGGCCATTTTCACTTAGGGGTGTACTCCCTTTTGTTGCATTTAGACATTAAAGGGGTTATCTGAGGCTAGAAATGCCATCCCCCCCATACACCGCCCCTCCACTGATTCTACTCACCTGGCTCCTGGCTCCCTGCGACTCTCCTGGTCCCCACACAGCCGCTGTTTCTCCCTCCTGTGCGTGGATGAAAACATCCAGTGTCGGGGGAGGGGGGTAGCAGCCAATGGCAGGCGGTGACAGGGACAAGCCTCCCTAGAATAGTGGGTTAAACTCAGGAGGCTCGTCCCTGTTGCCGCCTGTCATTGGCTGCTCCCCCCGAGACCGGATGTTTTCATCCGCACATGGAGAGAAGCAGTGTCGGCCGTGAGGGGACCAGGAGCGGCGCAGGGAGCCAGGTAAGTAGAATGAGTGTGAGGGGCCTGGGCATATAGGGTGGGGGGCGCATTTCCAGTCTCAGATAACCCCTTGAATAGATGTGTGTTGAGTTATTTTGAGGGCACACAAAATTTACATTGTAACAAAGTGTTGGATCTTCAGTGTTGTCCCATGAAAAGATATCTCTTAATATTATAAAAATTAGTTTCTGTCTGTCCGTCTGTTCTCTATGCGCAACCAAACTACTGGACCGATTTTCACCAAATTCGGCACACAGGTACATCAGGTGCCCAGGAAGGTTTTAGACCAGGTCTCATCTCTCTAGGACATAACATTCCCGAGATATTCCCAAAATATGACCTGCATTAGCCAATATTAGCCTGACAGCATTGGTTTTAAACCACAACTGCCATTCTCTGCACAGACACACACAGGGAGGGCAGGTTTCCATAACAACACAGTCAGGTATTTAGCAGCCAGCTGAGGATCTCAGGTAACAATCCAGTCATTTGTATTAAATGCTTTAAAGGGGCAGAGCGCTGTGGATGATACTGTTAAAGGGGTATTCTGGTTACCATAAATATAACTTATGTTTTAGACTAATTTTAGACTATGACCGTTCAGTAGTAAATCTTCCATTGCTACCCATTGCGTGTCCTCATAAATTACCATGGCACCGACCTGTGATTCACACCACTCTCAAAAGAAGGACTTACAACACCTGCTCCAGGGTTCACTAACCCACACCCGACTCTGTCAGGCCACGCCCCCTTCCTCCTTCGCAGCCAATTGGGATTGAAAAAATGAAGGTAAAAATAAACTTCTGTCAGCTGCAGGGGTGGGAGGGTGAGTTTCTCTCTGCAACAACACACAGAAACATTAGATGAAATAGACTAATATTAGACTAATATCGTTCAGTAGTAATAAAAGATGTTTTCTTCCACTAAAAGGACTTAAAAGCAACCCCCCCCCAAGGTCCCGCTAAACCACGCCCCTGGTCAGGCCACACCCTCTCCCACTCCGCAGCCAATGGGGATTGAAAAAAATGAAGGTAAAAATCAACTTCTGTCATCTACAGGAATGGGTGGGAAGGAGACTTTCTCTCTGCAATGACACACACACAAACATTAAATGAAATAGATTAAATATACCCGTGCGAAGCAATGTTTTCTTCCACTGCTACCCACTGTGTTTCCTGAAATTACCATGGCATTGACCTATAATTCAGGCCACCCTGAAAAGAAGGACCTAAAAGCACCCCCCCAAGGTCCCGGTAAACCACGCCCCCGACCTGGTCAGGTCATGTCCCCTCCCACTCCGCAGCCAATGGGGATTGAAAAAATGAAGGTAAAAATCAACTTCTGTCAGCTGCATTGTGTTTCTCTCTGCAACGACACACAGAAACATTAAATGAAATAGACAAAATATACCCAGGCGAAGCCGGGTCCTTCTGCTAGTAAAAAAATATTTACAAACTTGTAAGGGTTGTACTCACTTTTGTGTATATATATATATATATATATCTACTGTATGTTACATACACACACAGATAAAACTTCTCACATTAGCCACTTTATCCCCATATCATATTCCCATACACCGTATGCAGGCAGATATAGATTTACAGGGACAGGCTCTAGCTGCCTGCACTTCTCTTGTTGCCTCTGCTGCTGTTCCCTCCTTGTGTGAACAGGACGTACTGAATATGGAGCTCTACAAACTGCATAGCAGATCAGCCATGTAATGCCCCCTTCATATAGGGAGGGGGCGCAGTTCCACACTCATGAGTGAGCCTTTTGTGTGCTTTGCAGCGTGACAACTGTGGGTCACTGACTTCTGCATGTAAGTAGTAACAGACTGCAGAATACAGTATAGTACATATGCAATTACTAAGAACACTCTGAGACAAGCTGTAGCTCTGGTCTTTTTCATAGACTGTACTGTATTACAAAGTTTGGTGTCATCTGCAAAAATAGAAACATCACTATTAACCCCTTCTACCCCGGGCAGTTTTCACCCTCCTGCCCAAGCCATTTTTTGCAAACCTGATATGTATCACTTTAAACTGTAGCTCTGGTCTGCTTTAGATTTCATGTGACGTGATCCGGCACCTCAGATTGCCAGGGTGTCTCGCTTGGGAATGAAAGACCTGGGCAGTTGCCCAGTTTGCCTGCACCTAATGCCGGACCTGCAATTTGGTTTAAATAAATAAAGCTTATTTATTATATAATGCTCGGCTCATCACAAAACAGGAAGATTGAGTTCTGATAAATGTACTAATAAATGCATACAATGGATAAGCTCTTTTGCTGAAACAATACTGCTAGATTTCATGTATGAACTGCTTTATCAGGTCCTGCCACCGAATCTCTACCAGTTTCGCAATACAGTTATTGGTTGCATGGTCTTTACATATGAAAAAAAAGTAAAATATATGTATTTCACCTGAAAAAAAACTGTGTGGCCAATAACCACAGTAAAACCGTATGCTGGTTTTACATGTGTTTTTACCAACCACATAGTTACATATGTGTTAAGGTTGGAAAGAGGCAAAAGTCCATCAAGTCCAACCTGTAAACCTTCTATATTGATCCAAGGGAAGACAAAAAAAAACCCTAAGAGGGAAAAAAAAATCCTTCCTGGCTCCAGATGTGGCAATCAGAACAAATCCCTGGATCAACGTCCATTTTTTCCAGGCGTAGGGAGTGGCCCTTGTTTTTTAAGGAGGTTTAACACAGAATAGCTTCTCTCGATATTTTTGTACGGTCTGTTTATATATTTGTACAAATTCAGTTATTTTAATCTTTGCTCGTAGTTAAGATCTTCCAGGCCTTTCATGAGTTTAGTTGCCCTCCTCTGTACTTTTTCTAACTCCAGGGCATCCTTTTTATGGACCGGTGCCCCGAACTTAACCGCGTATTCCAGGTGAGGCCATACCAACGTTTTGTATAGTGGCAATATTACATCCCTGTCCCACAAGTCCATACCTTTTTTAATACAAGACAAAATTCTGTTGGCCTTAGAGGAAGCCGACTGGCATTAGTTTACGATCTACTAATACACCCAGATCCTTCTCAGTAAGTGACTCTCCCAGTTTTATTCCCCCTAGGACATATGCTGCATGCAGATTATTAGCCCCTAGGTGCATACCTTTACATTTATCTATATTGAACCTCATTGGCAAAGTGGAGGCCCAAACAGTAAGTTTGGGGCTCTTATCTGAGGTCTGATTGGGGTCATATTAACATTGGGGGTCTGATCTGAGGTCTGACTGATGGTGCGTCTTATGGGCAGATGCATATGGTATTGGTAGTCTCATATAAGCCCCTCAAACATTTTTTCTCACAATTGATGTTAAACTTACTGGTCTATAGTTACCCGGTGAAGACCAGGCACCCTTTTTGAAAATTTACACCACCTTCGCCTTGCACCAGTCCCTTGGTTCAATGCTTGTCATTAAAGAATCTATAAATATTATAAACAATCCGAACCTGGGTTTGTGTCTCATTAACAAACCCGAGTTCAGATTCGGATTTTAAAATATTAATGTATGCGCAGAAACTAACTGTAAAAGGCCAGGCACAAGACTAAACAAGTCTTGCGTTACTGGTGGCAATAAGAAGAAGCAAAACATTTGTTAATCGGGTGATCCTGTCGTTCGTGCAGGCACACCCATCATCGTTTCTAGGCAGCAGATTGTGCTGTCTATATAGTCATCTGCAATTTGCAAACCGCAAAACGCCTACAGCTGTCTGAATGAGCCCTAACTGTGGTCCCTGACATAACCTCTCAAAACCGGAATTCTGATAATGTTTAAAGGGGTTGTCCGGGTTCAGCTCTATAACCCCTTCTTCATCCATGCAGCCCCTATGAGTAGAGCATCAGAGCATTTCATGCTCCGATGCTCCCCCTTGCCCTGCACTGTATAGCGCAGGGAAAGTGCTTTTTCTTCAGATCTGGTGAAGTACCAGGCTTCTGATGGGCATGCTAAGTGGAGGCTTTCACTTAGCAGTGAGCCCGGTAATGTCAGCACCTTGTAAAACAGCCTAGGGCAGCGCTAAAGACCGCTCATTAGTGCCAGGGATGTCACAGGCAACACTGCTGGGCAGAATTCTAGCCCTAGCTCAAAAACAGCCTTTGCTCTGTGAGATGCAGTGCTCCGATGCTCCACTCATTGTAGACCATATGCAGAACCATTCACTTCAGTGGGCTCCAGACCCCTTGTGCTCTGCCCACAGCTTCACCAGAACCTGAGCAGTTGTCCACTCACCCTGACCGAATGAAACCAGAATGGGCCCGAGCCTTGTCTATAGCTGTAGATGATCTCTCTAAGATCTCTCAGTTTAACCCTACCCTGATGGGCCAGCTGGTTGATCAGGCAACACCCACTCAGCCCACTCTGACCACCTCATTGGTAGACCACCCTCGGGGCAGACAATCACATAAATGGGCCACAACAGTCTGAGAGTGAACTACTGGACTCTGACTTGGAGCCATGCACGGAACAATCACCCAATATTGCTTCCATTGTGGACAGTTTAGTCACCGCAATTCATGACACTTTTCAAATCCAGTATGCCACCCCCTCTACTAGCTAACTAGGGTGTCTCCTTTTTCCCCTTTAAGGGCTCATGTACACGAAAGTATTTTTTTGCGGGTCCATTTTTTTTTTGTGCTCTGTATGTGGAACCATTCACTTCAATGGGGATGCAAAAAATGGAAATGACTCCGGGTGCAGTCCATGTCCTCATGACCGTTACGCAAAAAGATAGAACATGTCCTATTATTGTCTACATTATGGACAAGGATAGGACTGTTCTATTAGGGGCCAGCTGTTCTGTTCCACGAAATGCACACGACCGGTATCTGTGTTTTGCAGATCCGTAATTTGTGGACCACAAAACATCCGTTGTGTGCATGAGCCCTAAAGCAGATCATTGACATTGAACATATGGAGTGTTGTATGGATCTGCAAGACAGAGTCTATTGGACCTGTATTGTACCACAAGCACACAGAGGATTCCGCACTGTGCTATAGGCTGTGTGAACATGGCTTAAATAATATGTACAGTATGAGCCCTTAGCAGTCTATGGGCATCATATTATGGATTTATACAACACAGATATGCAGTAGACCACTCATTAACTGCCAATAAAGACATAATAGCTTTTTTTTCTCATAGTACTGCTTGTAGTGCAGAACACACAAACACGCCATACAGAGATTTACCGTTTGGGTTCATTACATGAACTACTCAATAGTTTTTTAATTTAGAAACTTTTTCATTTAGCAACAATACAGTGAGACATTTCAGAAGCACAGAGAATGTGCACCACCATCATTAGTTCTAGTTTTTGCATTGCTGTTGCGTTGCTATCTTTTTTAGCTATGCATATCTGGTATTCCCTTTCTACGTTGGTATTGCTATGCTAATTGCTTCTGTTTCTTTGGGAATTGTGTTCTCAATGTTTCTTTCTAAAGAATTTATAAAAATATCTTTCAATTTACAGGAGGTGAATTACAGCAGTATTCCTAAATAGTGTCAGCTGTTTGCTTCATTTCTTATTACATAATATCATCGCTCAGTCAGCTCCTGGTGTTCGTTACCTGAATTACAGGTAGTGTGTGTTTATAAGGTAAGTCAGTTATGTAAGTAACATTTGGCTGACCAGCCCTGTTTTCACGGTGACTCCCTTTTCTTTCACACTGCTTGTACATAATTATAGTGTTTAATGTGCTGTAAGCAAGATTCCCGTGATTTATTGCATGTGCTACAATGCTTTACTGCAGGACACAAGTGGCGGCATTAATAATTGATTAATTGCCTGAGCCTTTCACCTTTATGCGGTTTCAGGAGTTGTTAGAGGAAATTAAATGATGTCAAAGTTAATTTCTCACTCGTATCACTGGGGACACACAACCATGGGTATAGCTGCTGCCACTAGAAGGTAACACTAAGCCAAAAGAATGTTAGCTCCTTCTGCCAGCTATACCCCCTCCAGCCTGCAGAGAGCTAACCAGTTTTTAGCTTAGTGTCCATAGGAGGCAGACCTTCCTTTGCAGGGCACTTTTCTTTCTGCCATTTTTATATTTTATTTTACCATTCTATTGGTCTCACCTCCTTGTGTACCTGAGGAGGAAGAATGGTGTGGGTTTCCCTCACTGCTCTACGGTCCCCCAAGAAGATAAAGTGGTACAGGACGGTCCAACTCCCCTGTCAACCAGCCAGCCATCTGGATCTCTGCAGTCCCGTCCTTCACTTTAGCCATCTACCACTTTGGTGCCAGCAGCTGAAGAAGTAACACTGGTACAATGAGGGGGGTGCAGGGGGGAGACCAAGCAAAGAGGATGAAGGCGGGGTGAGTTAGTTGGCACTGCGGTAAGTATTATCTAACATTTCCCACATCACTTACCCCTTCCCCCCACCCTCAGGCTCACCCATCTTCTCTCTGTTCCACCATGCCTAGTGGGTCTGGGATGCATACATACCTTTCCCTCCTGTATCCCATGGGGGGCTGTTAATTGTTCAGTCCCATCCTCCTGCACCACGGCTGCTGATCCTTCCTCTGCTCTGTTGCTCCTGACCTATTCTCCCTTGTCTCCATTCTTCTCCGGTTGGGTCGCCACTCCTGCACTACCCATCCAGACTGGCAAATTGAGGCCCTGGCTTTTGTGGCCTACTATCACAACCACCCATTCGTCTCCTGCTCGCTGTTTCCTGCCTTCCTGCAACCTGCTCCCTAGTAGGACAGTATTGTTACTTCCCTGTAATCTTCTTGCCCCCCCTCTTACCCCATTTCAAGCCAGTCGGTTCATTACAGTTTTGACTACTCAGCCATAAATGTACAAGTGAGTCAACCCACTCAGCATCCACCCCCATTCATTACACCTGTACTAAGGGTGATCTCAAGTTTTCCTGTGGCCAGACAGACCCCTTGTGGTCTTTGTGCTGTGCTCCCAGGCCAACCGCAGCTTCACTGGGACCTGAGCAGTTGTCCATCCACCCTGACTGAATGGAACCGGTCTCTCTAAGATCTCTCAGTCCACCCTTACCCTGATGGGCCAGCTGGTTGATCAGGCAACACCCGCTCCAACCTCCTCATTGGTAGACCACCCCCAGGGCAGACAATCACATAAATGGGCAACAACAGGACATCTTTCCTCCTCTTCAGGTTGCTCAGTTTCCCCCACTCCACCAGAGGCTCGATCTGACATTTTCTCCTTTCAAAGTAAGATTCAGTCTGAGGGTGAACTACTGGACTCCGACTTGGAGCTGGGCACGGAACAATCCTCCAAGATTGATTCCATGGTGGGCAATTTAGTCACCGTAATTCATTGCACTTTTCAAATCCAGGATGCCACCCCCTTTACTAACCAACTAGGGTGTCTCCTTTTTCCAAACCCGGCATTACCTCTGCATGACAGTTTCTGTATTGTCCTTCCCAAAGCACCTGCACCTCATCTATCCCTTTCCAGCGGATTTGGTCTCAAAATGGTAGGTCACTCTGAAGTTTGACCCACCAGTGGATCATTTTGCCAAACACATCACTCTTCCAGTTGCTGATGGAGCTTCCTTTCATGGTCGAGTGGATCGTTGCTTGTAATTTTTTCCATAGTCTGCATTTGAAGCAGGGGCTCTGTTCGTTGCCCTGTATTTGCTCTGGTGTGGGTCACAAAGTCGAGGTTATTTAGTCCACTATCTAGAGGCACTGTGGTTTCTCTGATAGACTAATACACACTATGGTAAAAGCCAGGAAACCTGCCTCAGCTAAAATATACTATAGGGTGTCGAAATTCTTTTTCTCCTCTTTAAAATTCTCTCATTTTTGCAACACACGCTGGACATTATCTTCACCTTCAGTTCTCTCAAAGGCCTGGTCTCAGGCCTCACTTTTCTTTTCCAACTTCCCCTGGCAATCAAAGACCTCATTTAGACCTTTCTTCAAGGATTGGCTCACTTTGCTCCCCCGTATTATCTACAAATCCATCATGGAACTTGAACTTAGTCTATGAAGCTTTTCAATCTGTCCCCTTCAAACCCCTTAGTGACATTTCACTTCATCTTCTTTCCTGGAAAGTTGCCTTCTTGATCGCTATCACCTCTATAAGAGAAATGTTTAGACTAATTGGCGGCCTTTTCCTGCAGGGTTCCGTTTCTTATACTTCACTAGGGTAAAGCGGTCCTCCACCCTTTACCTTTGTTTCTGCCCAAAGTGGTCTCCGCCTTCCATGTCTATGAGGACTTTATTCTCTCTTCTTTCTTTCCTTCCCCATTCCATCCTCTGGAACATGCTCTCCTCCACCTGGACTTCAGGTACTCCAGATTTACTTGTCCTAGTCAGCACTTTTTCACCATACGGATTCATTGTTTGTAATTCCGGATGGCCTGCACTTAAGTTTAGCAGCATCCAAAGAGACCTATCATGATAAGGACAAGACACCGCCTCTCCATGTCACGGCACATTTGACCAGAGAGGTGGGTGCCTCTTGGGCTGTACATCACCACGCATCAGCTCTTCAACTGTGTAAAGTGGCTACATGTCTTCTCAGCTCATATTTACGAGATTCTACCAGGTGCATACCTTTGCTTAAGCGGATGCCTCTTGGGGTCGTATGGGACTGCAGCCCACGGCAATCATGGCTGGGGCTCTCCTCCATGGAGTTTCCAGTTCTATCCCAGTACACCCTTTCCACTAGAGATAAGACCTATTGCCATAAATTAGAGATTTGGACCACTTCTTTAAAACTGCCCCTCAACAATCTGTATATTCTGTACTTCTTTCCTTCAGAGTATGGTAACTTTTCCACAGCACGCAGGGATGGAGTGGGCCTCACACTGCCCAGGCAACATGCAACTCCTCACTCTCTGGCTGCTTGAGCTATACTCCTCAGCTCCTCCAAGGCAGGTCCAGCCTTCTCTAACTAGGGCTAATATGCTAATTTCTTTGAATAACATTAAAGCACAGAAGATACGTTAACCAAAATAGCAAATGTTAACTCTTTACAATGGTCCTCTAGGGCACTACATATGGACAGTTATTTTCAGGTAATACTCCATGGGAAAAAAAGCAGAACCAGAGACCCCTCCAAAAGGAAGAATGACCCATCTGTACATAGCTGTTTTGGGGTTTGTGCCCCCTCATCAGTACAGAATAGGGTACCTCTGATCTGCACTGATGGGGGGAAAGAAACCCAAAAACGCTGTATGCATATGGATTACTTTCTGGTTTGTCTGACATAAGTTATTTTGCATTCTTTTTTTCTCGTGTTCTTTTCAATGAGAATCAGTACCCCTACCTAACCGCAGCCAATCAGTTCACAGATGGGTGCTCTTTCTTATAGAGGAGTCTGACATGAGCTAATTTGCATACCCTCTTTTTCAGAAACAAAACCTATAGGGGTTATGCCATGATTGAAAGTCAGTACAGGAGGCAGGGGGGAAGAGAAGATGAGTTAGAGAAAATGCAGTTTTCTGTATATATTGCAAAATGTATGCCGATTTAATGAAGAGCATGTTTTTGAGGGAAAAATCCAGACTTGTTTACCACCAAAACCAGACAGTCTGATCTTGTGAATGTCTGGTTTTAGCTCTGTTGTTATGTCTGGAAACTTGTTTTTTTCTGGAAAAACTGCTGTGTCATTGCCACTGAACTCTAATATAAGCTCTAATGTAAGTCTATGACAGACAGGAGTGGTAACTTTGTAATTGTTTGTGCTGAGTTTCTCCACTCCACCCCTCCAACTAGAAGGTTCCAGTCTATCTAGCAATGGTATATAAGGAGAGCAGTCAGAGCCCCTAGTGTTCTGCAGTTAGGGAACAGTGCTCAGAAGAGGGGACTCTGCCAGAATATTGAGTGACCAGAAGAAGACGATGAGACGGGGATCCTCTGCCACAAACCGTAGATCACCAACCTTTGACCAGGGTACCAGCCTTCTAAAGAGAGGGACAGCTAGTTTAGGCCTTTCCTCAGGATCAAACTCTTCTTCTGCCCAGAAGGCAACTGCAGAAGTCAGCCCTATGCCTTCGCCAGTACTGTTTTGCACCTGAATTCCTCCAGTAAAGAAGCATCCTGGCTTAATGCAGACCCTGCCTCTCTGGACTTATTTCCCATTGGGGTGCACCACGCCTTACCATCCATTCCGGAGAGCAGCAACACGTGGTGACACCTCAACGTTGTCCAGGGGACCCAGCATAGCACTGGGGCAACCTCACATTCGGCCACTACACTCCCAGCGCCTCCCACCTTCAGAATCCGTGACATTGTAATAAAATAAAAAATCCAGATTAGACAGTTTTTTAAGTCCCAAAAAGGGGACATGTCCTGGAAAAAGAGGACGGATGGTCACCCTAACATACATTAACAAATATGTCACTGCAGCGTCACCAGGCAGCTTCAGTCACATATCTGTCCATGTATAAACAGGTTCATATATGATATAAGAACATGGAATGGACAAGGTGACTACACACAATGGAACCACTATAGGGGTGGAAAAAAGAGAACAAGGAGTGAAAACCCTCAATATTTTCCTCTGTCGGAAAGCTCATAATGCAATGTGAACATAGCATTACACTTTAAAGAGCTTTTTTGGCTAAAATAATGAAATTACAAGTAAGGCTTTATTCACATGTCAGTTATTTGATCAGTTATTTCCAACAGTTTTTGGGAGCCAAAACCAGGAGTGGAGGCTAAACAGAGATCAGGTATAATGGAAAGATTTGCATCTGTTCTGTGTTTTTGATCCACACCTGTCTTTGGCTCACAATAACTGATGGAAATAACTGATAAAAAAATCTGATGTTTGAACAAGGCCTTAATAGAACTTCTTCAGTCCGCCTCTTCCGTCAACCTGCATCAGTGTTTTGGAATTGATTTTCACTTAATATCAGTAAATAGTTAAATCAGTATTCTGATTAAGGGGTACACCAACATAATCTGCTTTGAAGATTTAGTGAATGTATATCCAACAATTTGGCTGTAATATTTTAGTTAATTTGATTTGTAACATAAGGTTTTTGTCATATGACTCCTGTAAATATTCATGCAGGTCCCCCTAACTAGATGTGTCATTATAACCCCATCAAATTAATCTCCGGTGGTAGCATATAATGTACTATAACCCCTTTATTACTAAACTACCTGTGATTCTTTGTCCATACATAAATCTTCATTAGCACTGGATCTGTGGAGGAAATGGTTACCTTGTCTTGGTTTCCCTGGGCAGGGTTCTAAACTTCACACACAAGAAACAGAAGAAGACATGCAAGACACCCAATAGAACAATGCACCACACTCATTTCAATGGCCACGGACCCAGAAGTCTGTTAATGCCATCTTCATGACCTTCTCTGTGAGCAGCAGGTTGATATGTTGGAAAGCGGTCAGAAATTATTTTGCCCATCAAAACACCTACAGTAGTTGTGTGCCTATGTGATTAAAGAAGATGCTTTTAGGGTACAGCTACATGGAGACACTGATCGTGTGAC
Source organism: Rhinella marina (assembly GCA_900303285.1). NCBI lineage: Eukaryota > Metazoa > Chordata > Amphibia > Anura > Bufonidae > Rhinella > Rhinella marina. The sequence continues at coordinate 126,731 of ONZH01016534.1, forward strand.
CAGGACTGTAGTAGTGATGATCTCATAGAAATGAATGGGAAAGCAGGATGCTGGATTTTTGCAACCTGCATCATTTCTGTGGAATCATCGCTATTGTTCAATCCTGGCCACGGCACCTATCATGTGACCAGTGCCACCATGTAACCATTCCCTTAAGGAAGCTCAGACTTTGATGCTGACGGGTCACTGGAATCCCCTCACATCATTTGAAATAGAAGTGCTATATTGTGTAGTAGAAGAAGATAGTTGAGAGGATACCAAGGATAACTGCTCTGTTGCTTCAGAAATCCCAACCATATGCTTCTGGTGGAAATCTAATTTCTATTAGACTTACTCATCAATCCAATGAAATTTAAGTTACATGAATGTTAAGTGAAATGTTACACACTGTAGATCTACAAAAACAAGCTAAAAGAAAGGATTAAAGAGTGTAAAAATAAAATGCCCATGGCTCACTCTGTTCACATCTCTCGGAGTTAGCCAGTCAAGCATGCTCGGCTGTTTCCATGACTCCCATACTAGTGAACGGAGAGAGGCATGCACGTGGGCAGCTACCATTCCTTTCTTTTTCAGCCTGGATGTGATGTCCAACGGCCATTTCACCAAATTGGACGGGGTAAGGGAATCCCCTTTCTAGAAATAGGTTTCAGATCTATGTTTTTTTAATGTTCAGAGTATGTGAGGTAGAGGCTTCAGGAGAATATGTTGATAATAATGTATCTCTAGGATCAATGGGAGATTTGCCAACATAGCTTTTTTGCAACTGTACTAGTTTTTTCAACTATAAAAGCACCAACTATAGGCATCCTACAAAGAAATGTAAAACGTGTAGTATACGTCTCTTTAACATGGGATCATATGCAAAGAAAGTCTTCAGGCCCTTTCACTTTTTTCACATTTTGTTATGTTGCATACCCCATAAGAGCAAAGCGAAAACAGAATGGTCAAAATCTTTGTTAATTTATTTGAAAAGGAAAAACTAAAATCTTGCAGACACAAGTATTCAGACCCTTTACTCAGTACTTAGATGAACCAACTTTGGCAGCACAGCCTGTAGTTCTCTTGGGTATGATGCCACAAGGTTTGCATGGATTTGATGATTTTCTGCCATTCAGCTCTACAGATCCTCTTAAGCTCTGTCAGGTTAGATGGGGACCGTCAGTGGACAGTGATTTTCAGATCTCTACAGAGATCTTTGATTGGGTTCAAGTCAGGGCTCTGGCTGGGCCACTCAAGAACATTCACAGAGTTGCTTAGCAGGGTCATAGGTAAAGGCCCCTTTCTTCAGTGCTTTGTGTCCAGTGGAAGCACATAGCCTTCATGCTGCCCAAGGCAAAAATTTAAACAGCACCCCCCAAGCCAAATTTTTGACCTAACTCGTTACCTCCAGCCAGAGATTTAACTTGACTTGCGTGCACTTTTTATTATACTGGTGCCTTCTTATGTGGCACAAGGATCTTTGGCCCCCCTCAGACTCCTGGGCCTGGTAGCGACCTCTACCTCTGCACCCCCTATAGCTACGCCCCTGTTTGTAAGCCACTCCTATTTTATCTTTGCATTGTGCTTAAGGTCATTGTCTTGTTGTAGGATGAACCTTCGGCAAAGTCTGAGATCCAGAGCAGTCTGAATCAGGTTTTCATTAAGAATAAAGCTGTACTTTGCTCCATTCTGCTTTCCCTCAACCCTGACCAGTCTCCTTGTCCCAGCCACTGAAAAACACCCCCAAAATAATCATGCTGCCACCACCATGCTTCATCATAGTGATGGTATTGGGCAGGTGGTAAGCAGTGCCTGGTTTCTTTGAGAAATAAAGCTTAGAATTAGATGAGATGAGTGAACACCTTTTTTCAGCCAATCAACATGCAGGAGAGTCTTTGGTACCTCCTAGCATCACGTGGGGCCCCTACAAGTCGATAGCAGGGATTGTCTGGCCAGATCAGATGACCTGGGAATATAAGAATCTGGTCCCACACTGCTCGCGTCATACGCCGTCTACATGAGATTAGGGATAGAGCTGCTGTCTGTCAGGGAGAGTGTTAGGGCCTGAATTTAGTTGTTGGTTAGTCAGGAATCACCCACAAAGAACCCAACAGCCCTTCTAAGGGCTACAAGCAGGTTTATTTTTTTTGGTCCTCCTGGCTACTGGCGGAGACTTGTAGTGCAACTACCGCCATCTTGGCTTCACACTGTTAGGACGTGAAATTAGAATCTGGTTAGGCAGGAATCATCCACAAAGAACCCAACGCTCCTTCTAAGGGCTACAACGACATTTTTTTTTTGTCCTCCTCTCGGCTGCTGGCTGGGACTTGTAGTGCAGCTACCGCCATCTTGGCTGCACACTGTGCACTGGTGGCAGAAAGGGGACAGCACATGGTCCACACAGACCCCAATGAAATTGCCCAAAGTCCTCTCAGTACTCATTTTTGCTGCTGCTGTACCTTGACTTGCTGGGATCTGTAGTGCAGTCTAGGGAATACGTTTTGTCACTCAGTTATATAAACTACAGTCCAGTGAACAATTGTGAGGTGTGCTGTACAGCAGCGTCTGTCTATAAAATACGTTTTTTTTCACTCAATTATATAAACTACAGTCCAGTGAACAATTGTGAGGTGTGTGATACACTAGCCGCAGTCTAGACAATAATTCTTTTTCACTCAATTATATAAACTACAGTCCAGTGAACAATTGTGAGGTGTGCGATACACTAGCCGCAGTCTAGAGAATAATTTTTTTCACTCAATTATATAAACTACAGTCCAGTGAACAATTGTGAGGTGTGCGATACACTAGCCGCAGTCTAGAGAATAATTTTTTTCACTCAATTATATAAACTACAGTCCAGTGAACAATTGTGAGGTGTGCGATACACTAGCCGCAGTCTAGAGAATAATTTTTTTCAACTCAATTATATAAACTACAGTCCAGTGAACAATTGTGAGGTGTGCGATACACTAGCCGCAGTCTAGAGAATAATTTTTTTCACTCAATTATATAAACTACAGTCCAGTGAACAATTGTGAGGTGTGCGATACACTAGCCGCAGTCTAGACAATAATTTTTTCACTCAATTATATAAGCTACAGTCCAGTGAACAATTGTGAGGTGTGCGATACACTAGCCGCAGTCTAGACAATAATTTTTTTCACTCAATTATATAAACTACAGTCCAGTGAACAATTGTGAGGTGTGCGAAACACTAGCCGCAGTCTAGAAAATACTTTTTTTCACTCAATTATATAAACTACAGTCCAGTGAACAATTGTGAGGTGTGTGATACACTAGCCGCAGTCTAGAGAATAATTTTTTTCACTCAATTATATAAACTACAGTCCAGTGAACAATTGTGAGGTGTGCGATACACTAGCCACAGTCTAGAGAATAATTTTTTTTCACTCAATTATATAAACTACAGTCCAGTGAACAATTGTGAGGTGTGTGATACACTTGCCGCAGTCTAGAGAATAATTTTTTTCACTCAATTATATCAACTACAGTCCAGTGAACAATTGTGAGGTGTGTGATACACTAGCCGCAGTCTAGAGAATATTTTTTTCACTCAATTATATAAACTACAGTCCAGTGAACAACTGTGAGGTGTGCAATACACTAGCCGCAGTCTAGAGAATAGGTTTTTTTCACTCAATTATATAAACTACAGTCCAGTGAACAATTGTGAGGTGTGAGATACACTTGCCGCAGTCAAGAGAATAATTTTTTTCACTCAATTATATAAACTACAGTCCAGTGAACAATTGTGAGGTGTGTGATACACTAGCCGCGGTCTAAAGAATATTTTTTTTTCACTCAATTATATAAACTACAGTCCAGTGAACAATTGTGAGGTGTGTGATACACTAGCCGCAGTCTAGAGAATAATTTTTTTCACTCAATTATATAAACTACAGTCCAGTGAACAATTGTGAGGTGTGCGATACACTAGCCGCAGTCTAGAGAATAATTTTTTTCACTCAATTATATAAACTACAGTCTAGTGAACAATTGTGAGGTGTCGGATACACTAGCAGCAGTCTAGAGAATAATTTTTTTCACTCAATTATATAAACTACAGTCCAGTGAACAATTGTGAAGTGTGTGATACACTAGCCGCAGTCTAGAGAATAATTTTTTTCACTCAATTATATAAACTACAGTCCAGTGAACAATTGTGAGGTGTGCGATACACTAGCCGCAGTCTAGAGAATATTTTTTTCACTCAATTATATAAACTACAGTCCAGTGAACAATTGTGAGGTGTGTGATACACTAGCCGCAGTCTAGAGAATATTTTTTTTCACTCAATTATATAAACTACAGTCCAGTGAACAATTGTGAGGTGTGTGATACACTAGCCGCAGTCTAGAGAATAATTTTTTTCACTCAATTATATAAACTACAGTCCAGTGAACAATTGTGAGGTGTGTGATACACTAGCCGCAGTCTAGAGAATAATTTTTTTCACTCAATTATATAAACTACAGTCCAGTGAACAATTGTGAGGTGTGCGATACACTAGCCGCAGTCTAGAGAATACTTTTTTTCACTCAATTATATAAACTACAGTCCAGTGCAAAATTGAGTGGTTTGCGGTGCAATAGCTGGAGTCTAAAGACTAAATTTTTTAGCCTCAGATAGTAATTCTACTGTCTACTGAATACGGTTTTGGCCTCAGATATTAACTCGACAGTTTGGTGAATATACAAAATGTTGAACCCAAGGGCTAAGGGTCGAGGATGAGGGCGTAGGCGTTCAAGTAGTGTAGGGGGCAGAGGCCGTGGTCCTGGGCAGGGTGACACTGTACATGCTGATGAGGGAGCAGTGGAACGCCGCAGAGTTTCGCTCCCTAGCTTCATCTCGCAACTTACTGGGTCACGTGACACAAATCAACCCTCAGTATAACAGCCTATCATATAACATCTATATACAAAGCCTGTGCAAATGGCTGCTGCTGCTGATCAGTTTGTACACACTCTCAAAACAATAAGCAAAGACTAGGTCTACCAAGTAGACAAAAAAGAGTAAACGTGTACATATTATATCACAAAATAGTCTTTATTATAGTATATCATAAAAGTTATCGTTAAAATACCAATAAAATACCAGGGGGTCGGACGAAGGCACGCCGTCGGGGTAGCGCCATCCCTGGGTCACTTATCACCACACACAAGTTGGTTCAGCTTTGATCTCTGTTGAGACATAATTTGATGATGTATTGGTAGTTGTAACCTTGTGTGGGTTTATGGTTGTGATATGCTCACATGCGAACATTAGGATTATTTGGATGATATGTTACATTTTTGTAGGGATATAAATGTGACCTGTTACACATTAGTTCATTGTATGTGACCAAGGGATGGCGCTCTTTTTCTTATTGTTCTTTTCTCTCTTTTTCGTACAGATATTTTAACGATAACTTTTATGATATACTATAATAAAGACTATTTTGTGATATAATATGTACACGTTTACTCTTTTTTGTCTACTTGGTAGACCTAGTCTTTGCTTACTGGGTCACGTGGTACACCACTATTGAAACCACAACAGTGCGAACAGGAGATGACGTGGATAGCGGACAATGCGTCCAGTAATTTATCCACCACCCAGTCTTCCACGCAGTCCACCCACGCTAGCCAAGGGAGTAGACCTCTGTCTCCTCCAGCTCAACCTCCTTCCCCCCAGCCTGCCCCCCCCCCCCCCATGGAAAGTATGGATTCAGATCAGGCATACTCACAGGAACTCTTTTCAGGACCCTACCCAGAGACACAAACCACTGCTCAACAGCAACCTGAGCAGTTGCTCTGTCCCGATGCCCAAAATTTAGAACTTTTACAGTCTGTGGGTGATGAGAGTGTGGACTTAGTGCAAGTAGTGCATGAAGAGGTGTCGGATGATAATGATGATGATGATGAGACACGGTTGTCAGACAGTGACGTTGTTGTCAGGGCAGTAAGTCCGAGGGGGGAGCAGAGTGAGGAATCAGAGGAAGAGCTAGTGGGTGATGAGGTGACTGACCCGAGCTGGGTTGGTAATCCAACTCAAGACAGTGCTTCTGAGGGGGCGGCAAGTGCAGCACCAGAACAGGTTGGAAGAGGCAGTGGGGTGGCCAGAGGGAGAAGCAGGGCCAGAGCAGGTAGATCAGCAACTGTTTCACGGAGTCAAGCTCCCGTGCCGAGGCCTAGATGTTCGCAAGTCTGGAGGTTTTTTTAAAGAAAGTGAGGATGACCGACGGACTGTGGTGTGCAACCTGTGCCACACCAGGATCAGCAGGGGAGCCACCACTACCAGCCTAACCACTACCATCATGCGCAGGCATATGAGTGCTAAACACCCGACTCAGTGGAACTAAGGCCGTTCACCGCCTGCGGGTCACACTACTGCCCCTTCCCCTGTATCACATGCTGGCTCGGCGAGTCAACCCCCGCCCAGGACCCTGGCACGAGCGCCTCCCGCCCTACAACCACCCCTTCACCTCCACGATCCTCCACAACCTCCACCAATGTGTCCCAGCACAGCGTTCAGCTGTCTTTGCAGCAGACATTTGAGCGCAAGCGCAAATACAATTCCAGCCACCCACATGCACAAGCCCTAAACGTCCACATCTCCAAATTGTTGAGCCTGGAGATGCTGCCCTATAGACTGGTAGAGACTGAGGCTTTCCGCATCCTGATGGCGGTGGCTGTCCCTCAGTACTTGGTCCCCAGCCGCCACTATTTTTCCCAATGTGCCATCCCAGCCCTACACCAGCACGTGTCAGAGAACATCATCCGCGCCATGACCAACGCGGTTAGTGATAAGGTCCACCTAACCACGGACACGTGGACAAGTGCTGCCGGGTAGGGACACTATATCTCACTGACGGCACATTGGGTTAACTTGGTGGAGGCTGGGACCGAGTCTGACCCTGGGGCCGCTCATGTACTGCCCACACCGAGGATTGTGGGGCCTACCTCGGTCACGGTTTCTCAGACTTATTATGCCTCTTCCTCCAACCCCTCCTCCTCCTCTGATTTACCATCCGTGGGCACGGCGCCTTCAGTCGGTAGCTCTAGGTGCAGCAGCAGTGCCGTGGGTAAGCGCCAGCAGGTGGTGCTCAAACTGCTGAGCTTAGGTGACAAAAGGCACACCGCCCAAGAGCTGTTACAGGGCATCACGGCGCAGACCGATCTGTGGCTGGCACCGCTGAACCTCAAGCCAGGCATGGTTGTGTGTGACAACGGGCGTAACCTGGTGGCGGCTCTGCAACTCGGCAGACTGACACATGTGCCATGCCTGGCCCACGTGTTCAATCTCATAGTTCAGCGGTTCCTCAAGACATACCCCAATTTGTCAGATTTGCTCACCAAGGTGCGCCGCATCTGTGCACATTTACGCAAGTCAAGCACAGATGCTGCCACTCTCAGGGCAGCGCAGCGGCGCCTACAACTGCCAGCTCACCGACTGTTGTGCGACTTGCCCACGAGATGGAATTCAACATTAAACATGATATCCAGAGTTTACCAGCAGCGCAGAGCGATTGTAGACTGCCAGATGTCAACTTCCACCAGAACTGGTAGTCAGGTCAGTCAGCTTCCTCAAGTCTACAATGAGGAGTGGACATGGATGTCTGATATCTGTCAGGTGTTGAGCAACTTTGAGGAGTCAACACAGATGGTCAGCGGCGATGCCGCCATTATCAGCCTCACCATTCCGCTGCTTTGCCTGTTGAAAAACTCACTGCTCGGCATAAAGTCAGAAGCTTTGCGCTTGTCACAGGAGATGGGGGAAGAAGATACGTCGCTTGATAGCCAGAGCACCCTCCGGTCTGTTTCTCAGCGCGTATTGGAGGAGGGGGATAAGGAAGAGGAGGAGAATGTTGGCGAGACAGAAGAGGGTACCAATGCTCAGTCCTTCTTAACTCTTGAGCGTGTATGGGCTGAAGAGGAGGAGGAGGAGGAGTAGGAAATGGCGTCAGGCCAGTGAGGAGAGGGAATTCTTGCGTGTTGGGACTCTGACGCACATGGCAGACTTCATATTAGGCTGCCTATCCCGTGACCCTCACGTTAGAAGCATTTTTTCAAACACCGATTACTGGGTTTTCACTCTCCTGGACCCACGGTACAAGCTGAACCTTTCCACTCTCATCCCTGTAGAGGAAAGCAGTATGAGAGTGAATCAATATCAACAGGCCCTGGTGCACAAGCTGAAACAATCCTTCCCATCTGACGCCGCTAGCGGCAGAGGGCGTGGTTCTGTGGGCCAAGTAGCGGGGGAGAGGAGGCGAGCAGGCAGCTTGTCCAGCACTGGCAGGGGAACGCTCTCCAAGGCCTTTGCCAGTTTTATGTCACCCCAGCAAGACACTGTCACCTGTCCCCAGTCTAACGTGATCACTCTGCTCCATACAACTACTGGGTTTCAAAGCTGGACACGTGGCCTGAACTGGCGCTGTACGCCTTGGAGGTGCTGGCCTGTCCTGCCGCTAGCGTGTTGTCAGAGCGGGTATTCAGTGCAGCTGGTGGCGTCATCACCGATAAGCGTACACACCTGTCAACTGACAGCGCTGACAGGCTGACGCTTATTAAAATGAACAAAGCCTGGATTTCACCGGAATTCAAATCTCCTCCGGGGGAAAGCAGCTAAAGAATAAGATTCCTTATGTATCCGATTCCTGTCCTCTCCTCTACTCCTCCTCCTCCTCCTCCTTCACTTCATTGCCAAACGCTGACACAAGGGAATTTTTTAGAGGGCCAACTGGCACTTTTTTAAGACAATGTTTCCGGAGGGCCACCTACAAACAATTTTTCCGGAGCATCAACTACAGACACTCTAAAACCATTTTTCAGGAGCGTCAACTACAGACACTAAAACAATTTTTCAGGAGCGTCAACTACAGACACTCTAAAACAATTTTTCAGGAGCGTCAACCACAGACACAAAAAAAAAATTTTTTTCGGAGGGTCGACTTCACACACTCCAAAAAAAAATTTTTGGGAGGCTCTCACTCTGTTGTCACAGCCATACAGGGCCACAATAAATTTTTATGTGCTTCGCCTGCTCCCGCACTGTAACTCGGTCACTCTGTAGTCACAGCCATACAGGGCCACAATAAATTTTTATGTGCTTCGCCTGCTCCTGCACTGTAACTCGGTCGCTCTGTTGTCACAGCCATACAGGGCCACGATAAATTTTTATGTGCTTCGCCTGCTCCTGCACTGTAACTCGGTCACTCTGTAGTCACAGCCATACAGGGCCACAATAAATTTTTATGTGCTTCGCCTGCTCCTGCACTGTAACTCGGTCACTCTGTAGTCACAGCCATACAGGGCCACTGTAAATTTTTATGTACTTTGCCTGCTCCTGCACTGTAACTCGGTCACTCTGTAGTCACAGCCATACAGGGCCACGATAAATTTTTATGTGCTTCGCCTGCTCCTGCACTGTAACTCGGTCACTCTGTAGTCACAGCCATACAGGGCCACTGTAAATTTTTATGTGCTTCGCCTGCTCCTGCAGTGTAACTCGGTCACTCTGTAGTCACAGCCATACAGGGCCATGCTAAATATTTATGGTCTGGGTGAGCACAATTGCCTTGAGGGTCACCACCAGGCTGTTGCCCGAGAATTTGGGGTAATGGTGGGATTAAGCAGCCTCAGAGGCATCCAGGCATGCTGCCCCTGCTGTTTCCTGTCCATTTCCGTGGTGTTTCCATCATTTTCTGAGGTTTCCAGGTTTTCACCCAGCCTTCCCTAGGCAGAGCCTTGGTCCCCTGCAAAAAATGCTCGAGTCTCCCATTGACTTCAATGGGGTTCGTTATTCGAAACGAGCACCCGAGCATCGGGAAAAATTTGACTCAAATAACGAGCACCCGACCATTTTAGAGCTCACTCATCTCTACTTAGAATTTAAACCAAAAAGTTCAATCTTGGTTTCATCAGACAAAGTCCTCCAGAAGCTTTTTTGCAAACTCCAGACAGTCTTTCATTTGTCTTTTACTGAGGAAAGGCTTCTTTCTGGCCACTCTGCCATAAAACCCAGATTGGTGGAGTGGTACAATGATGGCTGACCTTCTGGAATTTTTTCCCAATATGCATACAGGATCTTTGGAGCTCTGCCAGAGTGACCATTGGGTTCTTGGTCACCTCTCTTACCAAGGCCCTGGTGGAAAGACTCTAGGAGAACTCCTGATTGTTCCAAACGTCTTGCATGTAAGAATAATGGAAGCCGCTGTGCTTTTGGGAAATTTAAGTGCAGCAGAAATTTACTGCACTTTTCTACAGATCTGTGCCTGCACTCCACACAATCCTGTCTCTGACCTCTACAGGAAGTTCTTTCTTCCTCTTGGCTTGGTTTTTGCTCTGATATGCATTGTCACCTGTGAGACCTTATATGGACAGACGTGTGTCTTTCCAAATCATGTCCAATCAAAAAGAATTTACCACAGGTGGACTCCAATCAAGATGCAAAGATGATTAAGAGAAATGGGAGGCCCCCAGAACTAAATTTCAAATGCCATAGCAAAGGGTCTGAATACTTATGTCCTTGTGGAATTTTCATTTTTCCTTTTTTAATACACTTCTAAACTTCTGTTCACTTTCTCATTGTAGGGTACTGAGTACAGATAGATGAGGGATTTTTTATTTTATTTTAGCACAAGGCCACACCATAACAAAAATGTGAAAAAAGTGAAACTCTGAAGACTTTTTGAATGTATTGTAGTTAGTGAATGCAAATGTACTTACCTTAACATACTGTACTTATAGATAATTGTACGGGTCCAGCACTCGTCTGGCTGTGACTAAGGCCCACTTGTTTGACCTGAAACTCATAAGTGTCTCGCTACTTATTGTCCTCTGCTATTATTGTTTTTAATCGAATAGAATAAAATGTATCACTTTGTTCATGAATATAAAAGTGTTGGATTTTACATTCTACTGGCTGATGCAGAGTTACTTTTTCCACTGCACTGGAAAGTATGATCTAACTGATAATAGTGAGCTTGCAAACACCTTTAGTCTATGGCCCATAATTGCTATTGCGGCTGTGCCTACATTTTGGCAAAATGTTTTCCAAAATTTTATGCATTTTAGTGCAGTTTGGCAGATCTCATCTTGGACATCTCTATGAAGAAAGTAAACCAAAGGGAATAACTCACAGTGCCTTGTCTGCCAAGGGGGTGTGGCTTGGTGGGAAAAGGGTGTGACTTCACGGGAAAGGGGCATGGACCAGGCTGAGCCAAACCGCTGCCACAAAATTCTGTTGCAAAATAAACTGACCAATTGATAGAATAAAGCTGGACTAGACAAGCATGCCAGACTTATCATCCGCAATCAGCCACTGTTATAACCAGGGGCGGATAGGCCATAGACCTTACAGGGAAATTTCCTGGCGGGCTGATGCCCAGGGGGCTACCTGAGTCCTTCTCACAGCCAGCCAGTGGAAGTTTTTGGGGATGTATATTGTGCTGCTGGCAGTATTTTGTGATGGACTGTGGTATTTGGCTATGTTGGGGTAGTATAATGTGCCACAATGTGGTATTGCTGGCCCTGCCTTTCATCAATTTCTACCTGGCTAAAAAATGGGCCACTTTTAGTATTTTTTCCAGGGCCACAACCCAGTCCGGCCCTGTTTATAAGCATTAGACAGGATTAGTAAATCTGCCTCATTGTTTCTATGTTGTTTCTATGAAACTGTATGCATAAGCTGAAAGTAAAGGCTAAAGTTTTGTGAACAGGGCTTGTGAGGTATACAACATGTTAAATGTTGTTTTACTTACATTTCACACGTAGCCATCACAAATTTTCCTGTAACATTAGAGCCAGAAAAGTTACTGTGGGGAATAAGGAGAGTGCTGCTAGTAGCTTACTTTAATTTCTTAGGAGATGAGTTCCTAATTCTGGTTAGCCTCTCTTTAAATGTCCTTGGCTTCTGCAAGGAGTTGCCTGTTTTAGCTTATTCTCTGAGCAATCCTTGTTGAGCAATCCTTGTATATTTCTACTATCTAGTTATTTGTCTAGTTGCTTGTCTGTGTAGTTAGTACTTGCGAATTCTAGTCTAGTCCATGTTTCTGAGTCTTGTAGTTTGTAGTTATTTTTTCCTTGTTTCTGCCTTGCTATATTCAGTTCTGCTCAGTTTTGGTTTCTTGTATCCTGGCCCTAAAGTCTTTCTGCTCTTGTCTCAGGTTCTGTATTGCAGATTAGGGTTTTTAAAAGGGACATCTTTAGGGAGAATTAGTGCAGTAACAAGGCCGATTTGAGGTAACATGAACCGGTTTACTACCAACTTCAGCAGTTCATAAGTACATGTGCTGGTAGTGACAGGTACAGTTCTTATCAAACATGTTGTACAGGCAGCTTACCTAAGGCTTTGCATAGGGGTTGCAAACAGTATATAAATTCCTTTTGAATTCATTTTTCAGACATCTTTTACAGTCCTCCTAACTCGGCCAAGGGATGCTATTTCTTGCTTTCGCACTCTCTCTATATCTGATCTCTATATCTCTATCTCTTGATCTCAATCCTCTTTAAAATGCAGCACTACAATGACCCAACTGCGGTGTGTAGTTTCTTTAAATAGATGTCTAGTCTGTCTCTTCTTAATATGGTGAGGGCCCTGAGGTTTATGACCACAACGAAAATGCACGGAAGTCTATAGCCCAAGTATAGGCATTACCTTCTCTGAAAGATTCTCAGCACTCTTCTTTGTATGGCCACTAAATTTCCTGCTGCATCTCATCCAGCAGTTCCTTTCCTCGGAGACTGCTTCACTCCAGTCTGTGCACACAGGTATGTCTGGGGTGTGTATGCAATCTTCTGTGGGGCAGTGATCTTAGTTATACTGGTGAAAAACAGATGACAGACTCACAGGTAACATACCTTCTGCACTTTGATTGGCAGGGCCAAGCAGTGAAAACGTGATCACATTTACACTGCTGACAAAACAAAGTGCTTTAGTTAAAAGAAATTATAATTTAAACATTATCATTAAGCGGGATTTTGAAAGTTACATCTGCAAAATGATTTCCTTTTGAAACTTCATCAGGTTTCGCTATGTCAGCTGGATGATAGACTCCTAGGTAGGCCTAGAGCTTGCAGCAAGACATGAGGAAGTTCTTATGTTCCTAGAGTACACCAAAAGTATGTACTACACCAAATACATATCATGTGTGTAAATGTGGACTGTTATGTATGCTGTGAGCTTACAGAAATCAAGTTAGCCAATAGTATAGCGTATGGTGGTGTACATGGTTTAGTTCACAGTACTTCATGCTATGTATCTTCATAGGGATGGAAAGTTTACTATAGTATAACAGCAGGAGTCCATAGGCATATCCTGTAAAATGTGAACAAGCCAAGCAGTTATTAGTTGTTGTAACACCTGTAAGTGAGCCCTAACCTAGAACCCAGCCTGCTTTCCCTACCTACATGCAGTATAAGCCCCACTTGGCAGACCCGCAACTGGACGACGGTCCCTACTCTAAATAAAAGCAGAGACAAACATCAACAGACAACAAACACAAAAGCAGAGTTGTGCAGCAATGGGTCAGAACCAGACCAGCTAGGCAGTACCAAATGAGAGAAAGAGAGTGGTCAGAAGTTGTGATCAGCTATGATCAGCACCAGACAGGTTGCACAGTACCAAACATGTCAAACAGAGAGTGGTCAGAAGACAAGCCGGGGTCAGAAGCACAGAGGAATCAGTACTCAAATGCAGGAACAGAGAACAAGGAACCTAGCTAGTGAGGCAATAATGTATGGCCAGGAAGGGATTTAAATAGAGCGCGAGTCTCTAGATGAAAACCTGATAGGTTCATGACTCGATGCTCCATTATTCAGAAACACTAGTACACAGGAATAGAGCAGCTGAGCAATCAGCCAAATGTTAATCTCCCCCAGCACATGTCCGCTGTAGGGAGAAACAGAGCATTGCATCCTGTTACTAAGGAGGCGGTCATGTCACCAGGAGGCATGGCTCAGCAGCCCGTCTCTCCGAACATGGCAGCGCCAAAGCTGAGGATTGTGCTGCTGGAACCTGGACAGGTAAGTTTATTACAGTTGTAATGTATAATGGTTGGGCACTCTGGTGAAGTACAGCCAGACATAAGTGCAACAGACAGAAGTGTGTAGTTTTAAAAACTGCAGTACTTAAGTCAAGCTTAAGGTAAGATCAGATTATTACTTGATTCGTATTTGTCATTGTAGAAAAAAAAAAAAAGACAAAAAAAATAAAAATCTTAATATCATTTTTATATTGCTGTTTATGTTGTAGTTACTTTGAATTGTCTTGTATTTAGTATTTAGCTTAAATTGTATAGTTTTGTTTTACTTTGGTTAATTTGGTCATTACTGCTGAGGTTGTATTTGGTTTGTTTTGGTTTCTGTATAGTCTGTATAGGTGTCTATTTGGGTGTAGCTGGTAACTGGTTTAATTAGATTAGCATAAGAAAAGACCTAGCTCACCTCGTTAGCGTAATAACAGCTGTACCTGTATTTAAGGAAGGTTATAGCTCTGTAGAGTTTACTCTGGTGAAGTACAGACAGACATAAGTGCAACAGACAGAAGTGTGTAGTTTTAAAAACTGCAGTAGTTTGAAAATGGCAGGAGTTGGGTGACAACATTGGTTTCTTCTGTTTGGTGAGTTACTGCCTTAATTGTAAGATGTCTGGTTTGGTGCAGTGTAACACTTGCCTGGCTGTTGTGGTCCGAAGTACTCTTTGGAGTTTGGGGTATTGTCCATTATGTATGCAATTGTCCACTTTATATGGTGAAATTTCTAGGCTGCAGTCTTTAGTGTGTAGCCTGCAATCGAAAGAGGTGTCCTAGCCAGTGAGTGCTGTCAAGCAGCCCTGTAATCCAACACTGCTTCCCCAAAGGTCCATGAGGAGAAGGGCTGTGTGGAAGACAGTTGGCTCTGGGAGGTTGAGAGTTGTGGAGCATAAACACAATACTATTGGAATTTCTGTGTATAATCCCTATGGTGTCCTGTCTGATTTGGAAAGTGATATTTCAGCAGATACAAGCAGGGATACTCAGGCACAGGATGTTGTAAGTGCCAAAGGAGAAAGAGGTACGAAGAAGTCAGGGGCAGTAAGTAGAATGAAAAAGAAGAGAAGGCATCTCCTTGTTGGTGACTGGATTGTTAGAGGTGTTGCTTTAGGTCAGAATGAGGATGGACTGAAGGAGGTGAGATGTCTTCCTGGTGCTACTACAAGCAGGGATAAAAGACGGATCACAAATATTGTTTAAAAGATGATATATAAAAATGAGTGGCTCACCACCTAGTAACCAATGAAATTCAGTGGTGCTTCAATCCAGGCTTACCCTCAGCCTAAAGAATGAATAAAAGAGCTCAATAGAAGTTTAGGATGAGCACACCCTTATCTGGCTGTATTGTTATGATATAGGATAGATGGATAATGCGATATGCAGTGTATTTTCAGGTCCAGATAGTAAGTATACAATAATCATCAGATTGTAAATAAAAAAGTTCTACTTATTATTCTTATTAAGTAATGCTTATGTTAAAAGTCAGTAGTAAAATCCCCCATACGGTAGGTTAGAGTACAATAGAAAATCGAAGATTTTCACAAATATTGGATCACAAATATTGTTAAGGCTGCAACAAAGGAGACTGAAGTTGATCTGGTTATTCATCTCTGGACAA
Organism: Rhinella marina; assembly: GCA_900303285.1. Lineage (NCBI taxonomy): Eukaryota > Metazoa > Chordata > Amphibia > Anura > Bufonidae > Rhinella > Rhinella marina. The sequence continues at coordinate 142,365 of ONZH01016534.1, forward strand.
ACGATTTGTCCCAGAAAAATGTTGATGTGGTAAAAATGGAATTTCAAAGTCTCAGCCTGGAGCTGAGCAGAATGACAGATTCCATTACTTTTTCAGGCAGTGGTGTAAAGATGAAGGTTTTGGGTTTGTTAGTCACAATGTTAGTAGATGGAGTAGTAAGGACATGTACAAGTGAGATGGTCTGCACCCGTCACACAAAGGTACTGAGGTACTTGGAGAAGAGTTCAGGTGTTTTTTCGACAGGCATTTAAACTAGATGAAGGGGACAGGAATTTTATTGAGGAGAATGATTTCTGTCCCCGAACAGTTTTGGTGAAGCAGGGTATTGAGCGTCTTGATCAGCAATCTGTTAGTGTGGTAGATACAGTTGTTGGTGCAGATGAAGTGGTCGCTGGTGCTTTAGATACTGATGTTAGTGCGGTGGATGATGTTGGTGATGTTGTCAGGGAGGTAGATGGAGTTGTTGGTGATAAATGTAATGTTCTTCATGTAATGTGTACAAATGCTCGCAGCTTAGGCAACAAGCTCTGCGAGCTAATATCAATAGTTTGTAGAGATAATTTGGACTTGGTTGTAATAACAGAGACATGGTTAAGCGATTGCAATGACTGGGAAACAGCCATTCCGGGATACACTTTGTATAGGAAAGATAGGGCGGATAAAAGGGGGGGTGGGGGTAGCCATTTATGTTAAAGATACCATAAAATCAACAGTGATCCAAAATTCATGTAAGGAGTTGGAGACTCTCTGGGTCTGCTTGCAAAATAAAAAGGGATCTGTTACCAGAGTAGGTGCTATCTATAGGCCTCCAGGGCAATCTGAAGAGCATGACATTATGCTGGTGGACGAGATTACACAAATGGCAGTAAAGGAAGATATTGTAGTTATGGGAGACTTCAACATGCCTGATGTTGATTGGAATATCCCTTGTGCGTCCACATGCAAAAGTAGGAACATAGTAGAGGCCCTGACGGGTATGTCCCTAAAACAGTTGGTGAAAGCGCCAACTAGAGGTGAAAATATCCTAGATCTAGTATTTACAAATGGGGATCTGGTATCTGAGGTGAAGGTGGGAGAAAATCTGGGTTCCAGTGACCACCAATGTTTGTGGTTCGAAATCCAAACTGACTGTGAGAAATCCCATTCTGCAACCAAAGTATTGGATTTTACGAAGACCAAGTTTGAGATTATGGGAGAATATGTAAAGAAAGAATTAAAAGGGTGGGATACAACAGCAAGAGCGAGTGCTCAGTGGAAGGCATTTAAAGAAGTCCTCTTAAAGGCAACTAGACTATATGTTAGACAAATTAGCAAAAGGAAAAGAAAGAGAAATCCACTATGGTTTACTAGAGAGGTAAGAGCTATAGTGAATGATAAAAAGTCTGCCTATAAGAGGTATAAAGAGTCTGGAAGTGTAGCGGACAGAGAAGTTTATAAAATTATACAGAAGAAGACAAAACAGATTATTAATGCCGCTAAAGCTTCAAAGGAGGAAGAAATGGCCAAATCTGTTAAGGAGGGAAATAAAACCTTCTTCAGATATATTAGTGACAGGAAGAAGAAAAACTGCGGCATTACAAAACTTAGCAATGGAAAAAATCTGTATATAGATGGGAATAAGACGGTCGCTGACCATCTGAATAAATACTTCTGCTCAGTTTTTTCAGATGGTGACTTTCATAATCAGAACATGGCTGGACATAGCATTGCCTCTAGTTGTAAAGTTTCAGCCCCAGTGTTTTCAGAGGCCGATGTTCTACAGGAACTTGTCTGGCTAAAGTTAAATAAGGCAATGGGTCCGGATGGCATCCACCCCAGAGCTCTTAAAGATCTCCGATCTGTGATTGTTGGCCCCCTGACTTATCTGTATAATCAGTCCCTTCTTACAGGAGATGTTCCTGATGATTGGAGAATGGCTAATGTTGTACCCATTCACAAGAAGGGTAGTAGAGAAGAAGCTAGTAACTATAGGCCAGTCAGCTTGACATCTGTAGTGGTAAAAATGATGGAGACTCTACTAAAAAAGAAGATAATTGACCATCTAACAACATACAACTTGATGGACCCAAACCAGCATGGCTTTACTGAGGGCCGATCATGTCAGACTAATCTCATTGATTTCTTTGACTATGTAACTAAAGTGCTGGATGAAGGTGGTGCTGTGGATATCGCCTACCTGGATTTCAGTAAAGCTTTCGATAAGGTTCCCCATAAAGAGCTGATAGAGAAGTTATCAAAAATTGGACTTAACCCCTGGACAGTTCAGTGGATCTACAGTTGGCTGAAGGACAGATACCAGAGGGTTGTTGTTAATGGAGTGTATTCTGAGGAGAGGCTGGTTACAAGTGGGGTGCCACAAGGATCTGTTCTGGGTCCTGTTCTGTTCAACATGTTTGTAAGTGACATAAGGGACGGCTTGGTAGGGAAGGTTTGCTTGTTTGCTGATGACACAAAAGTGTGTAATAGGGTTGATGTTCCAGGAGGTGTCGGTAATATGGAGAATGATTTATCTTTATTAGATAAGTGGTCAAAACAATGGAAACTGCAGTTCAATGTTTCCAAATGTAAAATAATGCACTTGGGGAGAAGAAACCCTCTATCTGAGTATCATATTGGCAGTTCTGTGCTAACAAAGACCTCAGAAGAGAAGGATTTGGGGGTAGTCATCTCTGACAGCCTCAAAATGAGTAACCAATGCAGCCAGCCGGTAGGGAAAGCAAATCGTATGCTTGGCTGCATAGCTAGAGGTATAACAAGAAGAAAGAGGGAGATTGTGATCCCTCTGTATAGAGCTCTAGTGAGACCACATCTGGAATACTGTGTTCAATTCTGGAGACCTCACCTGCAAAGGGATATTGCTAAAATAGAACGGGTCCAAAGAAGAGCTACAAAAATGGTGGAAGGTCTAAAGCATAGAACTTATCAAGAAAGACTCAGAGTTCTTAATATGTATAGTCTGGAGGAAACAAGAGAAAGGGGGGACATGATTGAAACCTTTAAATATGTTAAAGGACTGAATAAAGTTCAGGAGGGAAGGGTTATTAATAAGAAACAGAACACAAGAACACGGGGGCACAATCTGAGGTTAGTTGGGGGAAAAATCAAGAACAACATTAGAAAATATTATTTCACTGAAAGAGTAGTAGAAGCTTGGAACAAACTTCCAGCAGAGGTGGTTGATACATCCACAGTAACGGAATATAAACATGCCTGGGATAAACATGTATCTATCCTAAGATAACAATAAAAGGGCAGACTAGATGGACCAGGTGGTCTTTTTCTGCCGTCAATCTTCTATGTTTCTATGTTTCTATGACTGTTCATGTAGGTTTTTTTCTGATACCATGTGGAACATCTGTGAGCAACACCCTAACTATGAGTGATGACAACTTTCAAAGAAGAAAGATTTCAGGTGGAGACAATAGTCCCACCCAACATATTTTAGAGGTAACTAATCTTTTAGGAAACTTTATTAAAAATATTCTAAATGGACTGATGGACTGTAATACATTTTTGTGCAGAGCTTTTAGGTGGGAGAAGGAGCTCATAACATCTTGCTGCTCCTTTCTGTACTTGCTCAGCTTGGCTAAATCCTGGCATAGCACATCAGTACAGGAAACCCTGCTCCAATGTGATATGCCAGGATTTAGCCGAGTAAAGCGGGCACAAGCAGGACCAGCGATTCGTGTTCCTGTCCATACTGTGCTCACTGCAGCACCTATTTCAGCAATACTGTGGAATCCATACCCCCATACACTGCATACATGTCAGTAATGTACGAGTGTAAGGATTTCAAAGTGTGATAGACACCTTGAACTTCAGGCGACTGGTTTGTTACAATATCTTTAAATAAAATTGTCTAAAACTTTAGTTACTGTTTAAGGCTGACCTCTAGAGGTGAAGTCACTAGAAGCTTTGTTCTGCTCAGCTGAAGGTCCTGTTTGAGGTTATAGAGTAGTCTGCATGAAAGACAAACAACAATCCCAAGAAAAACATGACAGATCCTACACCAAGCGAATGGGATCTGTCAGGATTTGGTGGAATCCATTTGAACACATTGAAAGCCTGATGGTAACATAAGCAGAAACCTGAAGGACCATTTTTCTACTAGAAACAGACCACCTGTATGGAGGAATAGGTATCCATAGTCAAGTATTTGAAGGTGAACTACAATACCAGACATAGACCAAGGAGGACACTGCTGGCAACTGAAAAGCACTGTTTTACAGGTTTATTTAATACGTAACATAAGGATATGAAAAAATGTACTAGCGTAATCTATGGATAGTCTCTTGATACTAGACATGGAACAAAAAGGAAGAAAGAAGATTCAGAAACAAGACGGTGTTCAGATAAAAACTTCAATACATAGACACTTCACCATACAGTACAGACCAAAAGTTTGGACACACCTTCTCATTTAAAGAGTTTTCTGTATTTTCATGACTATGAAAATTGTAGATTCGCACTGAAGGCATCAAAACTATGAATTAACACATGTGGAATTATATACTTAACAAAAAAGTGTGAAACAACTGTAAATATGTCTTATATTCTAGGTTCTTTAAAGTAACCACCTTTTGCTTTGATTACTGCTTTGCACACTCTTGGCATTCTCTTGATGAGCTTCAAGACGTAGTCACCTGAATTGGTTTTCACTTCACAGGTGTGCCCTGTCAGGCTTAATAAGTGGGATTTCTTGCCTTATAAATATGGTTGGGACCATAAGTTGTGTTGGGCAGAAGTCAGGTGGATACACAGCTGATAGTCCTACTGAATAGACTGTTAGAATTTCTATTATGGCAAGAAAAAAGCAGCTAAGTAAAGAAAAACGAGTGGCCATCATTACTTTAAGAAATGAAGGTCAGTCAGTCCGAAAAATTGGGAAAACTTTGAAAGTGTCCCCAAGTGCAGTCGCAAAAACCATCAAGCGCTACAAAGAAACTGGCTCACATGAGGACCGCCCCAGGAAAGGAAGACCAAGAGTCACCTCTTCTGCGGAGGATAAGTTCATCCGAGTCACCAGCCTCAGAAATCGCAGGTTAACAGCAGCTCAGATTAGAGACCAGGTCAATGCCACACAGAGTTCTAGCAGCAGACACATCTCTACAACAACTGTTGAGGAGACTGTGTGCAGCAGGCCTTCACGGTAAAATAGCTGCTAGGAAACCACTGCTAAGGACAGGCAACAAGCAGAAGAGACTTGTTTGGGGTAAAGAACACAAGGAATGGACATTAGACCAGTGGAAATCTGTGCTTTGGTTTGATGAGTCCAAATTTGAGATCTTTGGTTCCAACCACCGTGTCTTTGTGTGACGCAGAAAAGGTGAACGGATGGACTCTACATGCCTGGTTCCCACCGTGAAGCATGGAGGAGGAAGTGTGATGGTGTGGGGGTGCTTTGCTGGTGACACTGTTGGGGATTTATTCAAAATTGAAGGCATACTGAACCAGCATGTCTACCAAAGCATCTTGCAGTGGCATGCTATTCCATCCGGTTTGCGTTTAGTTGGACCATCATTTATTTATCAACAGGACAATGACCTCAAACACACCTCCAGGCTGTGTAAGGGCTATTTGACCAAGAAGGAGAGTGATGGGGTGCTATGCCAGATGACCTGGCCTCCAAAGTCACCAGACCTGAACCCAATCGAGATGGTTTGGGGTGAGCTGGACCGCAGAGTGAAGGCAAAAGAGCCAACAAGTGCTAAGCATCTCTGGGAACTCCTTCATGACTGTTGGAATACCATTTCAGGTGACTACCTCTTGAAGCTCATCAAGAGAATACCAAGAGTGTGCAAAGCAGTAATCAAAGTAAAAGGTGGCTACTTTGAAGAACCTAGAATATAAGACATATTTTCAGTTGTTTCACACTTTTTGTTATGTATATAATTCCACATGTGTTAATTCATAGTTTTGATGCCTTCAGTGTGAATCTACAATTTTCATAGTCATGAAAATACAGAAAACTCTTTGAATGAGAAGGTGTGTCCAAACTTTTGGTCTGTACTGTATAAAAACAAACATTATAAAATAATAATAAAATAACCACAATATTTATGAAACGCTTGCTATGCCTTGTAGCAAGCATTAAAAATTTTCTTTACCTTCTACAATAGGAAAATGTTCCCAGAGACCTTACTTCAGACCTCACTTCAGTACTGTGTAGCATACTCTAGTGGCACATAGTGGTATTACAATTAACATGTGCTTGTCATATTATTTGAAAGCATATGATATAGAATTCTTGGGCATAGAATACAGTGTACGTATCTTTTCTTGTATTATACATGGTATCAATATCCTACATTTATCAAATACTAAACTTTACATACATAAAGAATGGCTCCTGCATGTATCGAATAACTTAAAACGAGTTGACTCAGTGTTTAATACTGATGACGTATCCTCAGGCTAGGTCATCAGTAGTGATGAGCGAAGTGAGCTTCAGATGCTACATCTGAAGTCGCTTCGTTCACAACTTTGGGTTAATATTGTACGGAGATCCGTCTCCATAGAATATTAAAATGTATGGGCTATGATGAGCCAAAGTCAGTTATTCGCAAAGTTGCACGAAACTTCGTTGAATAACTTCAGTAATTGAAGGGGAAAACCACTTTAAAACTTGTAACCGAAGTGTTCAGTTCCAAGTGTTAATGTGGTTTTCCAGGGGGGCGTGGCCTGGCGGAGGAGCGTGATGGCCGCTTGAGAATTTCGCTCTTCACAGGCATCCTGTTTAGCGGCGGTACAGTGAGGTGTTATGGCCCTTAGCACCCTCAAACATAGCTCTACGGCTACCCAAGCACAAAGGATGTCAAGGAGAAACAAAAAGGAGACTCCCAAACTGCTTATGGAGTTATTTCCAGCACACGCGGCTACCGCTAATGGTGGACGCGACAGTAAAGACCCAGCCAACAAAGCGCGGAATACTCCAGAACCTCAGGGAAAGGAAGAACTAGAGACCGTTGACTCCACTTACCCGCAGACAAGTTCTCCTCAGTCAATACCGGATAATCACACAGCAGAGCAGCAATCACCAGGTCCTTCGCTCCCGCCGAGCCCAGAACCAAGTCACGGGTCAAAGAGGAGCAAAGAAACCAGAGAAGGTCATGAACGCTCCCCCACTCAAAACAAGCAAGCGAAACAGGCCTGCAAATCCAATACAGCCAGTCCGGCTAAACAAAAGACGAGATGGGACACCTCACTCTCTTTTGAGAGCGTACAGAGCTCACCTGATGGGGAACAACAAGAGGAGCAGAACGATGCACTGGAAGCCATAATACCCAGCAGTAAGGCCGCATCTGAGTCCTTCATGAAGGACGCCATGTTAGCCCTACGGAGCTCAATCCAAAAAGACATAACACAGGCCATATCAGCCTTTTTGTCCAATGTAGAAGAGTTAGGCGACAGAGTTGATCACATAGAAACAAACATGGGCCAATACTCCACAGCAAATAACGAATTAGTTGATGCTCATAACAACATAGCAGAGGAGCTGGAAGCTGTTAAAGCTAAAATGGCGGATTTAGAGGATAGAAATCGTCGCAACAACGTGAAATTCAGAGGCATACCTGAAACAGTCTCTCCGTCAGAATGATCTTCTTATCTTATTAAGCTCATTAGAAAAGTTCTCCCTCATATTCCAGAGGCGGAATTGGTTATAGATCATGCTCACAGGTTACAAAAACCTAAAAATCTCCCAGAAGAGGTTCCCAGGGATTCAATAGCCCGAATACATTTTTTTCACGTTAAAGAGCAACTCATGCAAGCAACCAGAAAGATGAAGTCTCTCCCTGAACCATTTCAAGATGTCACATTATTCATGGACATCTCTCAAGCGACTCTTCAAACAAGAAGGAGACTCCTTTCAGTCACACAGGCTTTACGCAACAATGGGACTCCCTATAAGTGGGGCTACCCCACTAAGCTCATGTTCTCATTAGAGGGCACTCGCTACACGATCTTCAACGTGGAACAAGGGAAAGCCCTTCTGAAGAAATGGGGAATAGCAATACCATCTCCAGCGCCTGGATCAAGCAGACCAACAGACCCCAAAAAATTGGTGAAAGATTGGTCGTTGGCGGTGAACAATCCATGAGGTCATATGCCTATTGTAAGTTAAAGGGGTTCTGCAGTTCTGTAAAACTGATGATCTATCCTCTGGATAGATCATCAGCCTCTGATCGGCGGTGGTCCGACACCTGGGACCCCCGCCAATCAGCTGTTTGAGAAGGCAGCGGCTCTGTGTTTTCCTCAGGCCCAGTGACGTCACGACTAGTATCACTGGCCTGGGTGGGGCTAAACTCTGTTCACTTGAACGGAGCTTAGCCCCGCCCAGGCCAGTGATACTAGTCGTGACGTCACTGGCCTAAAGTAAACACAGAGAAGGCTGCGGCGCTCCTGCAGCACCGCTACCTTCTCAAACAGCTGATCGGCGGGGGTCCCGGGTGTCGGACCGCCGCCGATCAGAGGCTGATGATATATCCAGAGGATAGAACTACAGAACCCCTTTAAGAATATAACAGGACACTGTACTTCTATTATTCCTAACAAACCGTCCCCGAAGTTTGTGCAGTCTTAGGCTACTTTCACACTAGCGTTTTTAAATTCCGGTATTGAGTTCCGTCATAGGGGCTCAATACCGGAAAAAAACGCTTCAGTTTTGTCCCCATTCATTGTCAATGGGGACAAAACTGAACTGAAGACAACGGAATGCTCCTGAAAGCATTCCATTCCGTCTTCAGACCGGAGAACAAACCGCAGCATGCTGCGGTTTTCTCTCCGGTCCAGGCATCCGCACCAAGACGGATCCGGAATGACCCCCAATGCAAGTCAATGGGGACGGATCCGTTTGGTGTGACAAACATGGTAAACGGATCCGCCCTCCATTGACTTTCAATGGAGTTCAGGACGGATCCGTAACCACAGACAGACATACATACACACACATACACACAAACACATACATACTTACATACTCCAGGCAAGCCGCACGTCTTCATGCCCAGGAGGCGCGCCGCTATGACGATTCCCTACAGCGCCCAGCAGAGGGCGCTGTGGGGAATCGTCATAGCTGCGCGCCTCCTGGGCATGAAGACGTGCGGCCTGCCTGGAGTATGTAAGTATGTCTGTGTTTGTGTGTATGTGTGTGTATTGTATATGGTACTGTGTGACATGTGTGGGGCCGGAACGCGGTTCTGGCCCCACACATGTTGCTGTGGCAGTCCGGATCTCGCGGCACCCTTCACCTGCCGGATCCGGAATGCCGCTAGTGTGAAAGAGGCCTTCCCAACTGCAAGTTATGCTTTTGCTCTTTGTTTTTCATGTATTCATGCTGCTTTTCTATATAATGGCCCTTAAATGTGGGCATTGTTTAACTACTTTTTCACTGTTTATTTTAGAGGCAGGTATATCACTTTCAGGCTTGTTCTCCTTAAACAACCATGTCTGTCAGGTGTCTATCTATTAATGTCAAGGGTCTTAACAGCCCATATAAGAGATCTCTGTTGTGGAAAGAGGCCAAGTCTCTCAAGGCTGATGTGTTATTCATCCAAGAGACTCACTTCGCTAAAGGCAAAGAACCTAAATTTAGTCACAAACAATTTCCTCATGTTTTCTGTGCCAATTCACCTGTCAAAAAAGGCAGGAGTGTGTATTGCACTTAAGGATACAATCACGTTCCAATGCCACAATATTATGAAAGACAAAGATGGAAGATATATAGCGATACACTGTTCTATCAACAATAATAATTTTACTTTAATTAATATATATGCACCAAATACCTCCCAAATTGCTTTCTTATCTAAAACCATGAAGAAGCTGAAACCGATGATATCGGGACACCCCATTATATGTGGGGACTTTAACATAATTTCCGACCCTAGATTGGACTCTACGTCTAAAAGGAAAGGTACCACACCCAGTCTTCAGACATGGTTGGGAAGGGAGGACTTATATGATATATGGCGATATATGCATGCAGAAGAAAAAGATTACACGTACTGTTCTCCTAGACATGGAACATACACAAGAATTGACATGTTCCTCACATCAAAGTGGGCAATGGCAGAGATAGAAGCATGTAGCATTCATAATATCACATGGTCTGACCATGCACCTATCTCCTTGGTGGTATGTACTCCTGCATATCCAAACAACACATACATATGGAAAATGAACTCATATGTTCTTTCAATACCAACAGTAATTTCCTTTTTAAAAGAAAACCTCAAGGAGTTTTTTGCTGTAAACGCTCCATCTACATCTGACCATTTTCTATTATGGGCTACACACAAAGCATATTTGAGAGGGTTACTAATCCAACAAACAGCCCGCTTTAACAAATATTGCAAAGAAAGGACTACAACCCTGCTAGACAAAATAGCCCTTTTGGAGTCCCAACACAAAATTAATCATTCCCCCCCAAACTCTAGAACAACTACTAGAAGCCAGGATAGCTCTCAAGAAGGAACTAGAATATTCCTTTGACAAATCCACAAAAGTGCTAAAACTTTTGTCAAGATCAGTGGATGTGGATCCACTGTGTCACGAGAATGTCTTCCCCTAAGGGCGTTGTCTAAGTGTACCTCCCGTTCTTCACAGTACCCATGATGGTGGGGATAGGCTTTCCCGAGGAGGTACACCAGGTCGCTACCTCTTGGGGTGAGACAATACTCGTGACAGCTGGCCAGACGGACAGAGTACTAAGGTGCAAAACACCAGAGAGACAGATACGCAGGACAGACACACACCAAGGGAGGAGATGTGGAAGGATGACTGGAGTCAGCAATGCACTGGAAGCAGACCGGAGAGGATCAGCCAGGGGCGGGAATCAGGAACAGGAACCACGAACAGGAGCCAGGAACGGAAGCCAGGTACTGGATAGTAGTGTTCAAACAACAGCAGGACTAGAGCGGTGTTCACACTCAGCTGGACTAGAGCGGTGTTCACACTTCAGCAGGCCAAGACAGTGTTCACTCTATAGCAGGACTAGAGCGGTGTTCACACTACAGCAGGACTAAGGCAATACGGGAACCTTCGCAAGTCAGGATGACTTATAACGCTCAGGCAAGGAGTAAGTGTCCAAGGAGGACTTATATAGTTACAGACAGGAGGAAAGGGGAGGAACCAATTAAGGAGCTGACCTAATAAAATGCAGCACCTGGAGCCCAGGGCAAGAGAACAAGACTTCACACTGACCAAGCAACAAACATCACGGCAGCAAAGAGCGAGAACGCCGGCCGCAGCGGTAAGTACGCGTGCGCCGCCTGGGACCCCCGGGAGGCGTTACAGTACCCCCCCTCTACTCCCCCTCCTCCTGAGGCCGGCAAGAAACTTTTTGAGTAGAGTAGGGGCATTGATGTTGTCCTCAGGTTCCCAGGACCTCTCTTCAGGACCAAAGCCTTTCCAATCCACAAGATAGTATGTCTTCCTCCCACGCCTCTTCATGTCCAAAATGTCCCTCACCTCATATTCCGGCTCAGGATCTACAGTGACAGGATCTGGGGTAGAAACACTGCGGGAATAGCGGTTCAGGACCAAAGGCTTGAGCAGGGACACATGGAAAGAATTGGATACACGCAGACTAGGAGGCAGGCGGAGTTTATAGGTGACATCATTGATCCTTTTCAGCACCTCGAATGGTCCCAGGAACCGAGGTGCCAACTTGTAGCTTGGAACCCTTAACCGGATATTTTTTGAAGATAACCAGACCTTTTCACCTATGGAAAATTGTGGAGGCTTCTTGCGCCTCCGATCCGCATATTTCTTCATACGAGTCACCGCCTTGGAGATGCAGTCCTTGGCTTGGCGCCATATTTTTAAAAAGTCCCTGAAAGAGGAATCTGCAGCTGGTACCCCAGAAGGAGCGGTAACAGGAAGAGGAATTCGTGGATGGCACCCATAGACAATGAAGAATGGTGAAGAGCCTGAGGATTCACTGGTGTGGTTATTGTAAGAAAACTCTGCCCAAGGTAGCAGCTGGGCCCAATTGTCTTGTCGGGCAGAGACAAAATGACGAAGGTAGTTCTCCAGTATCTGGTTAACTCGTTCCACTTGTCCATTTGTCTGGGGATGGTATCCGGACGAGAAATCCAACTCCACTTCTAGAAGATGGCAGAGAGCTCTCCAGAACCTGGAAGTGAACTGAACTCCACGGTCGGAGACAATGTGTAAAGGTAGGCCATGTAGGCGGAAGATGTGCTCCACGAAGAGACTGGCAAGTTTGGTGGCAGAGGGCAGTCCAGACAGAGGAATGAAATGGGCCATCTTAGAAAAGCGATCCACAACTACCCAAATGACGGTGCAACCAGAAGACAGTGGTAAATCGGTAACAAAGTCCATACCAATGTGTTGCCAAGGGGCATCTGGAATGGAAAGGGGTAACAGCAGACCAGATGGTTTGGACCTGGGGGATTTGTTTTGAGCACAGATGGTACAGGCGGAGACGTATTCCTCCACCTCTTGAGAGAGGTTAGGCCACCAGTAATGCCGTGAGAGAAGCTGGATGGTTTTACGAACCCCTGGGTGACCAGCAAGTTTGGAGTCATGACCCCAAGCTAAAATACGCCTCCTTTTGGAGACTGGTACAAATATCTTCCCAGGAGGAATGTCTTTAATCTGGACGGGAGCCACGGAAATCAGACGAGCAGGATCAATAATATACTGGGGTTCCTCTTGCTGATCAGAAGAATCAAATGACCGGGAAAGAGCATCTGCTTTGGTATTCTTCTCAGCAGGGCGAAAGTGTAGCTCAAAGTTGAAACGAGAAAAGAACAGTGCCCATCTAGCTTGACGAGGATTTAGGCGTTGTGCAGTTTGGAGGTAGACCAGGTTCTTGTGGTCCGTGTAAATCACCACAGGATGTTGTGTACCTTCCAGCAAATGTCGCCATTCTTCCAAGGCCAACTTAATGGCCAAGAGTTCCCTGTCCCCGATAGAATAGTTCCTCTCAGCAGAAGAAAAGAGTTTAGAGAAGAAACCGCAGGTAATCATCTTGCCTCTGGAGTTCTTCTGCAATAGGACTGCTCCAGCTCCAATGGAAGAGGCATCCACCTCTAGGAAAAATTGCTTGGCGACATCCGGATGATGAAGAACAGGAGCAGAGGTAAAAGCCTGTTTTAACTCGGTGAAAGCCGCCTCTGCCTCCGGGGTCCATACTTTTGCGTTCACTCCCTTTTTGGTCAGGGCAGAGATCGGGGCGGTGAGAGAAGAGAAACTATGAATGAACTGGCGGTAGAAGTTGGCGAATCCCAAGAATCTCTGAATTGCTCGGAGACCCTGGGGGCGTGGCCAGTTCAACACTGCTTTAAGTTTGTCTGGATCCATTTTCAGACCGGTATCAGAGACAACGAATCCAAGGAACGGCAGAGAGTTTTTCTCAAAAATGCACTTCTCCAGTTTCGCATATAGCCGGTTCTCTCTGAGCCGTCGCAGGACAAGACGGACATGTTTCCGATGTGAGGTCAGATCAGGAGAAAAGATGAGAATATCGTCCAAGTAGACCACAACACAGACATTAAGCAGGTCCCGGAAAACATCATTGACAAACTCCTGAAAGACCGCTGGGGCATTACATAGTCCAAAAGGCATGACGAGATATTCGTAATGACCGTCCCGTGTGTTAAAAGCGGTCTTCCATTCGTCTCCTTTTCGGATGCGGACAAGATTATATGCCCCTCGCAGGTCTAGTTTGGAGAAGATCTTCGCTCCACGAATTCTGTCAAAGAGTTCCGGGATCAATGGCAATGGATACTTATTCTTGACGGTGATCTGATTAAGGCCCCGATAGTCTATGCAAGGTCTTAAAGATCCATCCTTCTTCTGGACGAAGAAGAATCCTGCACCAGCTGGCGAAGTGGACTTGCGGATAAATCCCCTCTCAAGATTCTCCTTGATGTAGACTGACATCGCCTGGGTCTCAGGAAGCGAGAGTGGATAAACTCGACCGCGAGGGGGAGTAGTTCCTGGTAGAAGGTCAATTGGACAATCATAGGATCGGTGGGATGGCAGTGTTTCAGCCTCCTTTTTACTAAATACATCAGCAAAACTGGCATACTGTGATGGCAGTCCTGATAGATCCCCCGTCGGTGGAGGCGGAGGAGTGGGCCGGACTTCAGACAGGCAGGTGGAGAGGCAAGAGGGTCCCCACCGGAGGATTTCACCAGAGTGCCAGTCCAGGGTTGGAGAATGCTGGCGAAGCCAGGGAAGACCAAGAATGACTGGATTCACGGAAGCTGGCAGGACGTAGAAGACGATCTCCTCAGAGTGCAAAACCCCAACTTGCAGTCTAAGGGGCATCGTAACAAACTGCACTGGCTCAGGTAGTGGCATTCCGTTTACCGACGCAACAGATAGAGGTCTCGACAGCCGGGAGGTTGGAAGCCGGTACTGACTGACAAGATCTTGCAGGATAAAGTTACCAGCGGAGCCCGAATCCAGGAAGGCAGACACAGTGACGCTGGTTCTCTCATGAGAGAGGATCACAGGAATTGAAAGCTTAGGAGAGGACTTCTCCGCGTCTAGAACCACCTCTCCAACATGTCCTAGACTTTGGAGTTTCCCGGTTTCAGCGGACAATTCCGGGCAAAATGGGCCTTGCCAGCACAATAGAGGCACAAGTTCTCAGCTCTGCGGCGTTGTCGCTCCTGATCCGACAATCGGAGACGTTCCACTTGCATAGGCTCCTCCGAGGAAGCAGAAACTGGAGGCTGGATCGGCCTCTGGAAGGAAGGCGCAAGGCGAGGTGCTCTTTTGCTACGCAAGTCCTCCCTGGAATGCTCCCTGAAACGCAGATCAATTCTGGTAGCTAAAGTGACCAGATCATTCAAGGTAGATGGACGGTCACGACCAGCTAGCTCATCTTTAATCCGCCCTGAAAGACCTTCCCAGAAAACTGCTAGCTGAGCCTCATCATTCCATGCTAGTTCAGCGGCCAGTGTCCGGAACTGAATTGCATACTGGCCCACAGTCATGGAACCCTGGCGTAGACGCAGCAAAGCAGAGGCAGCAGATGAAGTGCGGCCTGGCTCCTCAAAAACCATCCGGAAGGTAGCCAGGAACGCCTGCAGACTTGTAGTCTCTGGGCCGCCACGCTCCCAGATAGGATTTGCCCATGCCAGGGCCTCACCAGATAGCAGGGACACAATGAAAGCTATCTTTGCCCGTTCAGATGGAAACTTGTGTCCATGCAGCTCAAAGTGTATGAGGCACTGGTTAAGGAAGCCTCTGCAGGACTTGGAATCCCCGCCATAACGAGGCGGCAGCGGCAGATGAATTCCGGAAGCACTCTGATCCGGGGTCACAGGCGCGGAAGCTGGAGGAGTTGCTGAGACTTGTGGTGCAGCTATTACTGGAGGAGAAATGGCGTCTAGGCGGGCAGAAATATTTTGCATGAATTGCATTAAAACATCCTGGCGCTGACTTTGACGTCTCATCTCACTTAATAGATCCGATACAGCAGGCTTGGGGTGACCAGCGGGATCCATGGCCTGAGCGTACTGTCAAGATCAGTGGATGTGGATCCACTGTGTCACGAGAATGTCTTCCCCTAAGGGCGTTGTCTAAGTGTACCTCCCGTTCTTCACAGTACCCCTGATGGTGGGGATAGGCTTTCCCGAGGAGGTACACCAGGTCGCTACCTCTTGGGGTGAGACAATACTCGTGACAGCTGGCCAGACGGACAGAGTACTAAGGTGCAAAACACCAGAGAGACAGATACGCAGGACAGACACACACCAAGGGAGGAGATGTGGAAGGATGACTGGAGTCAGCAATGCACTGGAAGCAGACCGGAGAGGATCAGCCAGGGGCGGGAATCAGGAACAGGAACCACGAACAGGAGCCAGGAACGGAAGCCAGGTACTGGATAGTAGTGTTCAAACAACAGCAGGACTAGAGCGGTGTTCACACTTCAGCTGGACTAGAGCGGTGTTCACACTTCAGCAGGCCAAGACAGTGTTCACTCTATAGCAGGACTAGAGCGGTGTTCACACTACAGCAGGACTAAGGCAATACGGGAACCTTCGCTAGTCAGGATGACTTATAACGCTCAGGCAAGGAGTAAGTGTCCAAGGAGGACTTATATAGTTACAGACAGGAGGAAAGGGGAGGAACCAATTAAGGAGCTGACCTAATAAAATGCAGCACCTGGAGCCCAGGGCAAGAGAACAAGACTTCACACTGACCAAGCAACAAACATCACGGCAGCAAAGAGCGAGAACGCCGGCCGCAGCGGTAAGTATGCGTGCGCCGCCTGGGACCCCCGGGAGGCGTTACAACTTTCCTACTATAACTTCTATAATAAAGCTAGCAAATTGATGGCAAATAGAGTAAAGGCTGCTCAGATTAAAACTAGGGTAGCTTCCCTCCAATCTACAAGCACTTCAGAGCGCATCATAAATCTACAAAAGATAGCAGATGCATTTAGTAAATATTATCACAATCTGTATAACCTTAAAGATGACAAGACAACTCATCAACCCTCACAGGAAGAGATTAACCACTTTTTAGGCTCTGTTAAGCTCCCATCTTTAAATAGGGAACAAATGGAAAAACTCAAGGAAAATATTACTATTCAAGAAGTTAGCCAAGCCATAAAGGGACCTAAAAAAAGGAAAGGCCCCGGACCCGGATGGTTTCGCGGGAGAATATTAACAAACTTTCTTAGAGGAATTAACACCCTATCTGTGCAAAGTTTTCAACTTAGCTATGAATCAGGGTTCATTACCTGCAGAAATGCTTAAAGCAACCATCATCACCCTCCCTAAATCAGGGAAACCTCCCACTGACCCAGCCAACTTTAGACCAGTCTCCCTGCTTAATGCAGATGTCAAATTATACACCAAAGTCCTGGCTAACAGACTTTTGCCAATATTACCAAACCTAATTCTCGGGGATCAAGTGGGGTTTACCAAAGGGAGACAAGCTCCCGATGGCACCCGCAGACTCATTAATATTATCCACTGGGCAAATAAGAAACACATACCATCAGTATTGCTCTCGTTGGACGCTGAAAAAGTGTTTGACCGACTCAATTGGCCATACGCTTTCTCGACCCTTGAACGCTTTGGCTTTCAGAGGAATGCTATTAGTGCAATTAGGGCTCTATATTCAAATCCCTCAGCACAGGTCTTGGTTAATGGTATTCATTCCTAACCCTTCCTCATCACAAATGGTACCCGCCAAGGGTATCCCGTATCACCCTTGATTTTTACTTTAATAATGGAACCTTTAGCGACCCTAGTGAGACAGACCCCTGATATTAAAGGTATTCCAATCCATTTCCATGAACACAAGATAAATCTGTTCGCGGACGATGTAATTCTTCTCCTTTCTAATCCCCTTAACTATCTTCAAACAGTGAATGACACACTGAACCTTTTTAGCAAAATTTCATATTATAAGATCAACGTTCACAAATCTCAGATATTAGCAATACAACTAACATCTCATGATAAATCGCGCATTTTGGGTCAATTCCCATATCAGTGGGCAGAAACTTCCATCCCTTATCTGGGAATTCAACTTACCCCTACAACTTAGTTAAGGCTAATTTTTCTCCTCTAATCACTTCTCTAGATACTGAAATGAAAAGATTGGCGAAATTTGAGTTGAGCTGGATGGGCAGAATAGTTCTGTATAAAATGCTTATACTGCCCCGTATTTTATATATATTTCGCACATATGTTCTCATGATCTGTTCTCATTCCTCTCACAATCTTCCTTTCGCTTTGCTCCCAGATGACCTCCTTTATCTGGCAGGGAAGGAGACCTAGATTGGCATACTCACTAATGATTAAAAATAAACAGAATGGTGGCATGGGCCTCCCAGATTTGGAAGGCTACTATTTAGCATTTTTAGTAGATTAAACCAAATATTGGGCTGAAACATGTTGCCTAAAATCATGGCCCCATATTGAAGCTAGGATGACAGGAGTTGAGCGTCTGGATGTACTATTAGGCCTACCGGACCAGAAGCAGTTGAACCCCAATATAATACGGCCTACGGTCATTGCATCCTTAATGGCTTGGAAAGTGAGTTGCAACAAATTGTTCAACGTAGAATCTAAAACTAAGTTACAGGTTAAATTGGAGACATTGAAGGCATATATGCCAGATTTGCCTATAGACAGGTGGATACAAAAGAAAGTGACTCTTTTCTCAGATCTATTTACTACAGAAGGGATAATGTCCTTCCAATTACTATCTGAAAAATACTACTTGCCGATTACAGAGCAGCACACTTATAACAGAATTGCATCATTTCTGACTTCTGATTTCCCATTACGAGTGGAGATGCCCACTAATATGTATGATATATTGAAACCTATAGGGGCAATAAATCCCAAAAATACCAGGGTATTATATGATGCTTTCACATACAACAATGTCTTTAACAAAAATTCTGCGATGCTAGCATGATAAAAAGATCTATCTATGCAGATACCAGACTCCAGTTGGCGTACAGCGATCTCATGGGCACACTCCTCCACAAAATGTGCTACACATTGGGAACAATACTGTAAATTGCTTCTAAGATGGTACTATATGCCGGTCAAACAAGCTCGCATTTATCCCTCAGTTTCACATAATTGCTGGAGACAGTGTAACGGAATAGGGTCTTTATATCATATATTTTGGGGATGCCCAAAACTCCAAACCTTTTGGAAATCTACATCTGAGGTGTTTAATCACCTGGATTCCACAACACCCCAATTATCACCTGAAACCGCTCTGCTTCTGGTTGACGTGGACTCCTACCCAAGCCACATAAGAACTATTATTTGTCACCTCCTACACTCAGCTAAATTGACAATAGCGAGGCACTGGAAATCTTTAGATATATCTTCCTTGATAGAAGTTAAACTATTGTAAATGATAGTTTCAGATATGAGAAGGTCCTGGCATATAGGTCTGGTACACACAAGACATTCCACTCAAAATGGTCCAGATGGGTACACCTGCATCCAGCTCTGTTGGACTCATGACATGGATAAAGATGAGTAGTTACTACCTCGAAAGCTTCATCTGACTGATATACTCTGTCTTATTGAGCAACATTATTAATAAAATATGTACTTATGAATACCTGCCTCTATTACGGTTCCCCTTTCTTGTTTTATTTCCTTTTCTGTTAATGAACAATAATATTTAAACTGCTGTCGTTTTTATTATAATCTTCAAAGATGACACTGTTGCATATATTTATCAGCTTGCTCTCCACACAAGTGCTTTGCCAACGAGTAATTATTACAATTATCATATATCATCGTACTTTGACATGTATGTAAACCTTTATGTGTCATTTATACTAAGCAAAAGAAATGTTTCAAAGTTTCATGTAATTTGATCATTTATAACAACTGTACTGTTATTTCTCTTACAAAACCCAATAAAAAAACAGTTACAAAAAAAAAAGTGGTTTTCCAGTTTAAAAATCAATTACCGAAGTTATTCCACGAAGTCACACGCGACTTTGTGAATAGCTTACTTTGGCTCATGGGAGCCCATACATTCTAATATTGTACGGAGACGAATCTCTGTACAGTATTATTCTGAAGTTTTGAACTAAGCAACTTCAGATGTAACATCCGAAGCGTGCTTTGCTCATCACTAGTCATCAGTATCTGATTGGTGCGAATCCGACTCTCGGCACTCCCACCAATCAGATGTTTGAAGAGTCTGTGGCGCTCTTGTGAGCGCAGCGACCCCCTTGCACCTTACCGGGCACCGTCCATTGGATACCAGCTGTGTTTAGTATTGCAGCTCAGACCCATTCTCTTGACCAATGAAAGTGATGTCACTGCCTAGGAAGTGGTCACGGCCCTCATGAAGCAGCTTGGTCTCTTCAAACTGCTGATCATGTGGGTGATGGGTGTCAGACACCCATCGATCAGATACTGATGACCTATACAGTCATCAATATTAAACACTCGGACAACCCCTTTAATGATCAGCAGGTTTCAGACCTCATGGCCTCATTACTAGTGCTGAAGGGGTACGTGTTTTGTGTGTCTGCACAGCGCCTGGTCACGAGTGGTTCAGTGCAGAGAAAAGGCTTCGGTTCTTCCTATTGGTAAAAGTCTCTTTAAGAAATATATGTCATGATAACATGCTGATCTATTTGCAGGCAGCATAATACTGACACATCTGATTAGCTATTATGCTAAATGGAGTAATGTGCCTGAATAATACCAACATACAGTGACAGATCCATGCATAAAGTAACAGTGCTGTATGATATCTTAAAGGGCTCTTCTGAGACTTAAAGGGTTTTTCTCATCTCACCATTACTAAGGCAAGAAGAGACACAATCCTAACCACCAGCCGGCCGGGAAACAGCAGAGCGTGTCAGCATTGGCTGTTTCAGTAGCTCCCATTGCGGTGCATAGGAGCTTCGGAAACTGCATATCACAGCAAGCTATACTGTTTCAGAGTTGGCATAGCTTGCTGTGCTGTGCTGTGCAGTTTCATAGTTCTCATACACTGTCATGGGAGCCACTGAAACAGCAAGCGCTGGAGCACTCTGCTGTTTCCAGGCCGGCTGGTGGTCGGGACTGTGTCTCATTTTGCTTTAGTTATGGCAAGATAAGACAACCCCTTTAAATACTGATGACTTATCCAGCGGCGTAACTAGAGTATAATGGGCCCCAGTGCAAACTTTGGATCAGGGCTCCCCCCCCTCCCCACTCCAATTTATACAAAGAGGCGGCAAATTTTTTTTACACTAAGCCCAATGCATGTCCACACTCACCCAGTCCTAACTAATAAAATGTAGTCCTACCTCATTCAGGGTGTCGCTGCCGTCGGCGTGATGTCCGCTGGATCCAGAACAGGTTCTCTGTGGTGATGAAGAAAAAAAGAATTATCACATAAGGAAGGGATGGTGATTTCCCCTGTGAAATCACTTATCAGGGGGCGCTGTGCTGGCCTATAAGACTGAGCCATGCCAATGTATAGCAGGGTAATCTAGGACATTTCCCCTAAGTGCTACCACACAGCACTAATACCCACATTGTGCCCCTCATAGTAGTTATGCCCATATATGTGCCCCCTCACAGTAGTTATGCCAGATATGTGCCCCTCACAGTAGTTATGCCAGATCATGTGCCCCCTCACAGTGGTTATGTCCACATATGTGCCCCCTCACAGTAGTTATGCCAGATTATGTGCCCCCTCACAGTGGTTATGCCCACATATGTGCCCCCTCACAGTGGTTATGCCCACATATGTGCCCTCTCACAGTGGTTATGCCCTCTGCTGTCCCAGAGCCATAACTTTTTTATTTTTCCATTCACATAGTCATAGGCTTGCTTTTTTGCAGGACAAGTTGTACTTTCTAATGGCACCATTTAATATTCCATATGTAGTGGGGAGCTGGAACAAATTCCAAAAGGGATGGAATTGGGAAAAAAATTATTCTGCCATAGTTTGGGGGGGAAGGGTCCGGTTACGGTGTTACCTACGCGGTATAATTGACCTTTTACCTTCATTGTCCAGGTCAGTATGATTACATAACCACACTTGTATAGTTTTTCTTGCATTTTAATACTGAAAAAAAGAAAAACCTTAAAAAAAATAAAAACTATTTTTTCCTTTCATTGCCATATTCTGACCCATATAACTTTTTTGTAGTTAAGTTTACCGAACTGTGTGAGGGCTCTTTTTTGCAGGGCGATCTGTACTTTTCAGTGATACCATTTTGTGACTTTTTGATCCTTTTTTTGGGAAGGTGAAGTGACAAAAAATGGCAGATTGGCCATTTTGATATTTTTTTCCGTTATGCCATGGAATAAATATTGTTATAACAAGTACGGGCATTTTCGGACGTGGCAATGCCTATGATTGTTGGTATGGGTTTTTTTTTGCTTATTTTTACTTTAATTTTGGGGAAAGAGGGTGACAGAGGTCACACACTGAAAAGGCCAGTCATATCTCTACCCCATATGAGGAGAGTGCAATCAATACTATACATGATGCATGACAGTTTGAGGGTCCTGTAGCAGATTTTCCATAAAGGCCCAGATACTTCAAGTTATAACCCTGTCATATTATTCTTTTTATTATACAATGATTAAATGGATGTTCCAGCAAGGAAAAAAAGCCCTACAACGGCCCTACAAATGCTTAAAAAAAGAAACAACAAAATGATATCCACCTCACCGATCTCCTGCTGCTGCCGTTCCCACAGTGCCCGATTCCTCGCTGCGCTCCACTTCCTGCTGCTGTCCTGTCTGAATGTTGCTCAGACTTTATTATATTTTAAATGCATTTGCAGCCCATTAAAAAATTAATATTATCCACTGGAATACCTAATACATAAAAGAAAATGTTTTCTGTATGGCAGAGAAACGTATCTAAATTTAGTTCACTGATATGAAACTATGCAGAGCAAAGGTTATGACAACTGTCCAAGTTTTTGTCCTCTGTGACAAGCATTATGTTCTGTTTGGTTTACTTCCAGAATGCACACACATTGCATTAAACCGTTACCCACTCCAAGGTGTGACATTCCCAGAATACATTTCATCACTAGTACTAACGCATATAACGGAACAATACATACAAGTATCTCACAAAAGTGAGTACACCCCTCACATTTTTGTAAATCTTTTATTATATCTTTTCACGGGACAACAGTGAAGATCTGACACTTTGATACAATGTAAAGTAGTCAGTGTACAGCTTGTATAACAGTATACATTTCGTGTGCTCTCAAAATAACTCAACACACAGCCATTAATGTCTAAACCGCTAGCAACAAAAGTGAGTACACCCCTAAGTGAAAATAGCCAAATTGTGCCCAAAGTGTCGATATTTTGTGTGGCAACCATTATTTTCCAGCACTGCCTTAACTCTCTTGGGCATGGAGGTCACTAGAGCTTCACAGGTTGCCACTAGAATCCTCTTCCTCTCCTCCATGACAACATCACAGAGCTGGTGGATGTTAGAGACCTTGCTCTCCTCCAACATCTGTTTGAGGATGCGCCACAGATGCTAAATAGGGTTTAGGTCTGGAGTCATGCTTGGCCAGTCCAGCACCTTTACCCTCAGTTTCTTTAACAAGGCAGGGGTCGTCTTGGAGGTGTGTTTGGGGGTCATTATGTTGGAATACTGCCCTGCGGCCCCAGTTTCCAAAAAGGGGGGGGGGGGGTCATGCTCTGCTTCAGTATGTCAAAGGACATGTTGGCATTCATGGTTCCCCGAATGAACTGTAGCTTCCCACAGCCACCATCCATGCTTGACAGTAGGCAAGACACACTTGTCTTTGTACTCCTCACCTGGTTGCCGCCACACACGCTTGACACCATGTGAACCAAATAAGTTTATCTTGTTCTCATCAGACCACAGGTCATGGTTTCAGTAATCCATGTCCTTAGTCTGCTTGTCTTCAGCAAACTGTTTGTGGGCTTTCTTGTGCATCATTTAAAAAAAAGGCTTCCTTCTGCTACAATAGCCATGCAGACCAATCTGTGCAGTGTATGGTCTGAGTATCTTCTTATAGCCACTGCCATCTTTATGTAGAGCAGCAATTCTTTTTTTCAGATCCTCAGAGAGTTCTTTGCCATGAGGTGCCATGTTGACCTTCCAGTGACCAGTATGAGAGAGTGAGAGGGATAACACCAAATTTAACACACTTGCTCCCCATTCACACCTGAGTCACTTGACACTGGGAAGGGAAAGGGAGGGAAAATGGCTAATTGGGCACAAGGGGTGTACTCACTTTTTGCCAGTGGTTTAGACATTAATAGCTGTGTGTTGAGTTATTTTGAGGACACTGTTATACAAGCTGTACACTGACTACTTCACATTGTATCAAAGTGTCATATCTTCAGTGTTGTCCCAGGAAAAGATATAATAAAATATTTACAAAAATGTGAGGGGTGTACTCACTGGACACTTTTTATTATTGGTGCTTCTCATAAAGCAGTATTAAATTCAACCTGTCTGATCCTTAAAGGGGTATTCCAGCTTTCTAGAACTTTTTACATTTGGTCAGTACTGCGCTGTACCAAAACAATGGAATTCATTCTCCTGCTCCATGTCACCTGGTTCCAGCACAGAGGCTCCTCTGTCAGTGATACATCCAGTCCCAGTACACATCAGGACAGAGTCACAGACAAAGCTGCGGCCAATCACTGGAAGTATGGCTACATGCACACGATTGTATATATTTTGCGCTCTGCAAACCGAAGATCTACAAAATACAGAAACAAGCTGTGTGCATGCTGTATTTTTGTGGGCCCAGTTGTAGAAATGACTATTCTTGTCTGCAAAACAGGCAAGAATAGGACATGGTTAAACATGCAGATGTGGACAGCACACAAAAGACATTTCTGTACGGTCTACATTTTTGGGACTCCATAAAAATAAATCTATCTGCATGCGATCCGAAAAAATGTGGATCAGATGTGGAAGAAAAATACAGTCGTGTGAATGAGGACTATCGCTGAGAGGACACTCTGGCCCTGGAACAGAATGGTGGGAGGCAGGTCAGTGAATTTCCTTGTTTAGGTACAGTGCAGTAATGGCCAATTGTAAAAGGTTCCCTAAAGATTGAATACTCCTTTAACTTGGACAAAAGCTATAGACATGACATTATTTTTTATTTCACACGTACTCTATTCTGACATAACAAAGTACAACCTTTAAATACAAACCCACCGCACAGCAAACATATTTGTCGACATCTAAATCCCAAATGGTGGGACATTTTAAGCTCTGGCTCCAAAATTGACCAGGAATGTGAATAAACATAAGCCCAAACCATTTTAAAGGGGTTTTCCGGGATTTTACTACTGATGACCTATCCTCAGGATAGGTCATCAGTATCTGATCGGCGGGGGTCTGACACTGGGACCCCCACCAATGAACTGTTTGAGAAGGCACCGGCGCTCCCGTGAGTGCCACGGCTTTCTCTTAGCTTTTCCTAGGCCAGTGATGTCACGTTCATCGGTCACGTGGCCTAGGAGTGGCTCAGCCCCATTCAAGTGAATAGGAATGAGCACGATACCAAGCACAGCCGCTGTACAATGTACGGTGCTGTGCTTGGTGAGCTGCGATAAGGTAGCGGCGCTCACAGGACCCCTACCGATCAGATACTGATGAACTATCCTGAGGATAGGTCATCAGAAGTAAAATCCTGGAAAACCCCTTTAACTGAGCAGGACCGAAGCATAGACATTTGATTTTTTTCATTTAGGATGTGATCTGATACTGTGACACCACAGTAGAATACAGCCTGTAAATACAATTCTTTTATCCATTTATGATACTTCTATTGTGATATCACAACAGAGCACAGCCTAAAACTAATTTAAAGAAAAAGTGTACTAGTTCTCCACAGAAACCAATCTGATCTGAGACTCCTTTTGAAAATGAAATGTGATTGGTTGCTTTAGAGAACTTGTTCACTTTATATTTGCACCAGTTTTGATTAAAGGGGTTGTCCGGGTTCAGAGAAGAACCCGGACATACCTGCAATTTCACCCAGGCAGCCTGCCTGAAGAGGACATCGGAGCATCTCATGCTCCGATGCCCCCCCCTTGCCCTGCGCTAGATCGCGCAGGCAAGGTCTCTTGTTTTGAAAACACTCGCTGCCGGGCGGGTACTTCCGCCCGGCAGTGAGTTCGGTGACGTCACCGGCCTTAATGGGCCGGCTTTAGCGCTGCCCTAGCCGTTTTACTGGCTAGGGCAGCGCTGAAGCCTGTCCATCAGCGCCGATGACGTCACCGACTCACTGCCGGGCGGAAGCCTCTGCCCGGCAGGGACCGGTACGTCACCGGAACCCGGCGAAATTCCTTTGCCCTGCGCTAATTAGCGCAGGGCAAAGGAGGGCATCGGAGCATAGGATGCTCCGATGCCCTCTTCAGGCGGGCTGCCTGGGTGAAATTGCAGGTATGTCCGGGTTCTTCTCTGAACCCGGACAACCCCTTTAATCTACCCCACTGCTATTACATAAGCTCAGCTGGATCCTGCTAACAGTTTCAACTGTACATGGAAAGCAAGCAAACTTGTCATTCATTTTAATTGCAGGATAACATAATGTTTGGCACTCCCCATGCATTATTATGCTGGCACTGTAGTCTTGCAATATTTTTTTATATGTACAAATATGGAACCCGTTTACATGCCATATTTTTTATGACTGATCGCACCGACGTGTAAATGATATGTACTCACATGCCTTGTGAAAAGACTTCTAGGAAACAAATTATGCTCAGAATTTATACTTCGGTAAATTGACACCTTGCAGTTTTCCAGCTGTGGTAGAATATCAGTTTCCATCATGATGTGCCAACATCTCTAGGGCATATCAGAATGTACAGTTTCATAGCAGCGATGTATCCTGAAGCTTCATGCCCAGGAATATGTATTTACTTTTCTTTCATATTTATTCATTTTCTCTTGTAAAGGCTAGAAGCTGGTCAATGCTCTAAGAATAGAATCAAGTTTGCCAAGTACGGCAATACTGAATTCCTTTAGGGAGTCATTATAAAAATCTGCACCTGCTCCAGGTCATCATTAATGGAACAGATGCCATCGCAAAGTGTAATACGACCATATTAAATTGTACATCCCATTATAACTAAACGTTTCAAGCAAGCAGAACTTATCTATAGTAGAAAATCTTCCTTATAACGGTTCCACATTGCATGCTGTGTTCACAAAGCTTCTCCTCTGTCTATTTCACTTACAGTACAGGGCTTACAGGGGTGTTCCACTAAAAAGTTATCCATTACCTATTCACTGGATCGGGGCTATGGATATAGCGCATGACCTCAGATTCATGCACCATAGCATTTGACTGGGTACCATGACAGACGCCCAAGCATCCGTTGTGAACCGCGGGCATTCAAGTTTGCCACTATAGTAAACTATGAGAACTGTAAAAAAATATAATTTCAAGCCCATTCATCAGATATCTTGCCTGTTACCAGTTTTTGTTTTTCTTTTATCTTTTTTTGTGTGTGTTCTGCTCACTTCATAAACCGTTTTCTTAGAAATTGTCCACTCATAAGTCCACAGTTCATACAGAAACATGGCATATCAAGATGGTGTCTTCTTATAGGGGAATTGCAAGAGTTTTAATAATTAGGGTGAGGTTCAGGTGGGGCTACTCTCTTTTCGGATGGTGGCTCCAAAGTTAGGCAGACTATGGATGCCTACCTCTACATGAGGGCATAATATCCCAGCAATTTGGCCAATCACAACAATAAAAAGCTTTACTCCCCAGACAATTATCAGTTGGTGCAGTAAGATTGTTCATTTACACTCATCAACACTGGAATTACAACATCAAGAAGGTTGTACGTTTATGCAAATTATTGTAAGATTATGCAAACTGAGGAAGTGGCAGGTGTCGCTAAGATCTGCAGAGGATCACATTTTCAAGCACCTAGCTCCAATCTGTGGCATGTGGGAGTGGCATAAAAAGCAGATTAGAAGCAAGTTTTTTTAGCCACATTAAACCTCAAAAATCAGATCAAGTCATGTGGGATGATTGTGCGATGTCTCCTGTTCATTGATGTGGCAGTTATCTCCTCACAAACTGAGAGGGACAGAATCCTTAAAGGGGATAGTGACCGCTGACCAGTAACACAGAGGGACAATTTCAGAGGATTAAAAGGAACTGCATAGAACCTAGTCATTGTCAACAGCACAGCCTAATTTTCAGAGAAAGATTTGTAGAGCACAAATATGATAGTAAATCGATCAAACAATTATAGATATAGCATTAGAATATGGAAAACAAAGGATTCTTGGTTTAAATATGCCTTTAAGACATGATCCAGTGTTGGGTAATGGACCATCTACCCCTAGTGTTTAAATCCTAAAAAGAGCACCTTGTGTTAAAGATAAAATAGTAAATAGATTTTTAACATTTATTTAGTCGAATAAAGGACATAGTACGTTTTTGTAAAGGGTGTAAAATCTATCAGTATATTGCAAGAGGCTCTAAAACTACCACCTTTCCATCAAATGTTGTTAAGAAAATATATAATTTCAACGAGAAATAGAGTGTGAATGCAAATAATTCATCTATTTATTAGAGTGCCCTTGTGGGTTATGTACTGTTGGAAGAACATTACGTAAATTAAAGACCAGGATCCAGGAACATGTTTAGGGTTAGGAGCCCCCATTTAAAAAAAAACATCATGTAAAGGATTAGAATTGGTGAAAGTGGCAGAAAGGTGTTAATTTTTATCAAAGAAAAGTCTGCCTGATCCATTGGGCCCTAGGGTTTTGAATGTCAATATAAGTATGCTACCACGTAGAGTAGGTGATCCAAAATATAACCATACCTTTCTTGTGAAAATTTGGTCCGCACATCATGGAAAATGCTTCTTTTTACTTACAGTATATTCAAATAAGGTTTTTGTTGCACTGTAGGTGGAGCTGCTCAGTTTGGGGCACCATTACTCTGCCAGTAACACTGCCCAGTGCTTCTGCCTCTTGTTTTATTACAGTCACTGAGATTTCAGAGCCAATAGTGATCATACATACAGGGGAAGCCAGGTGCCACAAACAGAGCAGCCCCACCCACAGTGCACCAAAAATTTTAATTACATAAAAATATAAAAAATAGTTTAAGAACCTTAAAGAAGAACTCCCGCAAAAATGTTTATTCTCTGACCTGTTAGAAAGCTGCATGATATAATCTGTAGTGAATGTCATTTTCTTATCAGTTTCTGTGAGTAAAAACCTCTCTTCTTATTGTAGCTGGGTAATGTGACCAACTCCCTGACCTCCAACTGACCCAGGAGAGAATACCAGAAACTGCTCTATTCATTCCTATGGGAGCCTCACTTTCAGTCTCATAGGAATACATAGAGAATTAGACTTCCTGTCCACACATAAGTCTATGTGTGAGTTGGTGGGTCTAATTGCTGGTCACATGACACAGATAAGAAACTTCAGGATGATCTAAGTCAAAAATTCAGACACTGGTAAGAGAAGGACATTCACTACAGATTATATCATGTACATTTCTAGCAGGACATGGAATAAAATTTTTGTTGGGAGTTCTTCTTTAATAGAAAATCTGTAGATCGTTGCTTGAACTTAGCAGAAGGTTTTTAGTTGTTTGTACTAGTTTTTAGACTTAATAAGATATGAAATGTATTTTAGCTTGAAGTTTTGTAAAGTTTTGTATGGATATAGAATGTGGTGCACCCAGGCCCCAGAAGAAGAATTTGCGAAACTCAATTTTGGCAAGTATGCAGTCATGCCATGCGTGATTTATGATTTCATGCCCTTTTATACAGATACGTGAGTACCCAATAAACACCAAAATGAAGGATGTCTTGTGTTTCTTGTGCTGCTAACCGGTTATTGGTTTGTCCAGTAATAACTTTCAGCAGATTGGAATATTTTTCCACCAAATTGCAAGTGCTTATGTCCACTTTCTTAACTCTGGAAACCTGAATTTTAAATGGCTATTGGCATAGGAGGAGGTCAGGGAGTCTTTGAGCTGGTACTTAAAAGATGACCTATGTATTTTGACTTTCTTCAGCATACCTATTGTTTATTGCTGTGTTTTAGTCTGAATCCCACCCTTGCCCATATTCATACATTGTCAGGAGAAATATCAGAATAACAGCACACCACAGAGTTTTAAGTAAAGCTTAAATTCTCCATAATTGCTTTGGAAAATACAAGGATTTACAATAACAGGCAGGTCAGGAGATGTGACAGATTCTATATAACTCCAGTGACTCCCATATGGCATAATCTCTGATTGTAGATATTTATTCTTTTTTCTTTTCGTCTCTATTTGACCCAGACTCCCATGACAACTTCTTTAAACCAATGCTACCCATTTCAAACCTAAGAAGTGACTCCTGTTATAATGATGAGCAGTGTTGTTTCTAGTGCTGGTTGTAAGCACAGTCAACCCTTCCTCCTACATGAACCATAAATGAAACAGGAGTGTGAAACACTGTACACATCCCCTGCTGAGGGTGTGCAACCTGACATTTTCAGCAGCACAATCCAACAACATAAGGCATATGAGGAGCTCCCGACTTTCCTCCAACAGATGTTATCTGGGTTGAGAAGGATCGGGCATGTTGAATTTCAATACCCATCCCTTTTGTTTTCCCGGGTGATAAGTTGCTGCCAGAGATATCTTCCAGCGTCTTTCTCCTCTCCCCCAAACTGTGTATATGCATGGGGGAATCGGGAGAGAATGAACATTCAGCTAACATCAATGGGACCTCAAAAAATCCCCGCACGGTGTCCGTGTCCGTATGTGCCGTCCGCAGCCCTGCAAAAGAGATAGAACATGTCCTATTCTTGACCGTTTTGCGGACAAGACCTCTATTAAGAACCATGTACACATGCCTGATAAAACCCACAAAAAGAGAATTTCTTCTTTCCACTTACACATACTGAATACATTTTCTCCAAAGTAATCCTTTCAAATTCATCTCAAAACTCTGCATCACATATTGAAATCATTTATTTGATGTTTTAAGCTTGCTCTGTGTGTTTTTGCTTCTGCAGAGTATTTTCACATCTTTTTGGTAAAATGGAACAGTTTGTCTCAGACTAAACACAAAATGTCTCTAGACCATTGTAGCGGGCCGCAGAAGCGGTAATACTATTCCATAGCAAACAAGCACAGCTGAGATGTAACAGGTGAAATCTGGGCACATGTTTGTTTGCTTAGTGAAATGATCTTTAATTTCTGTTTCCATTGAATGTGCAATGTAAGACATATTCTGTGCGTATCAGGGGTGTACACTGATCTCAAAGGGCCCCACAGCAAAACTTAGTATAAGCCCCCATGTGCCACCCAGTTTCCCAGTATGTGTGTATCAAATACAATGCAGAATCCATAACATGACTCCCCAGATTTTGTACAAATTACATTATTTTTTTTAAAGGGGTTGTCCAGGCTTTTACTATTGATAACCTATCCTCAGGATAGATTATCAATATCAGATGAGCGGGAGTCCGGTTCACCACTGCTTCTATGTATGGCAAAGACCACAGACAGCAGCAGTGGACAGGAAGAGAGTAGGAAGATAGCACGTGTACACTGCGCACACCGTCTCCTCATACAGCTGATCGCCCGAGGTGCCAGGGGTCGGACCCCCGTCGATCTGATATTGAAGACCTATCCTGAGGGTAGGTCATCAATATTGAAAGCCCAAACAACCCCTTTAAATTTCCCTCCGCCTCACCCACATTGTGTGATTTCTACGTGGGAAAATGTGGAACTGGTGCTTTATAAATATGCCAGATTTACAATGTATTTACATCAGGCAAATGATATATTCACACAACACAATATACAATATATATAATAACTACAGCCACCATTAAGGGAGGTTTGGTCCATAGAAATGTATACAGTTACCATTGATATCAATGGAAGCTGTAAATAATGGGAATCTTTGTTGAGTGCAGGAGAAGCAGTTGACCTCTGGGCCGCACAACAGTCCCATGGTCTTTGTTCTCCACTGACTGCACACATCTTCACGGATGAATTAAAATCTGTCTTGTCACGGACGTCATCTCGGAAAAATGGATTTGTGAATGAGTCCATAATTATTCAGGTTGGACATTTATGTTTTCAGTGAAGTATGCATGTTGAAATGACATTCACCTCAGCACTCTTATTTAGCTACAAGGGTGTTTTTGGGGGGTCTTAGGATGCATATGCATCAGACATGGGCGGATTAGCCATAGACCTTACAGGGAAATTTCTTACCTTACAGGGCCCTCCTCACTTTCTGCCAGTGGAAGTTTTTGGGGATGTATTTTGTCCTGGCAGTATTTTGTGATGGACTGTGGTATTTGGCTCTGTTGGGACGGTATAATGTGCCACAATATGGTATTGCTGACCCTGCCCTCCTTCAAATGGACCCTACTACAAAACAGGGCCACTTTTAGTATTTTTTCCAGGGCCACATTAAGTTTCCATTCTGCCCCTGGCGCCAGGTGCTGCGCTCAAGGTGAAGAAAAGTCCAGCTACACTTCCTACAGAATTCCTGATTGTCTTCTGTGTTCTTCTCATCAACAAGCCACTTTCTCTATACAGCCACCCACTGGATGTTATTTTATGATGTTATTTTATGGTTCAATAAATTTTTTATTAAAAGTATTTGAAGTTAACAAACAGCGTGATACTGGTCCAAGATACAGGTTAGGTATAAACCTTCGCATATGTGACAATCAAGGCTTAAGTACCACATGTACAATACACAGGTAAGTAAATTGCATAGAAAAGGGAACAGAAAATTGGAATAATTAGAAAATTGTAAAATAGAAAATAAAAAAACAACAATAAAATACCCTGCTGCTGACATAACCATATTTTCGCTGGATGTTAAGAAGCTCTTATATAGCTCTTATATAATGATATTCTGATGAAGTCATTATTACAAGGACCTATTCATTTTGTCGGGGACATTGTGAGAAGGGGCTCACCAATGGATAAAAAGAGTTCCATAGACCTTATGATGTTATTTTATTACACTTTTTTGTACCAGTTTTTTGGAACAATGCTTCTCAAGTGAAGTGGTGGTGTTTGTCTTTGTCATGGTGATGTTTGGGCAGAGCATCTTGGACTGCTAAAGATTTTTCAGATTAGTGCACTGCAGATATATTTGGAAGATCCAGGTAAGGCGATAATAATGTGAAGAGTTTACATTTTAGGTATTGATATCTGCAAAACAGCTTGGATATTAAAGGAGTATTCCAGTAACTAAAAGTGATCCCCTATCTACTAGATATGGGGATTAATAACTGATCAGCGGTGCTCTGACTCATGGTACTCCCTAATCCAAAAAACAGAGGTTTAGTACCCCCTTCCTGATTGAGCAGCCGGTTGACCATACATCCTGCCGATCCATTTATCCTGTGTAGAACTGCTGGAGATAGCCGAGCATTATGCAAAGTGATAGGACCCCCACTGATCAATTAGTTATCCCCTATCCAGTTGATAGGGCATGACTTTTAGCTACCAGTACATGCATTTAATATATTATCTCTTGGTACTTAGTTCATAGCTCTAATATTTTGATATATAATAATTCTTTTCCAGAATAAAGGAAATGATCTGTCAATTGCCACCATATCTGACCCCTTAAAGGGGTTCTGTCATCAGATAAGTCACCATAAGACAGTGTCACCTGAGACATGTGCTTGACAGTTGAACATCATGGTCTTTGTAAGTTCCTCCATCCGTGTACAGCGCATGCGCTGAACAAGCTCCTGTGAGACTTCAGGGCCAGCTGTGAATTCATCTTTACTGCCTGACCCTGGGGTGCAGCATAAAGGGCAATGAGCAGAGCCTCTGGGAACAAAGAGATGCAACAGAACCGCCTAAGTTGCTCCTAGGGGCTCATTTGCATATTATAAAAAAAAAATTCTCAACAATGCAGGCATCCAGATGATGGAACCAAGACCATGATCTTCAACTGTCGAGTGCACATGTCTCAGGTGAGGTGGTTTTATTGAGACATATCTGATACAGTTTAAATTTTTTTGGAAAGTAGTTATTTTGAATAATGTTTCCTTTGCTTAAAGGGGTTGTCTGGGAATCCATAGCAGTTCATTTATTAAACAGAAATATGACTAAATTAGGTCCTTTGCACTGCAATCTGCGACTTTTCCCCGCTCACGCCATTTCTAAAAAGATGGGTGGGTAATTAGGGATTTAGAAGTGGCAGAGGATCCACCAAAATTATGTAGAGGCCAGTGCCTCTACATAACTATGGCGGATCCACCACCAATGCAGGGCTTTATTAAGACCAGTCTCTAAATCATACTTTATTAAGACCAGTCTCTAAATCATACTTGCCCCCCACTGCTCTCTTGTGGACACATCACCGCTGAAGCGGTGACTGAAGAGGATTAGGTGACCATGTCCATGCCAGGGAAGAAGAAAACAAACCCCGGACTGAAAGATGGAGACATAGGAGCTGGTGCGGAGGACCAGGGCGGCAGGGAGTAGGTAAGTATGATTCTTTCAGTAGGGGATGCAGGCTGCTGGCACCTGTGAGAATGTATGTATTCCTGGAAACCCCTTTAAAGTGGTTGTCTGACTTATATGACCTTCCACCAGTGACCCTAAATATATTAAAAAATATTCTGCAAAGACTGGCTATAAACCACTGAAGCCAGTAATTGGCTGCTGCAGTCACAGGCCTTATACCCCATATGTCACCATTGCAACCTGTAAACACAAACCAAAATGGCAGAAATGTAAATGGCAGGGGATGGAGGGGTGACTATATGTTCTTTTATTATTCTAACATATTTAGGGACACTGGGGGTGGAGTGTTTGATTGTTTTGTGAAGGAGGGGATCATGTAATTCAGACAACCCCTTTAAAGTCTTCCTACGTTTTACTGAATCAGTTAACATACAAATACTTTAATAAAAGACAGGAAAACATCACAAATAATATATAGTTTATATCCTATAAATTGGGCATTTTAATATAAATTGAAAGATGCTGAATTGCAGAACCATTACCAGACAAAGGCGCACATACAGAGGGATTGCTGAAACAATTATTCTCATAATTGGTAAGGGTCCTGGGTGGAAGGTCAGACTCCCACTGATCAAACATTGATGGCCTATCCTACAGACCATGAATATATTTTCCCTGGAAGCATTCTGCACAACATACAGTGAAATGGGCATTTGTAACTTGGCAGATTTCTCAAGGAAGGGTCTGAGAAAACTGGGTGACATTGCAAATGCAGGGGTGCACCACCAATGAGGCCAGGTGACGCGATTACCTCAGACAGCACCAGGAAGGGACAAGAGGAGGACAGCGGAAGGGCCATGGGCAATGAGTGCTTTCATTGTGGCAAAGGGGTTAGATTAAGAAATTGGCATGGGGGGCGCCATTTCAGTTTTCGCCTGAGGTAGCAGAAAGGCTAGGTGCACCCCTGTGCACATGGGAGCTGTAGTGGCTCTGGCAGCCACTTCGTCTGTTACCAAACTTCCCAAACACACATATAACTAAATTATAAGAGGTCAGCTCAAATACGGACATTTAATGGATGTGTTATGTTCATTTTAAGCTACAAATTATATTTCGGTTAGTTACAATATTCACATGTAACTTTTCTATGAAATAAGGTCTGTCGAGCTGCAAGGCCTGTCTGTTCCATGAACCTGTGAGTGGGAGAGAGGCGTGAGAAGGGGTGGCCATAGTAAAAGTGCAGTGTTGCTGGAAGAAGAGACTGCCAAAAAAAAAAACCCTTCTCACTTCTGCTTTCCCAGCCCATCCCCCTCTCTCCTGCCTCCCTGCTTTTCCCCCAAACCACTCACTGCTAATTCACATGTGTAGAAATCTGATAGAATGAGACAGGGAGGCTGAGAACCAACGAAACAGAACTGCACACAGTAAGGTGCCACTTGTCGTATCCTGCGCCTTCCCAAAAGATATACCTTTGTACTCTTCTACCATATGGATGAACACTGCTCGCCAGTCGACATGTCGGTAAGTCGTACATACCAGTGTAGTTTACTTTTTGTAGTATTGGTTATTATTGACATGTACCTGAAATCAATGAGAGAGTTACTTTTTATTTTAGTGCATTCCCTTAGAGGTACATATAGTATATCCTGCTCCAATGTGGTCCCTGGGCAGAGAAGTTAACAGCTATGCTATATCTAGGACATACGAACATACCAGCAAGTTTATAGGTCCAGTGGATACATTGATGTCTATGAGGCATCATCCATAGAATACACAGACAGAAATCCATGTTGCACAGTCCCTTAATCCTCAGTTTAGGGGCCAGGTATGCATTTTTACAAAGATTCAGTAGGGTCTATTTAAGACCTCTGTATGTAATTGCATGGTCACACTCATTAAATTCTTATTTAATTAGTGTAAAATTGGTGAAAATACAACCATATGGACAATATATAGTAGTAGATCTGGTGAATTGTTAATCTCCATGGATTTCTGTAAACATGTCCATTAATCTCGCTCACTTCAGGAATTTAAGGGACCCAGAGGCGATCTTCATGGGATGCTTTCCTGATGGCTCTGGATTAAAGATTGTTACAGTAATTCAGATTGTTACAATATGTTGGTTTATAAATTCAAGTGGATTTCTTTTCATGTTTTAATTCTTTATCTATATAACATATACATTTTAGATTACATAAAAAGAGTAGTTAATATGTTTGGATTGTAAACTCTTTTGCGCACTGCAATATTGAAGATCTTCAGTTTAATATCTATGAAGAACATACTCGGAGAATAATACCTGCTGCATAGACATGGCTAGGATTTTCCTTACCTAAAGAAAAAAAAACTCAGTTCACTTCCCTAGAACTGTACCAAAATACCTCATCCAATGCAGACTAGTCTGTGTGCAACCCAACATCCTAAGCATATGCCCTGCTGGCCTCCCCTATTTACCCTCCAGAACTAATGATCTGAATTCTTGTGATGCATTTTACTGGAAAAATTAAAATTGGTATTTCAAAAGTAGTGACATTGTAACAAAAATCACAAGTAAATTCATAGTTTTCACACAGTTTTTCAGAGTGCTGATTAGAAAGTTTTCTGCTACAAAATCACCGCTGAGTGTGAATATGCCCTTAAAAACATACAAATGCACAAATTACTCAAATGCATTTAAAATCAATGGAAGTCCCTCTGGTAACTTGCTCTGTAAATTGCCCATTTTTTTACCCTGAAAAATGAAACCCGTGATAACATAAGAATTAAAAGGAATCTATTCATCAATAAAATGTACATGTTGCTAATAAACTGCTACATAAACCTCAGACAAGTATCAAAACCAGCAATTACTCCAATTACATTTCAGGAAGGGCCCTTCTTATACAGGTTTCCTGACACCCTCATAAAGGGGTTGCATGACAATAGCCCAGTATACAAATTTGTCAACCCCCTTGATTTTGTTGAACAACCTGCGTACTATTGTGGGTCATTGTATGGATGGGCATGAGTTCCTCCGCTTAATGTTTTATTATCTTGCTCTATATTAGATCAGTATCTATGGTTGTAGTAATTCCATCAGTAGTTAGAACTTTTTGAGCCCTAGAGACTGGGGTCCTAGGTTCAAATCCGAGGAAGTAAACAATCTGTGTGGAAATTGTATGTTGAATCTGTGTGGATTTCGTCTAGATCTTCTGAATTCCTCACATAGTTAACAAAAACATGTTGATTAATCTGTTGGCTTCCTATGGAATTGGCCCTAAAGTGTGTGACTGACATAGGTAATTAGCTTCTTTCATCCTAGGCTTCATTTGGGTCTTCCTCCTTCCACTCTGGGCCTGGGCAATAAGGTCCATTTGGTTCTGGTCTGCTTTGGTAGTCATTTGGTCCTTATAGTTTTGACTCTGCTTGTTTTCCTGACCTCATTCGCTAGTCTACTGCTTGGTCTCACCTCTGCCTGACCCACACTTATGAATGGACTTCCCAACCTGTCTTGACATTTGCACCATGTGACCCAAATTCCTAAGCACCACCTTGGTACCAGGATTTGACAACACCAGCTTGTCTGTGTGACAGTCATGACCCCAGTATTCTTTGTGGAAAAGTCCATACCTCCTTGTGGGAGTGAAGAATACACAATCTCTTACACCCTGCTCTCTGGTTGAACCTTAAGCCAAATACCAGTTAGTGACCAAGAAGGTCCACTTCTCCAGCAGGCCAGGTTACATGTAGAATATATTGATAGGAAATAAATAAATGAAAAGTGTATGGTGGGCTGACAGAACCTCTCAGGTGTCCACTTTTGAGGGTAAAAATAATTCCGTCACATACTGTTATTACATTTTTATTCAGCTACATCTTTTTTTCCTACATAGGATTTTACATGCACATTAAGCTAATTTGCTGATATTTGCCTGTATACCTTCAAACTTTAAAGCGTACCTCCACTCTTAGTCATCTTGTAGCATGAGCCTTAAAAAAGAAAAATGCTAAATCTCCACAGTAGTGACCATAAAATACCCAAAAGCAAGTATGGTGACATGATTCTCACAGTACCAAGCCATATACTGCAGTACAGTGTGCACCTGTTAAAGGGGGTTTCCAGGCTCCTAATATTGATGACCTATCCTCAGGAGGGGTTAGCATTTTGAATAAAGCCGAATTTGAGCTTCATCGCTTGCATCACTACTCGGAGCATTGAAGCAGGGCCCAGATTGTCAGTGCCAGGCTAGATGCCCTGTCCAAGTAGCTGTTCAGGTGCCGAAGCTCACATTCAGATTAGGATGCAGCACATGTGCCAATATAGCCCCAGGTAGCAGAGCAAACACAGTCCCAGCTCCCCAAGCTGAATTTGAGCTTCAGCGTCTGCAAGCACCACTCAAAGCAGTGAAGCAGGGTCCAGAATATCAGGGCCATGCTAGATGTCTGGTCCTGTCATGCAACAGGCAGGTGGGTGCTTCTTCACCTGTGGGGAGAGCCCATCACAGGTAAAGAGTTCCTGCTAATCATCCCTAGTGCACATTTTAAAGGGCATCTGTCAGCAGATTTGTACCTATGAAACTGGCTGACCAGTTACATGTGCGCTTGGCAGCTGAAGGCATCTGTGTTGGTCCCATGTTCATACGTGCCTGCATTACTGAGAAAAATGATGTTTGAATATATGCAAATGAGTCTCTAGGAACGGGGGCGTTGCCGTTACACCTATAAGCTCTTCTCGCTCTGCAACTGCCACGCCCTAAACACTTTGATTGACAGGGCCAGGCACGTAATTAATTCCAGTTGATTTCTGTTTTTCTGGTTTTCCTGATTGCAAAGCTGAATAGTCTTTTTTTGCTTTTACTTTAGAAATTCAATATTGTATTTCTAAAATAAATCATGATTATACAGGAATATTTTTTATTCTTTCCATAATGGATTTAGGACACCAAACAGACACATATAAAAACAATAACATAAATGGCCAATTGATAAAGCACAAGGGGAACAGAAGCCCCGGGCCACCCTATTTATAGAGGATGGAACTCTTTCATTTTCCACTGTTTTGCACATTCCCGGGATATCTAATCAGGACGAATAAATACAGCTCAATAATAATTAGAGGACATTCTAATGTGACATAAGTGAATCCTTTTTTGTAGTTTTGTCTCTGCATGTGAGTACTGTAATACTTGAAGGGGGCTGGGGGTAGGTTGTGGCAACTACTGCAACTATGACGCCGCTACCAATCCTGAATCTAGGAATGGCGTACAGAAGAAGAGACAACAGCCTAGAAAATGAGCAATGTGAACTGTTCATTTTTACTGCATTAAGTCCTGTAACCTCTCCTGACATGTCTGTTTCGGTAAATACTTGCATCTATTCTTATGGCTCTATGATGTGCCATTTCTTCATTATTCCTGCTAGAAGTTATGGAGTTCTAACCACTGATGTTTTAGAAGTTTGTAGTGAATATCCAGATGAGTGTTAGCAGTTGGGGGTTGTCCCTGCATAGTCTGATACTATCCAATCAGTGCTGCCAGTGTCAGACAGCACAGGGACACACCCACAACTGGTAACACCCATCTGGACCTTCATTCCAAACTTCTAGCAATTCATAAATTTTAGCAGGAATAATAAAGGAATGGAACATCATTCCATTGGTTGCTTTCGGTCTCTCATGATGGTCTGAGTCCTCCACATTATTCAAATTGCTAAAATGGTTCCCTTCACCAACCTTCAGAGGTGACAAATCCTCACTCTCTAGGTCCCTCTCTCTTCCAGACCTCTCCTCAGGACATGCATGGAGGACCCACAAGGGCGAGCTTGGTATTTCTGGGGCCCCAAGCAAAGTTATGTCTGGGGGAACTAATCAGGACAGCCAGACAGGAATTGCTATTCCCGGCAGTAGTTCCTTTTCTGTCCACAACTGTATCTATATCCGTAGGACACAGATACAGTTGAAAGTTGTGGCCTGGGCCGATTCTACCCCTTCTGCTGCCTGAGGTGAAAACTGAAATGGCGCCCCCACCCCCATGCCAAAGGCTCAATCTAACCCATACCCCCCAGTCCTACTGCTAAAGGCATAAATGAATTAGACATTACATACAGCTCTACATAACTCTTACATCCAGTAACGTCTCTTGTAATTTAGAGGTTTTCTTCCATCATCTTCTCCACCTGGACCAGACCACTATGACGAAGTATTCCAGCAACTTGTCTTTGCAGAGTTTGACACACAGATATGTTAGATTCCTCACTTTTCCATCCTCCTCCTGGTGCACAAACAGTACTACGTATTGCTGCTACCCCCAATACTGTGCCTGCTGTGCTCCCCAATGCCCCCAAATACTATAGTTACTTAATAACAGTGCCATACTGATAAAGTCCCTAAAGTGCCCCTAAAAGTCCTACTAGTAGTAATAATTCTATCCCAGATTTCCCTCATTAGTAATAGTGTCCCCAATAGTGATAATGCTCTCCAAGAGTGCCCCCGTTATGCACTTTCCATATTGTCCCCAATAATAATCTCCCACAGTATCCCAGTAGTAATAATGCAGTTATAATGTACCCCTGTAGTACCCCCAGTATAGCCCCTCATATGTTTAATGTCCCTAGTTTGTATGAGGCCTCCAGTAGTGCCATTAGCACTTAATGCCCGCAGTATTTATAATTGCCCCCTGTAGTGCCCCAGCATGTTTAATGTCCCCAGTTGTGCCCCCTGTATTATTATGTCCCCCCCCAGCAGTGCCATCTTTATTTATAAAGCTCCCTATATTTTTAAAAAGCCCCATTAGTGCCACCTGTATTTTTATAATGCCCCCAGTAGTGCCCCCTGTATTTTATAATGCCCTCAGTAGTTTCCCCTGTATTTTTATAATGTCACCCTGCAGTACCTCTGTATTTTTTAACGCCCTCAGAAGTGTTTTGAGGAAATAAATTAAAACATGTACTTACCTCAGTCCCTTTCCATGTTGCCATCTGGATGCGTTGACTGTGTCCCGGCACAGGCAGCACAATTACATCATCAGGACACAGGCAGAAATTATGTCATTGTGCTACCATATGCGGCGCTGTACTGCTTCATAGGCATTAGGCCTAGTGGAGATGGGAGCTGTTGGCTCCAGAGCCCCATAACCTGGGGCAAGATGTGGTATTGCCTCACTCGCCTGACAGGGGGGCCCACTCAATTGCATGGTTTGCTTGGTGGTCGAGACCACCACTGAGGACCTACATTTTTGTTGTGGTACAGGGCACCACCCTATGAATAGCTACAGCAGCTACACTCCATTTTTGCAGCTCTGCCTCCTAGTGATGTCACTGCAATCAGTGGTTAGTCACTAACGCCCGCCGACATATGCCCAGTAAAAAAACGTACTCTTGCCTACAGGTAATGTGTAAACCGTTAACCCTAACCCTGTGTTCTGCATATGGAAAACACAGGAAACATGTGCCAAACACCTTAAGTTATCCCATTAAACATAATGTGGACAGTAACGTTAAATTATAAGGTGGGTCCTGTCACCCTTTTACATATTACTACCTAGAAATACTTGCAATCTGTGGTGCTGTTTAGGTAGGGGTTCATGAACTGACGCTGTCCAATCAATGCGGACCGCTTCATAGCCAGGAAGAAGACATGCTGTTCTCATTTGTCACAATGGGGTTGGCTCTGGAGTGACTACTTTGTTTTTTCTTACATAGGCTGTTCTTGTGAAATTTGGTAAATCTCGTGAGAACCACTTCTCTGGCTGTGAAAAGATCTGCATTGATTGGGCAGTGTCACAGCGAAGTAGGAGTCAATGCCTACTGAGGAGAACTGAGATCTTCTCCTCCATGTTCCTTTACTGCAGATTTACATGTTGGCCACCAAAATGGAGCAGGGGCCTTATTGGAAGAACAGAGGGGCCAATTAAAAAAATAAAAATGAATCTGTTGACCACAACAACCAAAGTTATTAAATTTCAAATAAAAAAAAATTATGACAGGTACTCTTTAATTACTATTTTCTTTTGTTTTAGTATTAATACTCAAACCCTATGACTTGTGTAATCTAAGCAATAAAAAAGCCTATACACTAGTGCATACTCATGAAAATAGTTGAGTCTGATATGTAAAAAAAGAAACTAGTTATGGCCCTGTCTAGTTTTTCTGTAGACTTAACTTTCCCTCCAAAATATTCTATATTATATTTTTGTTTTATTTTTTTTATAACACAATCTAGGCCACAGGCATGTATATCTAGAGGGGTTGTGGTCCCAAAACAATCTTTTTATTGAGTTTGATATACCATTTTTCCTGCCTTTTCCACCCCCAATCCCTAAAAAAACAGAAATGAAACTCTAAATTCTTCCAGATGTTATAAATGTTGAGAAATGTTTTTGTACCAATTTCATTGTTTAGATTATTTAAGTCTCCTTAGTAGCCATAATGAACGTTTCGTTACAAAAGCAAAATTCATCCCATCCCTGGTTGAAAATTACATGTACCCTGTTGGAACATGAAACACGATGCACATAGGCTTGCCATTCGGTGTGAAGGAGCTTTAGCCATTGTAAGGGTGGTGCAGGGTCCTCCCTCATTACTTCTCTGAAGGCTAACAAGGCCTCAGCAGGAGATGTTGGTTTACTGATCCTTCTCTTTTATATTCACATGGTTATTGCATGTAGCACTATATTTCCTTGAACCACAGGTGGTGAACATACATTCCTGGGAAAGACGGATTCTACGAAGGGAAAGAGGATGTTTAAACGAAGAGTGGCCAACCTCTAAAGTATAAGATCTACTTGTTTTGGAGCATGCAGAAATGTTTTGCATGTAGAAACATAGAAGAATGGTGGCAGAAAAGAACCACTTGGTCCATCTAGTCTACCTATATATTATTTCCTTGTTATTTTTATATTAGGATAGGTACTGTAGATGTTCATCCCAGGAAGGTTTACAGTCATTTACTGTAGATATCCCAACCAAATCTACTGGAAGTTTGTTCCAAGTATCTACTACTCTTTCAGCAAA
Organism: Rhinella marina; assembly: GCA_900303285.1. Taxonomy (NCBI): domain Eukaryota; kingdom Metazoa; phylum Chordata; class Amphibia; order Anura; family Bufonidae; genus Rhinella; species Rhinella marina. The sequence continues at coordinate 185,305 of ONZH01016534.1, forward strand.
ATTATATTCTTTGTTTTGTTTCTGATTTTGCCATAATTAATTTCAGATTGTACCTCCTTGTTCTTGCGTTTGGGTATGTGAATGGATGAGACATCACATGGAGATGATTTACCTGGTCACATGATCCTCCATCAGTGGCCATCTTATGAACAGAACAGCACAAAAGACTTGGCAAACAAGGGGGCTCATGTAATATAGAAAATGGTTCAGAATTTCAACAAAGACTATATTAGTAAGTGCCATAAAATCATCTCACAAACACATTGGTTAACAGTAACCAGAAAGTGGCCAACCCCTTTAAAGCTAAACAAATTAACTTCAGATCTTTTTTGATAAGTCTCGTGGTTAAACCCGTTACCATTTGTGTAGCCCATTTTTATAAGGGCTGCAAGTTCTCCAGTGCTTCCATCATAGTGATAGCAGCCACAGATAACTACTCACTGCACTTGGTATATAGCTTTGCTGCACATTCCCTTGTCCTACAGTATGTTTGATTGTTAGATTGTACATTTGTCATATGGGTTTTTCTGAGACCTACTTATATCAACTAATGGAACTGGTCGGGACTCACAAGTCACTGCATCAGTGAACACTTCACTAGAAAACAGTATCCCACTGAAATGCCAACCTATGATAAGCATTATTTCCACAACAGGGTAAAATATTGGGTTGCCCAACATTGAATTCTAGTCTATGGCTACCATTGCTCTAAACATCTTGCTCAGCTATCTCTGGCGCTGCCATAGAAATTAATGGAGTGGCAGCACGCATTCCAACCAGCCACTCCATCCATTTCAAGGGGAGCTCCATGGGGTTTGGGGCACCTGTTCTCATGATCGTGGGGCTCTCAATGGTAGTACATTCACCAATCTAATAATTATCTCCTATCCTGTGGATAGGGGATACCTCTTTGCAACAGGAACACCCCTTTAGGATACAGTTGGCCAGGACCATGTCAAAATGTGGAAGGGTGTATTAGCAATGTCCCTCTCACTGCAGTAAAGTCTATCAGCCTTAATCAGTGAACCACTTACTTACTAACTCCAATGCTCTGCTGTGCAGATTCTGTACCTTCTTTCTTTCTCTTTCTGGAGTACTGTAAAGTAGAGATGGCTTTCCTGATGCAAATATCTCAGAGATAGTAATTCTCTGGTACTAAAGCCTATTCTTCTGAAGAGTGAATGTAGCTCTTCTTTCTTCTTCACTGACTTCTGACACTAGAATGAACTAGGGGTGTACCTAAGTCCATCTCGCAACCTCCTACAAGGGCAGAGTCTGGATTGTTAACCCTGACATATCCATACATAGTAGAAAGAAAATAATAGGACATTTTGAATCAAGGCTGTTTGCAAAAAGTTTTATTTTAGATGCATTAAGACAATTTAATCAAGTTGATTGTGACATAACCTTTAAAAATAACCTGACATCATCTATATGATGATCCCTATAAACTGATTTAGTAGGTGTACTCGATGAATGGGAATTTACAACACAATTCACATCTCCTGGTCTAACTTGGTGGAAGACACCACTTAGTCACGGCTGAGACAAGCTATGTGACCACAACCATATGGTGCAACCTGGCTAGTCTGGCTGGAAGCTGCTGCTGTTATTTCTATTACACACGTTTACACACACAGCAGGTATTATATTGTATGTGCTGTATAACATGATTGATACTGGAATGTTCACAATGAATTAGGAAATTCATTTGTGTCAATGTTTTATTGTTTTTTCTTTTAATACAGAAGGAGCTAAAACCAAAGTACCGCAGATATTTTCAAGTTTTTGTAAAATATCCAGGATTTAGCTTTCCATAGATTGTTTTTAAATGGCATTGGTTACCATGCAGCCATCTCTTTCCTGTACACGGAGGCCTGTTTGTATCCTCGCTGGCTATTGTTAGTTAACAAGTTGCGTGGAATGTTTATTGCTCAGTGTTGCCAAGCACAGTAAAGGGTGTAATGGAAAGGACCATTCATGTAAATTTCTTTTGTGACTATAGTAAAGTAACGCACAGCATGGAGCCTCTTAGTTTTATGGTACAAGGTATTTTCTGCCTCATTTCGCAGTTGTTAGTTCTTAAGTGGTTCATGGACATATATCACTGCACCACTAGAAATCCAACAAAAACATCAATGAACGTAGCACACAAATTATCACAGGTTCACAATGTAACAGCTCACGTATAGGATAAAAGATCTGTTTAATAAGAAACAGTGATCACTACAAGTGTTGTTAAAGGAGCACTCCAGGCAACAGCACACTGTGTTATATATATCTTATGCAGGGGCCTGACCCAGGGAGAAGTGTGTATTAGTTTTACTAATTGAAAAAATTGTCAAAAATATACTATGCAGATAAATTTGGAAGTAGCAAAATCAATTTTTTTGCAACCATTGCTTGACTGTGAAAGCCAGCTTGGGGATATATGTATAAACCATCGAAAACTCCAAAATGTCATGTCAAGATTATACCAAGAAATTGACTCCAATGGGGTAGTGTTGTATGTATGACTTCTGTGAGGATCCTTACCAAAGAGGTGGATCCTTGAGCAACAAACTGAGGTGTGAAGTTAAAAGTATCTCCTCATTTTTACTTTAAACTCCTATAAAGAGTATATGGAATTTCCCAGTTGGATTTCCAGGTCATAGACCCCCAAGTAGTCACTGATTGGTGGCGGAGTATGCTACTAGAAACCTCTGGAGCCGAAGCAAAGGTGAAGTCAGGAACAAAGCCATTGGTTGGCACTAGGATAGCAGTCAGGCTATGACAAAATAGAGGATAGAAGACATAATCAGATCATCAGGGGCAGGGGCGTGGCTAAAGGCTCATGGGCCCTGGTGCAAGAGTTCAGCTTGGGCCCCCCGTCCAGCAGTGCTTAGTGTGTTTTTTTATGTGGCACAAGTGTCTTTGGGCCCCTTTAGGCTCCTGGGCCCGGTAGTGACTTCTACCTCTGCACCCCCTATAGCTACGCCCAGGGGTCTGATTCAGGGGTCAAAACCAGTGGGTCGAACTTTTAAATGTCAGGCAACAATCAACTGAGAGAATGGCAGAATCCTGTGCCAGACATCATTTGTCAAAAGGTTTTGTGTCCCGACTTTCCACTGGGAGATGTCAAAGAAAAGAAGGATTGGGCTTGTTGGATTATAACATGTACAATCCTTTGTTGCAGTGAGAGATAAGCTTCCGCCAAAGGAGTCTAGCAGTTGCATATTCCCTCCTTTCCATTAAGAATACATGTACAAGAAAGCATATGTATGGTGCCAAGCAAGCACATGTATGGGATAGTCAGGAGAACTAGGTGACAACCGAACGAGCTTGTATGGTCAGCTTAAAGTGATTATTAGGCAAAGATCATTTATCACTTATACATAGGACAGGTGATAAATGTACTTTGTGGAACAGCCCTTTTAAGGGGTTCTCCAGGCTCCTGATATTGATGACCTATCCTCAAGATCATCAATATCTGATCAGTGGGAGTCTGCGACCCTGTACGCTCACCGATCAGCTGTTCCCTGTGTCCTCCCATGCTGTAACTATCACTTTGAATGGAGCTGGAAGCACATCTTCGCTCAAAATGTAGTGGCCATGCCTGGTTACGGCAGCTCAGCTCCCATTAGTGAAGGTAACCCATCATGGCCTCTACACAAAGAACAGAGCTCTGTTTCCAGCCTAATTCAAAGGGCTAGCTATAGTGCCAGAGGCTGCTTGGTGGGGGTACAGGGTCCCGGCCCCCCTCCAATCAGATACTGATGAGCTATCATCAATATCAGGAGCCTGGAAAATTCCTTTAAAGGAAATCTGTCACCAGTTTTATGCTGCTAGCTTCTAACAGCTCCAGCCCATGCCAATGAGTCCTGATATTCATGAGCTTTTGGGGTGGAGAAAGATAGAATCCCATGAATATCAAGACTTATCGGCCTGTGTTGGAGTTGTTCAATACAAGATTTTAGAAAAATGGCCAGTTAAATAAAGTGACCCAGCATTTTGCTAAGGGGATCTGTCACTAGTTTATGTTTCTCTTAGTTAGGACACCATAAAACTGGTAACAGATTCCCTTTAAGGGGCATCTGTCAGCAGATTTGTAGCTATGACACTGGCTGACCTGTTACATGTGCGCTTGGCAGCTGAAGGCATCTGTGTTGGTCCCATGTTCATATGTGCTCGGATTACTGAGAAAAATTGAAGAGTAATGGTGGTGTTGCTGTTACTCCTAAAGGATCTGCTTTCTATGCAACTGCCGCACCCTCAACACTTTGATTGACAGGGTCAGGCAGGAACGATGATGTTTATACTGCCTGGCTTTGTAAATCAAAGTGCAGAGGATGCAGCAGTTGCAGAGAGAGCTGAGCCTCTAGGTGTAATGGTAACGCCCCCGTTGCTCCTAGAGGCTCATTTGCACATATTAAAACTACATTTTTCTCAGCACAGATGCTTTCAGCTGCCAAGCGCACAAGCAACAGGTCAGCCAGGTTCAAAGCTACAAATCTGCTGACAGATGCCCTTTAAGGAACACGTAGCTGCTACTGAGACTGATATTTTTTGTTTTATTTGAGAACAATAAAACATATACTCAGTATTAAAAAACAAACAGTTTAGGCTTATGTATCTATGGAAGTTATGTTTCTGGCTTACAATGATGAGCACAAAACTAGCTTCTGATTTCCAACCTAACAATAGGAGCTGCAGTGAAAATGATATTTACCATGGTAACATCAGATGCCGCTGATTATGATCCTTAAATGTAGAACTACACCAAGACCAGGATGTGTGCTGTCGCTGGATGAAACTGCCGAGCCCAGAGACACTATCATGTCCTTATAATATATATCCGTGGAATACATAATATGTGGAGACTCTGACTATTCCTTAGCTCAATTCACTCAATAACGTTACTTTGTGGCTTTTGTTTAGTGCAATGGTAAAAACAATAATGGTTATATGGAAAATATTTAGAGATTCAAGTCAATATTTGTAGACAAACAAGCAGACTGTGATAGTGCTTCCCTGGTAACCCTACTCTGCGGCTTACATTGTCTTTGATTGATTGACCTACTTGAACTTTAACAGCCCAAAATGTCTTCTTAGTGTCTCCCATCCTTCCTCTAACATTGCCAATGCATACTTTTAAGGAGACAACCCTTCATTATACTGTTAGAGTACCTTATTGTCTCTCCTGTTAAAGGGAATGTGTCACCAGAAAATGGCCTATTGATTAAATCATGTTTTTGTGTTAAACATAATTCTTTAGAATTTGTGGTGATTTTTTTTTTAATTTTCCATGTCACTATACTTAAAAAAATGTATATAATCCTGCAATTTTCACTCTGGCCACTAGGTCTAATAATAGGTCATGATTTCCTGTATTGTACATGTAACCTTTCAGTAGCTATTATAATTATCCAGAATTATCCAATCGCTCCAGAATGCCTTAATGGTCTTGAGTTTTCATTTTTCCTGCACAGATTCGAGACACCCTGTGTCAGATGCAGCAAAGCAGCCCCAAAATATAACTGAGCCTCCTCCATGTTTCACAGTAGGTACAATGTTCTACTCTTTGTATGCGTCATTTTTGCATCTGTGAACATAGAGCTGAAACTGAACTGAAAAGCTCCAATTTTGTATCATCTGTCCAAAGGACATTCGCCCACAAGCCTTGTGAATTGTCAATATGCATTTTGGCAAATTCTAGTTATTTTTATGATTTGCTTTCAACAGTGATTTCATCCTCGGTCGTCTTCCATTAAGTCTGCTTTGGCAACGGATGGTACAATCTGACACTGATGTACCATGACCTTGGAGTTCACATATAATCTCTTTGGACGTTGTTCTGGGAGCTTCAATTATCCCTCTCCTCAATTTGTCATCAATTTTCCTCATGCGGCCATGTCCAGGGAGGTTGTCTTCCAATCTCCCGAGACAACTCTCTTTTTAGCTGTCTTTGGTCCATGTACAGTGTGGTACACCCCATAATACCAAATAGCACAGTGACTACTTTTTATCCTTTAAATAGGCAGATTGACATTACAGGTGTGAAGACACCTATGATGCTAATTACAGGACCCACCTTAGTTTAACAAGTCCTTATGCTCCCTGGTAACAGAGACTCAGAAGACGGCTGAGAGGAAGAGTTTGTTTTTGTGTGGGGGAGGGGGGGAGACAGAGCTAGCTGAGATCCTGAGCCTGATATAAAAACTACTTCTACACTTTTTCTGAAGAGCTGAGAAGTTCCGCGGTGTCTGTAAGTGTGATTTATCCCTCCTTATCAGATTTCTGAAGAAATAAAACATATTTTCTGAAGAAAATAAACATAGTGGGCAGTAAGGGAAGTGAGGTCACAGCAGTATGATACTGGAAGATTCAACAGAAGCCCTTGCTTCTGAAAGAAATGTATCTAGCTGTGCAGCTGAAACAGGGAATAACATGGCGAAAAAGACTTTCAGGAAGCTCAAACATAAAGTAACTGTTCCTTCACAGTTATAATTGTACAAAGAAGCATATTCATTATGCAAGCTTTAATGGCTGTATGGGTTATATTATTGGCATAAGGAAAATAGTCCAGTTTTCCTGGAGCTCAGCTCAAGCAGCAATCTGAAGAAAGGAGGGCTGCTTTTTTTTTTCCCATTTATATTTTATTAATTTTATAAAGGCAAGGTACAATGCGCTCATTCCAGAGCTAAAATAAAACATCGGAACAAAAACACATATTGTAATGAACAATAAGCAATAAAAAGGATGGAAAACCAAACAGAAAGTCTCTCTATGGTTGTCTTTCGAGCAAATGTTCTCGAGAGTCCCATGGGCGCCAGCATTTTGTAAATGCGGTCACAGTGTTACGCTGGAGGGCCACTGAATATTCGAGTGTCCTGACCGTCCGTATCCGAGCACACAGTTCCGAGGTCGTAGGGAGTGAAGAACGTTTCCAGGACAGAGCTATCAAACATTTCGCCGCTGTCAATATGTGGAGGAGCAGCCTGGCACCAGTGCCCCGCAGGGAAGGAGGAGTCACATTCAGTAAGAGAATAGTGGTATCATTAGGAAGTGAAATCTCCAATATAGTACGTGTGACAGATCTCACCATTCCCCAGAAAGGCCTCAGAACCGAACAGGACCAAAAAATATGAAACAAAGAGGCCTGTCGTAGGAAGCATCTCCAACAGAGATCGGGGACAGTTGGATTCATGGCGTGCAATAACGCCGGTGTGTGGTACCAAAACATCAAAATCTTTATTTGGTTTTCCTTATAGGAGACTGAGGACGAGCTAAGTTGAGCCCGTCGCCAGATAGTCCGCCAGATCTCTGAAGGAAGCTCCCTTTGCAACCATTCCTCCCACTTTAACATGTAGGGATGTTTAAATCCCACTGGGAAATCAAAAGCCATGAGAATTTGGTAGATATCAGTTATAAGGCCTTTAGAGGAGGGGCTATGAGTGCATAGACGCTCAAACGGGGATAGGGAAGGAAACGTCAAAGAGCCCAGTACCTCCCTGCAGTAGCCCTCAACCTGTCGGAACTGAAACATCGAAGAAGAGGGTAGTGAGTGTTTAGTTTGAAGGTCCTGAAAGGAGTATAAACGCCCTGTAAATGGATCCTTCAGGTCTATCAGACGATACAGCCCCGCCCCCGACCAAGGTCTCACCATACCTGCTTCAGAACTCCCAGGCAGAAGAGGAGTATAAAGAAACAGAGAGAGAGGGGATTGTAGCGTGGCCAGATTATACTTCATCCTATTTTTATACCAGAGTTCCCTAGTGAAGTTTATGGGGCCGAGAAGAGTAGAAGAAGGGACAAATACAGGTAGCCCCCATATCAAGGTTCCCAGGTGGGTCGGTGCCAGCCACAGCCTCTCAATCTCAGTCCACCTACTGTAGGAGTGGAACGTCGACCAGGAAGGGATCTGTCGCAAGTGGGCAGCCAGATAGTAGCTAGCAATATTCGGGAGAGCAAGGCCTCCACTCATGACAGGAGCCATCATAGTCCGAACAGGGATCCTATGTCGCTTGTAGTTCCAAACGAACTTCGTAAAGCCGGATTGAACAGAGCGGAGAACCGCGGCCGGGACCTTCACCGGGAGTGTCTCAAAATAGTAGAGAAACTTAGGAAGAATTGACATTTTAATGGCCGCAATACGGCCAAGTAATGAAAGTGGGAGTGATTTCCACTTCGCCAAAAGAGAGTGAACCTCACTTATGAGCGACAGAAAATTGGCTTTATATAGGTCAGAGTATCGTGAAGTGATCTGTACTCCCAGATATTTTATAGACTGGGATCTCCAGATATAGCGAAATCGTTTTGTAAAAGAGCAAGTCTATCGGGGGGAATGTTTATGGGGAGGGCTTCCGATTTAGAGGTATTAAGTTTATAGTTGGACAATCTACTATATCGGTCCAAGACCAAATGAAGGTTTGGGAGGGTTATAAAAGGATTAGTCAACGTTAGTAGAACATCGTCCGCAAAAAGGGAAATTGAAAATGATTTATCCCTGACTAAAATTCCCTGGATGTCCGGAGAATTACGGATAAATGCCGCAAGCGGTTCTATACTGAGCACATACAGAAGGGGCGATAACGGACAGCCTTGTCTCGTACCGTTGAGAATTTGAAGGGGCGGAGAGTGAGCATGAGGCAGCTTGACCACCGTGGAGGGAGAGGAGTAGAGGCCCCTTAGGGCACTCAAGAACGGCCCTTTAAAACCAAAGTGATGTAGCGATCGGAACATAAAATCCCAGTTCAAGCGATCGAATGCCTTTTCGGCATCTAGACTAAGCAACAGGGCCTCCACTCCACCCCTATTTGCAACATCCACCAGGTCGATTGCCCTCCTAGTATTATCCCCAGCTTGACGAAATTTAACAAATCCCACTTGGTCTTTGTGGATCAGATGATGCAGCCATACAGGAGGGCTGCTTTAGCTGCTCATATCTCTGGATTGGTAGATATGGGCCTGGTCTTGATTGAAAGCTGGCAGTCCAAGCTTTCATACAATACCAGAATCACAGCATTAGCAGAACCTCAACAGGAGATATCACACTTTGAATTTGAGTCTAAAAGGCAGTAAAATCAGCATTTATTTCACTTTCAGCTGCATTCACTGCCATCCCAATTTCTAACAGCTATATCTTCCACTGTAGTGAAGATAATACTGTGATTCTGGTACTGTTGGAATGCCAGCTTTCAAACAACACAAAGCCCATATCTCTAGCTGCTACCAATCCAGAGATATGAGCAGCTAAACCAGCCCTTCCCATTCCCCCTGCTGCCGGAGCACTCAGGCAGAACTGTTAGGCGGATAAGCAAAATATGAATGGACCCCTTATGCCCCTTTCACACGAGCGGGAGACTCGCATGTCTCCCGCAACGCATCTACAGGGCTGGACTCGGCACTGACAGGGATCGCATAGCATTATATGCGATCCCTGTCCGTGCCCAGTCCAGACCTGTAGATGCGTTGCGGGAGACATGCGAGTCTCCCGCTCGTGTGAAAGGGGCATTAGAGTATCATATAGGTAAAAATAAATGATGTTTGTAACATGTATGGTTGGATGATCAGGAATTTCAGGTTGCCTAGCTGATGGAATTGTATTTTAGAACAATTTTAAATATAGAATGTTATAATGTTATTATATAATCATCAAAGTCCAAGCATCAAAGATCTCTGTACATAAGTACCTTAGAAAGAGAAGCACTAATGTGCTGACTTTTCTTTCTAGGGAAATAAAGATGTAAATAAAGATAAAGATGTAAATCAAATTCTTAATGAAAAACTAATAAAAATAAAATCAAAGTCTTTCTTTCTGTTTTACCTTGCACTTTCTAACATTGTAACTATTGAGTGAAGGGAGGCACCATTCCAAATCAAACATCACCGTTTAGTGGTAGAAAGGAAATGAATGCTGTCAACTCTCTCTGTCTTAAAAATGTGAGCTCTGCAGTATGCAATTTTACCATGTATTCAGACACCTACAGCAGAAAATTGAGTTTTTACAGATCTATCATCAGGGAACAGATCATTTCCATCAGAGAGAAACATAAAAATATACCATTTTTGAGGCAGCAATATTGAGACAAAATGTATTATTAATATAATTCATTAATATAACTAACTAACATAAATAACTTAAGGTTTTTAAACAGACTTTTAAAGGGAAATGACCTATTGTTTAACTCACGTTTTTATATAAAACTTTTTTTTTTTTTTTTTTTTTAGAATTTTTGGTGTTTTTTTTCTTCACGTCACTATATTTTTTTCCCTGATGTCTATAATGTAATCATGCAATATTCACATGGGCCAATGGGTCTAATAATAGGTTATGATTTCTTGTTCTGTGCAGGTAACTTTTCAGTGGCCATTATCATTACAACCACAGGTAGATTACAATGACAAGTAACACTTCAATACAGATAAGATAGACTCCACCATTCACAAGAGGAGATATTACAGCTTATAGATTCCTTCCTGACCTCTGCACAGGTCACAGAGTATGCCTAGAAAATGTCCCCATATAAGTTAGTGGAAGCCCCTCATATCCATTGTGTCATTGCCTTGTGTAGCTGCTTTCAAAAGACAGGAGGTCTTAGGCCCCTTTCACACGAGCGTCACGGATTAGGTCCGGATGCGTTCAGGGTGCGTTCAGGGAAACTCGCACCATTTTGCAAGCAAGTTCAGTGAGTTTTGTCTGCAATTGCGTTCAGTTGTTCCGTTTTTTCCGCGCGGGTGCGATGCGTTATGATGTGTTTTTCACGCGCGTGATAAAAAACTGAAGGTTTATAAACAACATCTCTTAGCAACCATCAGTGAAAAACGCATTGCATCCGCACTTGCTTGCGGATGCAATGCATTTTTCACGCAGCCCCATTCACTTCTATGGGGCCAGGGCCGCGTGAAAAATGCAGAATATAGAACATGCTGCGATTTTCACGCAATGCAGAAGTGATGCGTGGAAAAAAAACGCTCATGTACACAACCTATTGATATGAATGGGTCAGGATTCAGTGCGGGTGCTATGCGTTCACGTCACGCATTGCACCCGCGCGGAAAACTCGCTCGTGTGAAAGGGGCCTTAACATATTTGAGGCCCAGTGGTCAATGTGAAAATTGTAGGACAGATAGCTGTCAATCACTTGATAGGACTGCCTCCCTCCTTGATCTCAAAGCCCAGAATGAGCAGGAACTTGAATGAACAGTTCTTTTCCCATAAAACTATATGCCAGTCTGCTCATTGGATTTTCATGATGACAGGTTCCCTTTAACTTTTCCAATCTCTATAGCAGGTAGAGTGGTGGGGGAATGTTTATGTTTATAGCTAGCATTCCCAATACAACCTCCCCCATATTGTAAATTAGAACAGAAGTGAATTATAAATTTCATGCAGAGAATTGTGTGTTTGTAGATTAGATCCCATTTGTTACTGAGGTTAGATTTCGGTACATTTAGTTCATAAATTTATTGTGTTCCCAGGGGTGTGCCTATTGTGTTTGGCACGAAGGACAGGTCCTTTCTCTGGCACCCCCATAACATTGTGCCCCCTCACAGTTGTTATACCTTCCAGTTTCCCCCTCACAGTAGTTATGCCCACATTATGCTCCCTCACAGTAGTTATACCCCCATTGTGCCCCCATCTCTGTAAATGCCCTCATGGCACCCCTTCTCAGTAGTTATTCCCACATTGTGTCCCTTCACAGTAGTTCTGCCCTCAATGCACCCCTTCACAACAGTTATGCCCTCATTGTGCCACTTCACAATTGTTATGCCCACATTGTGCACCCCTCACAGTAGTTATCCCTTGATTGTGCCCCCCTCACAGTAGTTATGCCCTCATTGTGGCCCCCTCACAGGAGATATGCAGATATGCCTTCTCTGTGCCCCCATAATAGTTGTTATGTCCCTCCACAGTAGTAATGCCCTCTCTATGCCCCCTTCACAGTAGTAATGCTCACATTATGCCCACTCTGTGTTAATAAAAATTTTTTAAAAACTGTAAATACTCACCTTGTCCTGTTCCCGATAATCAAATCACCTCCAGCACTCCCTGCAGGCACAGATTGTGCTGCAGCAATGTTTGGGGGGAAGTACATATGCCGATTTCCGGGTTCTTCTAGCAGCATGATCTGTACCTGCAGGGCTGAATGCTGAAGCAGGAAGCAGATAGCTACCTGCTTCACCATTCAGCGCACCAGCCTGGAGGAGAGAAGAAGCACTGGGAGCTGAGTGGTCAGTAAGTAAAAGGACTGTCCACTCCCTGGAAGTCTAGCAATGAGCCTTTCTATCTGTATTGATGGAAGCGTTCATTGCATCCGTCACCCCCCTGACAGCTGGCACCCAGGGCAACCCCCCTCCCCTCTCTTTGACATGCCACTGGTACTTCCTTTTCTTTTCCTTCCAAATTTTTTTTAAACTGTATTTAAAAAAAACATGCAATTGCATGTCAACACAACTTCAGTACCACATGAAGGTGTCTTTAGAGCTCATTAGAACCCTGAAGACTGAAGAAAGACTCTCCTTAGAAGCACTCAGTTAGAGCTTTGCTAAGAAAACTTGTTTTACATCCTGTTTTCTAGTACAAAGAAACGTCTTTTCCTAATAAAGTATATTACAGAAATGTTTAACATCCCTGTCCCTACACAATATTAAAAATGAACAGAAACAACAGTTACACTTTAAAGGAGCAACATTCTGGCTCCTGTATGGATTTTCACATTTTGCAACCTTGTTCCCCAATTTGAGGGCATAAACTTTCTTTTAACTAAGCACATATTGTAATTGCTGTTTATACAGCTGTAAAGTGGTTTAGGTTACTCTGTACAGGGTCTGAAACCACAGGCCTTGACAGATTGCTCATGGTAGGCTATATTTGTGCATTCATCATCCTCTGTCTGGGCAGAGCTTTGCACTTTAGACATGGGTGCTTTGTGTTCCAGATTCCACATTGTAAGCAACTATAAACCTTTCACTAAAGGCGCAGAACATGTTTGGATCTACTTCTGAAGAACAGGGTACAAAAATGTTCTGCAACCTTATAAAACCACAGTCTACACTGCAACCCAACATAAACACCTAGCAATAGGAATCTTGTTTTCTAAACGTTATATTCAAAAATGACAGTCTTGTTGCTATTGGCTATCGCTTTATGATTAGGTTTTATATAATCCCTGTACAGCTAAATAAACTATGGAAATTTTATAATTTTCAATATTCTTACGTACACTGATGAAGGCTCACAAGTTTGGAACAGCCATATACAAAATGGAAAAAGTGGTTCTATAATTATGAACTATGCCTGTGCTCTTCTGGAATGAAATAGGGACAAATAGACCCTCTGTCACTGAGATTTGTGATTGGAGTAATATGGAAGTATCTCAGAAATGTGGGTTAAAGCTTGGTTAAATATTAACACTAAAGGCTGCTTTACACAGGTTGACTCAACAGTCAATTATCTGGAAAAAATGTACATTCCCAACAATTGCCTGCTAGTCAGAAGAGGTGAGTGCTGCACTTACATGCAGTAATTGTCTTCTCTGTATAAGGATGAGCGCTCAATACTGCTATTGCTCGTCCCCAGGCTCGGACTGGCCCACAGGTAAATAAGTGAATCCCTTGGTGGGCCACTGACAAAGTTGGACCCCAAGTCTCCCATCACAGCATCTTAACCAGCCTATATCCATGTAAAATCTGGTTAGATGCATCAGTTGGCTGAGATGACTTCTATATACAGAGGCAGGCCAACTCATATCCTCTTTCTCCAGTAACCTGCCTTCTTGAAGTTGTTGCATGGACCCTAATAATCAATCATCCTGAACGTCTTACTGCTGCCTGCCGCTATGTGACCAGGTAGTATTTGCATGTAGCTGCATTGTGGGCCCCCAGAATTAATTATACTGGTGGGCCCTAGGCACCCCAGTCTGACACTGCTCATCCCCATAGAGAATCATTGTTTTCGGGCAGCAGATCCTGTTTACACAACCTTCTGACCAGAAATGATGATTTTGGTGTCCCCATTGAGTGTTTGCTTGTTCATTGGGAAAATGATAGCACTTCACATCAGGCAATTATTGGGAGCCAATGTTCCTCTTGATGATCCTTCCCTATAATTACATTGGCTTGCGTAAAGGGGTCTTTAGTATTCCTAGTGGTGAATTGGTATTGGTATTGGTATATAATGTTATACTTTTAATAAAATATCTTGATAATGGTTGAAACTCTATTTTTCCATCCCCTTTCATGTCACTATAGGGTAAGTGTAGAATTACCAGAATGGAAGAGACAGATTAACCAATTCTACCAACTACAGTATCTATCTACTAAGTTTGAGAACAATGAGAAGGCGATTCTACCAAAGGAACCCCCTCTATGACATCTATATGCCTTAACAGGACATTTAAGGCACCCATACACATTAGTCTAAAGTTGATCATGACTGATGATTTCAAACTAAACAAAAATGTTTAACAAAGAAGAATTGTTTTAGCCGACCAATGACAAATCACCATTATCTGAAGTCGGCCATGTTTTAAATTTTCGTTGGATAGTTGGGCAGTAGATTTTTTGTTCAAAGATCTACTTTCATCTGTGCACAAAAGATCGTTCGGTTGCAGAATGAGCATTCATCCTTCGCCCAGTGTCATTAAATGTCTCTGGCCATTCCAAACAACTGTAACGGCCAGTACAGACTAAAATGTGTATGGCCATGTCTGCAAAACAATTGATCACCAGATAAGCATTCATTCAACAGTTATCCATCATCAACCTACATCTGTCAAAAATGCGTATGGCAGCCTTCACCTCCCCTGAGGAGCAGGCAATTATCGGGAAAGAATGGTTCCTTCCTGATAATTGCCTGCCAGGTTGGCTGTGTAAATCCAACAGTAGAAAGGAAAGTTATGTGGGGTGCTGTCAGGGGCGTACCTAAAGGCTCATGGGCCCTGGTGCAAGAGTTCAGCTTGGGCCCCCCCCCCCTTCCTCCAGCGCTGGTGCACCTAGCTTTTCTGCCGGCCAAGTCAAAAATTGAAACCCCCTTCCATGCCAAATTCTCACCCTAACCTAACCTCCTAACATTACGTGTATCACTACAGAACATACAGGGTAAGGCTACATTCACACGACCCATTCACTTAAATGAGCACTGTGTGCTGTCCGCATCTGTATGTCCATTCCTATTTTTGTCCGTTTTGGGGACAAGGATAGGAATTGTTACAGTGGATCTGCAAAAAAAACGGATGCCATACGGAACATCATCCTTTTTTTGCGGATCCGCAATTTGCAGACTGCAAAACACAATGTTCCTGTGAATGTAGCCTAATACAGCGCCCCATACCTCTTACATCCAGTATAATACAGCGCCTCATACCTCGTACATCCAGTGACGTCTCCTCGGATGTAGATCTTCTCTTTCCTCAACTTCTCCTTTCAGACCAGGCGCCATTTTTCAGCCATTTCTCATCTCTGCAGTTAGACAGAAAAAAATCTTAGTTTACTACTTTTCCATCATCCTCCCGTCTTCTGGACAAATCATCCTACCACCCCCAGTACTGTGCCACTAGTACCACACAGAGAGTGCCCTTCAATAATTATTGGCACAGTGTCCTAAAATAACTGCGCCCAGCAAATAGTGCCCCTGACAGTAATAGTGTGAACATAACGTCCCCCAGAAATAACTGCGCTGATACTGTGCCAGGGTGCCCCCAAAGTCCCAACTAATAATTCTCTGCCAGAGTGCACTTGTTAGTAATAGTGCCCCCAACAGTACTAATGTCCCCACTGTGCCCCAGAAGTAATAATGCTTTCAATGTGCCAGTAAGAAATGCCCCATGTGCCAGAAAAATGCCCCCAAGTGCCAGTAAGAAATGCCTCCCATTGCCCCCATGTGCCAGTAAGAAATGTCCCCAATGCCCCCATGTGCCAGTAAAAATGGCCCCAGTGCCAGTAAAAATGCCCTCGTGTCCCATGTGCCAGTAAAAATGCCCCCAGGGCCAGTAAAATGCTCCCAGTGCCCCCATGTGCAAGTAAAAAATGCCCCCAGTGCCAGTAAAATGCTCCCAGTGCCCCCATGTGCAAGTAAAAAATGCCCCCAGTGCCAGTAAAATGCTCCCAGTGCCCCCATGTGCCAGTAAAAATGCCCCCAGTGCCCCCATGTGCCAGTAAGAATGCCCCCAGTGCCAGTAAAAATGCCCCCAGTGCCCCCATGTGCCAGTAAAATGCCCCAAGTGCCCCCATGTGCCAGTAAAAGTGCCCCCAGTACCAGTAAAAATGCCCCCAGTGCCAGTAATATGCCCCCAGTGCCCCCATGTGCCAGTGAAAATGCCCCCATGTGCCTGTAAAAATGCCCCCATGTGCCAGTAATATGCCCCCAGTGCCCCCATGTGCCAGTAAAAATGCCCCCAGTGCCCCATGTGCCAGTAAAATGCCCCCAGTGCCCCCATGTGCCAGTAAAAGTGCCCCCAGTACCAATAAAAATGCCCCAAGTGCCAGTAATTTGCACCCAGTGCCCCCATGTGCCAGTAAAAATGCCCCCAGTGCCAGTAATATGCCCCCATGTGCCAGTAAAAATGCCCCCAGTGCCCCATGTGCCAGTAAAAATGCCCCATGTGACAGTAAAAGTGCCCCCAGTGCCAGTAAAAATGCCCCATGTGACAGTAAAAGTGCCCCCAGTGCCCCCCATGTGCTAGTAAAAATGCCCCCATGTCCCCCAATAGAGCTCCGGTCCGTGCTACAATAAAAAAATAAACACTAATACTTACCTCCATGGAGCTGTCAGCGATGCGATGCAGGCCTCTTTCGGCCTGTGTCCCGCGCTGTACGGCTCAGGCGGCGCGATGACGTCATCGCGCCGCCTGAGCCGGCCTCTGATAGGCTGCAGGCCCAGTGCCTGCAGCCTATCAGAGGAACGGGCAGGGGAGACGCCTCTCCCTCCCCTGCCCCGCAGTAGAATACAGGCATCTGTATCGCCGTCCTGAGGACGGCGATACAGATGACTATGGAGATGAGCGCTTCCACAATGGAAGCGCTCATCTCCCTCTGCCCACCGCCGCCCGCAACTGTCCACAGGGCCGCACCGCAACCGGCTAATTGGCGGTGCGGCCCTGCAAGTGGCAAGGGGGGCCCTCGGGGCCCCCCTGGCTTAGGGGCCCGGTCGCAACTGCGACCGCTGCGACCCCTATAGCTACGCCACTGGGTGCTGTGATGTTCTGTGGATTAAACAACAGATAAAAGGCATAACTGATCAATTTATTTGATGGTAACACCCATGTTGACAGTTCTCAGGGCGTTTTACCAAAGAGGAAGAAAATGCAATAAATACTTTAATAAGTTCAGCCTCTTTTGTGTGTGGTTGTGTAACCTCTAGACATCAACTTTTTGTACACACAAGAAAATGAGTTCAGGAAGTGTGCCAGCCGGTGATTACAGGATTCCTCTCAAGTTATTGACCAGTTAACTGGAACTCTGGAAGTTCATGATAAAAAGTATAGTGTCGGCTGACATTCCTGACTGGCACTAGGTTACTCCTGGATATGATTGCTAGTCTTATTATACACAGAGTTAATTGTGGTTTCCAGGACAATCATTTTTTTTGCACAAAACTTCCTTAACATAAAATATAAACTACTTACCTAAATGTACCCCATCACTATTCTGCTCAACATAGTGATAATACAGACTCATGACAGACATATAATATATAATATCATATATTATAAAAAAAATAGTTATTTCTCCAAAAATAACTTTGTTGTGTAGATTTTAAAATTTACTTTGGAAACGTACGTATCCTGGCAGAATATAGCTCTTGTGTTGTACATAGCCACCTCATAGCACTCATGGAAATCTATGGAGCCCGACTTTACCTTTGTATGCCTCAGATTTCTGGCGTAAATTATGGCTGAAATCTATAGAACTTTGGCCTTTGATAAACTCCCCTAATAACTTCATTGAAAAAACACAATAATTTGCAATAAAAATGTATAGCGCTGCATACTGATACAGTCAATGAAATCAACAGAATTTTTAGCACCTGAGATATGAACTATTAAGAACATCGTAAATGGTTTTTGCTCATTAATTAACATTTCCCCATGAGTTAAAAGAGTTCTGCCACAAAAAATATTCTACATTTTTCAAACCAGCACCTGGATCTGAATACTTTTGTAATTACATGTAATTAAAAATATAGTGTAGCTACTGAGCTATTCAATTAAATGTACAGCGCCACCTGCTGTTTATTTTTTTTCCTTATTTCTTGTCCACCACAATGAGATGGTTGTACATGCTCAGTTTAAATCTTCAAATGTCACAAGTCATATCTTTTGTTAAAAGCTGTGGCAGTTACAGGGAGAGAACTATAGCAGAAAGGACATGGACCCAAGAAAGGGCTCGCCCTCTGAGCTGCCAGCCTGCAATAAAGCTAGCAAACAATTGGAGCAATTAATATGGAGATCTCTGGACCATGTGAGGTACAAGGCTGGTTCTAGCTTTATTAGAAAGAGATTATCATACTATATAATGGCTGATTTTCATTTTTTACACGAATCATGGGATAACCCCTTTAGAGAGGACCTGTCACCACTCCTGACATGTCTGGTTTGCAGTCTGTATTCCCCATGAAATTACCAATTCCACATGGAAAGACAAGGTCCTCTTGAAATAAAGGAAGTAAATTCATGATTATACTTGATAACAACCTTAAGATTAATAACTGTAATTTAAGCAATTTGACTTCTTATGGACTACAGCAAGTGACATGAAAATACTACCTTCCATTGAGTAAGATGATGTGGTTTGTAGTTCTGCTGTGTACTGTACTTTACAGGGTGTGATAACTGTCACTAGACCAACTTATCAGTCTAGCAAGATATTGTATTTCATGAGCCGGGGCATTGGTTGAATGACTGCTGCAGATGGAGGAGGCTTGTAACAGAAACAGCTAATTCCATTGCAGAAAATTGTGGTGGGATTTGTTAACCCATTCCTGGTTTGGGAATGTAGGCTTGTAAGTAAGATGAGATAAGAGATGCAGCTGAATATTTTTTACATTACAATATATATTTTTACTATGACGTGACTAAGAATCAGATTTTACTAATATGGTTGGTCAGAGAGATGTTACTTTTGTAGCATACATCTAGAATCAGAGCTGGACTGGCTATAGACCTAGGAAAATTTCCCGGTGGGCCAATGCCCAGGCGGCCACCTGTGCCCTCCTCCCTCCCACTGGAGGATACATAATGATCTGATGTTCTCAGAGTTAATTATTGCTTGGATCATAATGCCCTTGTGTACCTTGTTGGTGAGGTACCCTCCTGAATTCAATTTTACCTCTGTCCTCTTTCCTTGGCCACTTGGGCATCATAGTTCTAATTACTATAGGGATCATTAATAGGGAAAGTCCAGGCAGCATGCTGAAGGTAGGGCTGGCTTGGTGCTGTTGCCCACATCTCACCTTCTAAGTCCTCTGCTCTATATCTTGGAGGCAATTAGAGGAGGAGGAGGACAGAACCTGGCAACTGTTGTTGGCCACCACAGAGGGACAACTTCTTGGGAGGTATTTTGTGTTGCACTGTGGTATTTCTGACTCTGCCTACTTGTGTTTGCCCTATCTTCTTATTTAACTCTCCTTATGTCAATTTGGACTCGCCCACACCATGGGGGGGGGGACACTTTTAGTTTTTTTTCCAGGGCCAAAATTGACCAGAACACACGTTATTGGTCCTGATGTTGGACCCTAACTAAAGGTATTGCTAGAGTATATAATGAAATCACAGTGGGCAGTACCTAAAATATAACTTTTAATGAATTCTTATTAAAAATACCCTACCAAAGGGTTACTCAATAACAAATAGGTGCATAAATCGGCAAAGTCATATGTATAAAATCAATACAATGCAGGGCAGTAATAAGTGTAAATACTCGGACTGGTAAAGGGGAGGAAAACTGTCCCTCAAACAATTTCACCCTTCGATATCCTCAGCCCACATATGCAACTTGGAGGTAGAAGCACTCTGTCCCTGTACCTACACCTATTAAGCCCTTACCACAGACCCTCAAAGGGAATATACCAGTCCGAGTTCCATATAAGATATTTACACTTATTACTGCCTTGCATTGTATTGTGTTTATACATATGACTTTGACGATTTATGCACCTATTTGTCATTGGGTAACCCTTTGGTAGGGTATTTTTAATAAGAATTCATTAAGTTATATTTTAGGTACTGCCCACAGTTTTTTCTAGGACCATTCTAAGTTCCCAGTCTGCTCCTGTCTAGAATCACTGTCATTGAATTACTACTACCACTATCATCGCCACTATGGATGAGCGAATCGACTTCTGGATGAAACATTCAAAGTCGATTCGCATAAAACTTTGTTCTAATACCGTACGGAGCCAGAGCTCCGTCTCAACGACGGTCAAGCTAGCCAGGCCTTTCACCGGGAAGGAACAACCAAGGGAAGGGCAGTCTCCAAAAGGAAACTACCTATGCCAAAGCATGGTATCCATCCACAGACAGCTGTTTCGGGGTATTTGCCCCTCATCAGTGTGGAGTAGGAATC
Source organism: Rhinella marina (assembly GCA_900303285.1). Classification (NCBI taxonomy): domain Eukaryota; kingdom Metazoa; phylum Chordata; class Amphibia; order Anura; family Bufonidae; genus Rhinella; species Rhinella marina. The sequence goes on from ONZH01016534.1 coordinate 205,849, forward strand.
TGGCTAGTGGGAGCAATGCCTAGTAAATGATTATTTAAAAAAAGATGATTGACCTCAGGGAGATCAACCATCATCACCTACGGAGACACCATCACGAGTCTCAACGTTGGTGAATCTAAAACAAGGCTCCCTGGGAAAAGCAATATGCAAATCAAAAGGAAACCACGGAGACACCATCACGTGTTTCTCAACGACGGTCAAGCTAGCCAGGCCTTTCACCGGGAAGGAACAACCAAGGGAAGGGCAGTCTCCAAAAGGAAACTACCTATGCCAAAGCATAGTATCCATCCACAGACAGCTGTTTTGGGGTATTTGCCCCTCATCAGTGTGGAGTAGGAATCTGGCTAGTGGGAGCAATGCCTAGCAAACGATTATTTAAAAAAAGATGATTGACCTCAGGGAGATCAACCACCATCACCTACGGAGACACCATCACGAGTCTCAACGTTGGTGAATCTAAAACAAGGCTCCCTGGGAAAAGCAATATGCAAATCAAAAGGAAACCACAGAGACACCATCACGTGTTTCTCAACGACGGTCAAGCTAGCCAGGCCTTTCACCGGGAAGGAACAACCAAGGGAAGGGCAGTCTCCAAAAGGAAACTACCTATGCCAAAGCATGGTATCCATCCACAGACAGCTGTTTTGGGGTATTTGCCCCTCATCAGTGTGGAGTAGGAATCTGGCTAGTGGGAGCAATGCCTAGTAAACGATTATTTAAAAAAAGATGATTGACCTCAGGGAGATCAACCATCATCACCTACGGAGACACCATCACGAGTCTCAACGTTGGTGAATCTAAAACAAGGCTCCCTGGGAAAAGCAATATGCAAATCAAAAGGAAACCACGGAGACACCATCACGTGTTTCTCAACGACGGTCAAGCTAGCCAGGCCTTTCACCGGGAAGGAACAACCAAGGGAAGGGCAGTCTCCAAAAGGAAACTACCTATGCCAAAGCATGGTATCCATCCACAGACAGCTGTTTCGGGGTATTTGCCCCTCATCAGTGTGGAGTAGGAATCTGGCTAGTGGGAGGAATGCCTAGTAAATGATTATAGTACAAAAGGTCAGTCAGGCACTCATATCTGGAATCAAATATTTGGTGTTTATTAACACATATATTAAAAACCTATATAAAAAACTATATAAAAAACCTACATAAAAAACATATAAAACAATGAATCAACAATTAGATGAATAATTGCCTGTATACCCTTTGGTATTTATGAGGTGATACAGATCCAACATATAACCTACTTTAGATCTATATTCTTGTTGTATTGGCAAGTGTTATATCTGGACTTGTAAGTATTCGGTATATAGCAGACTTGCTGGATTCTTGAGTTGTCTCCAGTATTTTCGTACTTAATAATGTATTTATGCCATAGTTCATACAGTGCTTTTAGCCTCCCTTTAAGGTATTTGTATATAGCGTGGTATGTCTTCTTAATATTATTAACAATGTTAGTCCATATTAGTTCATTAACTTTTGTAACACACTAATGGCGGCGTCCCACCTGTTAAATGTGTGTACTTACCCCCTGTAGCGCTGGAATAATGGGGAATACCTTAATATTGGTCTTGCTTTATTCTGTGCTGTGTACAGTTGGCTTTCCTGGTGGATGCCTTTGGTGGATAATTCCTTACTTGGATTACTGTAGTGCGTTCGGCGTCGCACGTGTGTGCCTCGCTGTGCTGTTCTCAGTATACGCCGGTATCCACCATCCAGTCCCGTACAGTCTCGTGAGATCGTGGCTTAAACTTGCCGCGGCCGATTGTAACTGAAGGTATAAGATCGCGATCTACCTTGTTTTCTCTTCTTATCTTTTTGGCTAAGATATTAGTAGGCAAATGGTGCACATAAACGCCATAGTAAATGATTATTTAAAAAAAGATGATTGACCTCAGGGAGATCAACCATCATCACCTACGGAGACACCATCACGAGTCTCAACGTTGGTGAATCTAAAACAAGGCTCCCTGGGAAAAGCAATATGCAAATCAAAAGGAAACCACGGAGACACCATCACGTGTTTCTCAACGACGGTCAAGCTAGCCAGGCCTTTCACCGGGAAGGAACAACCAAGGGAAGGGCAGTCTCCAAAAGGAAACTACCTATGCCAAAGCATGGTATCCATCCACAGACAGCTGTTTCGGGGTATTTGATTTTAATTAATTAAAAATAAAACATACTTTTGTTACTACAGTTTCTATGCAGGCTATACATATCCATGATAACAGACCACAAAGAACCCCATGTAGTCTGTTCCTGCAAACGTGTTCCCTTCTGTTTGCCCTCTATTTCTGATAACCTCCCAATTCCCAAATATATGCTTACACAAAGCAGCGGACAAATGGAAGAAAGTACTGGACTGCAATATTATACTACGCAGAATCTGTTTACTCTCTGTTACTATAGAGACATATTGTCTGCATAGAAACTATAGGAATAAAATTACAGGATAGTTTTGATTAAAGACAATCTTTACCACCGATCTTGGAGTAGTATCTGCAGTAATACATAACTAGTGCTGCACAGTTCAGACCTCTACTTTTTGCTTACTGCCCCTCGTGCTCCCGTGCAGATGGTGTGAGGGTTCCTTAAAGATGTATTTGCAAACCAGCATATTTTTTCATTTTCAATTTATTGAGACAATACAAAAAAGTTGGTTTAAATGGTGTAAACAGCATATACTTTCTAATTTCTCCTTGTCTTGTACAGTGATGCCTCTGTGTGACGATCTGTAACCGGGAGACATTTATCTGACATTGGAAGTAAAGAATATAACCAGCAATTCCTAATCCATTAGCTTGATGCAAGACATCATTGAGCAGGTACAGAGGCTATAGTAAAAATAAAGTAAAAATCTTACCACCGAAACGCATACGTTGAATGTAGATATCAGTTCACATTCTAAAATCTGCTAGTTTTCCTGAAAGGTTATTGTTAATTTCAAAAACTTATGACTTTTTTTGTTGCTTGACAAATTTGACAGGCATTTAGAAAAGTAGCTGTGGTTTACATGGAAGAGGGAGGGTAGACCACATTTGTACCATAGATGAGCTGCTGGTGCCTTGGACCCATGACAGATGTTTTTTATGAGGAACAAATCAGGTTTATGGCTCATGCACACAACCTTTGTTTTGCAGTCCACAAATCGCGTATCCTAGCCGTGTGCATGTCGACATTTTCTTTTTTACTACAATAGAAATGTCCTATCTTTGTCCGCAAAATAAAAATAGGACATGTTGAGGTGCTGGGGAATGGACGTGTGAGTGTGGACAGCACACTTTGTGCTGTCTGCTTCGTTTGCAGCCCCATTGAATTGAATGGGTCCGCATCGGATCTACAAAAAATGCGCATCTGATGCGGACCAAACATACGGTTATGTGCGTTATCTCTTACATGACTGGGGCAGCAATCTCCAGTCTTAGCAGTGAAGTCAGTATAGACAGCACATCACTCAGCCATTGCATGTTCAGTCATGTGTCCAGTACGATTTGTCACTACAGTGACCAAGTATATAAGTCCTGGCATAGGACTATGGTAACAAGCAGCATGAAACTGGCACATTATAGTTAAAGGGGTATTCCTGGAGGTGAATACTGATGGCCCATTCTCATTAAAGTTCATCAATATCAGATCAGTGGAGGTCCGACCCCCGGCACTCTCGCCGATCAGCTGTTTGGAGAGGCATCGGAGCTCTGTTGAGTGCTGAGGCCTCCTGACAGCTTACCAAGCACAGCACCATACATCATATAGTGGCTGTCCTTGGTATCACAGCTCAGGTCCATTCACTTGAATGGGGCCGAGCTGCAAATAGGCCATGTGACCGATGAATGTGACGCCACTGGTCTCGTAAAATGGCTGATCGAGGAGGGAGTGTCCGCAGTCAGATTCCCATCCATCAGATATTGATCGGTGATCCTAAAGATAGGCCGTCAATATTGTACTCCTGGAAAACCCCTTTAAAAAGGAAAGATTACTAAATGTTCCTGTATGGCAGTCTGAACTGATATTTACTCTGATGTTTTTTAGAGAGTAGGTGCTCTCCCCTCCCAGAAGAATCACAGGAGGAAAGGGAGTGGGTCTTCAGATGAAAACATTACTATAAGGAAAGTAAAGGTAAAAAGTTTTTCTTTCAATATATAATTAAAGTATCCTGCTAAAATGTCTCTCTAATGGTAAGATACTGGATGTGAGTTGGCCACAAGTCAAGTATACGGTATATTGGTGGAATCTGGATATTTATATTGTATGTACTGTACATACACATTGTTGGACACATTCAGGGGCGGATTGGCCATAGACCTTACAGGGAAATTTCCCCATAGGGAAATGGTATTTTTTCCAGGGCCACTTTAAGTTCCCAGTCCGCCCCTGGACACATTTGCTTAGTATCCACTAGGAAGGCAGCTGTGCGTGTTGGTGTATTCCATATAATGTCTTGTATCATCATGTAATGTCCATTGCTTTGTCACCTCTATATTAAAGTATCTGTGAGGGTTGTCTATTACTCCTGGGGTGTATGAAGGACTGTAAGGTGTGTATATGATATACAGAGTCAGTGGGTTATCTAGGAAACAAAGACAACATTCTAGGAACGGAATAAAAGAGATGGATATAAATCTCCAATTTCCAATAGCAAAATTCCCTTTATCAGTCCTTCTCAGCACATATGCTGAGAAGACCTTCGATAGGATACATTGGGGCTTTATGGCAAAAAACCATAAAATAATGACACACTAGTACAAAATGTCAGTAGTCCATAAGCAAATGGGCTGAGTCAAAGAGGATACCTGCTGGAGATGTGGAACAGAGAAAGGATCTTCGGGCTTTATTTTATAATCCTGCTCTACGATAAAGAATTTTTGGAGGGAGGTGGAAAGGGCTGTTCGGAAGATCTGTGACCCTAAGATTACCTTAACCACTTCCGATCCGGGCCATTTACCCCCTTCCTGACCAGGCCTAATTTTGCAAATCTGACATGTGTCACTTCATGTGGTAACAACTTTGGAACGCTTTTACTTATCCAAGCCATTCATAGATTGTTTTCTTATGACACATTGTACTTTGTGTTAATGGTAAATTTGAGTCAATATATTTTACCTTTATTTATAAAACATCCAAAATTTACTGAAAATTTTGAAAAAAATCACAATTTTTTAAATATTAATTTCTCTGCTTTTAAGTTGCATAGGGATATCTAATAAAATTGTTATTAATGAACATTCACCATATGTCCACTTTATGTTGGCATAATTTTGGAAATGTAATTTTATTTTTTGAGGACGTTAGAAGGCTTCGAATTTTAGATGTAATTTTTAAGATTTTCATGAAAATTTCCAATAGTTAATTTTTAAAGGACCTTTGCAGTTCTAAAGTGACTTTGAGGGACTTAAAGGGGTTATCCCATGAATAATGTAAAAAATGAAAATCAGACACTATATAGTACATGGCAATACCTTTCTAACAAAGCTAGAACCAGCCCTGTACTTCACATGGATCCAGAGATCTCCCCATTCTTTGCTCTGCTAGATTTATATCAGACTGACAGCTTGAGGGAGTGTCTTTTCCACTGCAGCTCAGGGGGCGTGTCTCAGCTCTCCCTATCACAGCTCAGGAGGCAGTTGAAAGATGAAACTGAGCATGTGCGGCCTTCTCAGGGAGCAGGTCAAAGAAATAAGAAATTAAGTGTCACTATGCAGATACATTTTACTGTCTGACTGAGTAGTTATACAAAATTTTTAATTACATTCAATTACAAAAGTGTTCATATCCCAGTGCTGATTTGAAAACTGTAGAATATTTTTTGTGGGACAACCCCTTTAAATAATAGAAACCTCCCATAAATGAACATATTTTAGAAACTACAGCCCCCAATGTAATCCAAACTGATTTTTACAAAGTTTGTTAACCCTTTATATTTCCCACAAGAATTAAAACAGAAGGAAGGTGAAATTTAAAAATAAATATATTTTTTTTGCAGCGTTTCAATTTTTAATTCATTTTTCCTATAAGATAGCAAGGGTAAACCGCAAATCAAACCTGAAAATTTATTTTCCTGATTCTGAAGTTTGCAGAAACACCCCATATGTGGTTGTAAGCTGCTCTGTGACCGGCAGTAATAAGAGGGAGATAGTACAAGCATTTGTGATGGCTTTGACAGCTTGTCAGAGTGATCAAAAGCCTGGAGGCCAGGAAAAAAGGTCTCAGGTTAAAGCTCCATGTTCTTGGCTGTCAGGAGGCAGCTGAGTCATGGAGCTTCTATGTACAGGTGCTGCACACAGGGGGCAAAGCTCAAGGACGTTTTAAAACGTCCATTCAGAGATAGAGATCCACTACCAGGACGTTTGTAGTCAATGGGCAGACTGGAAGTGGGAATCTGCCCTCCTGTGGCTACCTGATAAAACTCACGGAAGACCCTGACCATTTACCTAATCCAAACCAAAACATTAAATGCCTCTTAAATAGTTAGACCTCTTCCCTCCATCTATTAACATGTGGTATGATAATGGTCAGGTCTATAGACTTGAGGAGTTGGCTTGTTGGCCTAACAGAAAACATTCTGCCTTTTGAGCATAGCGAGCGATAAAATTCCAGGAATCTATGAGTGCAGAGACTTCGTGGTATACAACCTGTGCCTTTCTGATAACTTTTTTCTTTTTTATGTTTTCTCTTTGCTAAAATCGCAATAGGTGCACATTGTATCCAACTAATAACAGTATGAATATGTCCTACTGACTCAGAGAGAGTTTGGCTGTACCTGTTGGAGTTCAGTTTGTTTTCCGTTTCCTCTCCACCCTTAAGCTTATATTACACCTGCAGATCTTCAAGACGATTGTCAGGAAGGAAACGTTCCTTCCCGGCAATCACCTGCTTGTCGGTGAAGGAGACCGCTGTTACATGCAGCAATCTCCTCTTCAGTATGGGGAGGAGTGATCACTTATGCCATCACTCGTTCCCATACTGAATAACTGTTTGCCGGCAACACATCGTGATTACACAGCACAATCTGCCACCGGCAAGCAATGATTTTTAAACCTGCTAAAAGATTCCAATTCCTCGATAATACACTACCTGATCATTGATACGAACGCTCATTAGCCATGATCTGCACAATTATCTGAATGTGTAATATAAGCCTTACTCATTCCTTTCCTTCCCTCCCTTCTTCTCCTGTTTTACCGCCCCTTCCTACTTTTTGTTTATGAGTCATTCTCATGAGCCTCTGCAATGATATAGGAAGCTGTATGTTACATTATCTTAGGGTGGAATGATTGTAATGTGGATATGTTTTTTATGATTGTATGTGATCACTTAATTTCATCCCACTGTACTTCTTATGACGCTTAATAAAAAGATTTATGACAAAAAAACAATCATACAGTGACATCAATGGAAAAATTATAAAGTTATATTTGCGATGATGAAAAAAATTGCTTGGTCACTAAGACCGAAAACAGGCTGGTCACCAGGGGCGTAGCTAAAGGTTCATGGGCCCTGGTGCAAGAGTTCAGCTTGGGCCCCCCTTCCCTCAGTACTTTGTGTGTCTTCTTATGTGGCACAAGGGTCTTTGGGCCCCCTCAGGCTCCTGGGCCCGGTAGCGACTGCTACCCCTGCACCCCCTATAGCTACGCCCCTGCTGGTCACTAAAGGGTAAAACGTCTGCTGCAGCGAAGTGTCTGATGAGATTCATGAAATGCGTGCACCCCCTGTCCTCCAGCCGCTGATTGGCAGGCTTCTCCTTATGCACAGTAATAAAAGGAATAACATGTACGTTCTTAAAAACCCCACAAGACATCCGCGTAAGTGACAGGCCGCTGAAATCAGTGTGTCTGTCACTCTGCTGTGCAGGGGAACATAAGGGACCTTGCAGGTTCCCTTAAATAACTTGGTGATGCTTACACAGTAGGTTTTTCATCTTGTCCTCTTTACTTCACACTGCAGGATTATATTGAGAGTAATGTGTTTGTACCGTCTACTCTGTAGACAGAATATAATTTACATTTGCAGAAAAGAAAAGAAAAAAAAAGTCACATCAATATCTATTTATTATCTCTGTAATTGTGACTGTAAGGCTACTTTCACACTAGCGTTTTTAAATTCCGGTATTGAGTTCCGTCATAGGGGCTCAATACCGGAAAAAAACGCTTCAGTTTTGTCCCCATTCATTGTCAATGGGGACAAAACTGAACTGAAGACAACGGAATGCTCCTGAAAGCATTCCGTTCCGTCTCCAGACCGGAGAACAAACCGCAGCATGCTGCGGTTTTCTCTCCGGTCCAGGCATCCGCACCAAGACGGATCCGGAATGACCCCCAATGCAAGTCAATGGGGACAGAACCATTTGGTGTGACACACCAGTAATCCGGATCTGCCCTCCATTGACTTGCAATGGGGGGGTCATTCCGGATCCGGCTACACAGAAATACAGAACTACATACAGACATACATACATACATACATACATACACATACACATACATACTCACATACTCCAGGCAGGGACGCCGGCAGCATGTCTTCACGCGCCTCCAGCGCGCAGCTATGACGTTTCCCCACTGCGCCCAGCAGAGGGCGCTGTGGGGAATCGTCATCACTGCGCGCAGGAGGCGTGTGAAGACGTGCTGCCGGCGTCCCTGGCTGGAGTATGTGAGTATGTATGTGTATGTATATGTATGTCTGTATGTTTGTATGTATTTCTGTCCCAATGTCTGTGTCAACATGTGTGGGGCCGGAACGCTGCTCCAGCTCCACACATGTATCAGCGGCAGCACGGATCCGTTGGCACCCTTTAGGTGCCGGATCCATGCTGCCGCTAGTGTGAAAGAGGCCTTAGTCATTTGAAGGTTTACATAACTATCTGGATGTTGCTATCATCTGTACATTTATATACAGAGGCATTTAGTAGAAACAAAAAGTAATGTCCTATAAAAACTAAGCTCCGTTATTTCCAGTAATGGGGGTTTCCCACTAATCACCATTTATAGACCATACACTATTGTAGACTGCAATCAGAATGATCAAAATGATTGTGAAACATGTTACTGAGGCCAGATTGTTGAAATTTCCCCATAGGGAAATGGCATTTTTTCCAGGGCCACTTTAAGTTCCCAGTCCACCCCTAGACATTTCCTTAGTATCCACTAGGCAGGCATCTGTACGTGTTGGTGTATTCCATATAATGTCTGTATTTGTATCGTCATGTAATGTCCATTGCTTTGTCACCTCTATATTAAAGTATCTGTGAGGGTGGTCTGTTACTCCTGGGGTGTATGAAGGACTGGAAGGTGTGTATATGATATACAGAGTCAGTGGGTTATATAGGAAACAAAGACAACATTCTAGGAACGGAATAAAAGAGATGGATATAAATCTCCAATTTCCAATAGCAAAATTCCCTTTTTCGGTCCTTCTCAGCACATATGCTGAGAAGACCTTCAATAGGATACATTGGGGCTTTATGGCAAAAACCCCATAAATATATAAATGTATACAAAATGTAGTTTTACACTGGCATTTGAGCCTCACAAGCTGATACTTTAGTAGTGTAGACTTGTCTTTTCAGTTTGCTGGATAGGCTCAGCAATCATAGTTACATAGTTAATACGGTTGAAAAAAGAGTCCATCAAGTTCAACCAAGGGATGGGTGGGGATGTGAATCCCTGAAGGAAATGAGACTCCGATTTCTGATGTCATATACTTTTAGGAATTATCTAAACCCTTTTTAAAACTGTCCACTTTTCCTGCTGTGACCAAGTCCAGAGGAATTCTATTCCACAGATTTACAGTTCTTACAGTAAAGAAGCTTTGACGCTTCTGGAGACTGAACTTTTTCTTCTCCAGTCGGAGGCAGTGCCCCCTGTCTTTTGAGGGGATTTTACATGGAACGGTTTTTCTCTGTATTTTTTGCATGGCCCATTTATATATTTGTATAGGTTAATCATGCCCCCCCTTAGATGTCTTTTCTCAAGACTAAATAAATTCAGTTCTTTTAATCTTTCTTCATAACTAAGAGCGTCCATGCCCCTTATCAGTTTAGTCGCTCTCCTCTATACTTTTTCCAGCTGCAGAGTGCCCTTTCGGTCACGCTCTGGTGTGGAGGGGAAAACCACACCAAGCGCAGGAGGGAAGGGGATGAGGCCAGGAAACAAGTGAAGGAAAAGGGTCACCTCCTGCAGTAAACTCTGACACAAATCCTGACTGACTTTAAGTATGAACAGGCCTCAAAGGTAGGAGAGTTCATACACAGGAACCTAAAACAAAATTGACCCTATAGGACCCTGCAACTATTGACAGGACCAGGGGCGTAGCTAAAGGCTCATGGGCCCTGGTGCAAGAGTTCAGCTTGGGCTTTTCTGCCGACCCCCCCTTCCCCCCATGCCAAATTCTCACCATTCTCACCATTCTCATTACGTATATCACTACAGAACATACAGGGTAAGGCTCCATTCACACGTTCTGTTTTTCTTTCCTGATTCGATCCTGATTTTTTGAGGTCCCATTGAAATGAATGGATCCAGATCAGGATCAGGATCGAATCAGGAAAGAAAAACAGGACGTGTGAATGGAGCATAAGGCTACATTCACACAACAGTTGTTTTTGCAGCCTCCGATCTGCATATTTTGCGGCTCAGATGCAGACCCACTCACTTAAATGAACACTGTGTGCTGTCCGCATCTGTATGTCCATTCCTATTTTTGTCCGTTTTGCAGACAAGGATAGGCATTGTTACAGTGGATCTGCAAAAAAACCCGGATGCCATACGGAACATCATCATCCGCAATTTGCAGGCTGCAAAACACAACGTTCGTGTGAATGTAGCCTAATACAGTGCCCCATACCTCTTACATCCAGTGACGTCTCCTCTTATGTAGATCTTCTCTTTCCTCATCTTTCAGACCAGACGCCATTTTTCAGCCATTTCTCATCTCTGCAGTTTGACAGAAAAAAATCTTAGTTTACTACTTTTCCATCAACCTCCCGTCTTCTGGACAAATCATCCTACCACCCCCAGTACTGTGCCACTAGTACCACACAGATAGTGCCCTTCAATAATTATTGGCACACAGTGTCCTAAAATAACTGCGCCCAGCAAGTAGTGTCCAGTAATAGTGTAAACATAACATCCCCCTTAGAAATAACTGTGCTATGCTGATACTGTGCCAGGGTGCCCCCCACAGTAATAGTGCCCCCCAAAGTCCCAACTAATAATTCTCTGCCAGAGTGCACTTGTTAGTAATAGTGCCCCCAACAGTACTAATGTCCCCACTGTGCCCCAGAAGTAATAATGCTTCCAATGTGCCAGTAAGAAGTGCCCCAATAATGTGCCAGTACGAAGTGCCCCAATAATGTGCCAGAAGTGACCCCAAAATTTCACCCCAATAATGTGCCAGTAAAAAAATGCTCGCCACCCATAGATGCCCCCCAAATTATGTGCCAGTAAGAAACGCCCCAATAATGCACCAGAAGTTTCCCCCATTGATTCCCCCCCAAAATCATGTGCAAGTGTCCCACCCCCATAGATGCCCCCCAAATTTTGTGCCAGTAAGAAATGACCCCCAAATTATGTGCCAGTAAGAAATGCCCCCAGTGCCCCAATGTGCCAGTAACAAATGCCCCCAGTGCCCCCATGTGCCAGTAAAAATGCCCCCAGTGCCAGTAAAAATGCCCCCAGTGCTCCCGTGCCATTAAGAAATGCCCCTAAGTGCCAGTAAGAAATGCCCCCAGTGCCAGTAAGAAATGCCCCCCAGTGCCCCCATGTGCCAGTAACAAATGCCCCCAGTGCCCCCATGTGCCAGTAAAAATGCCCCCAGTGCCCCTATGTGCCAGTAAAAATGCCCCCAGTGCCCCCATGTGCCAGTAAAAATGCCCCCAGTGCCCCGAATAGAGCTCCGGTCCGTGATTGCAACAATAAAAAAAAATAAACACTAATACTACCTCCATAGAGCTGGCAGCGATGCGATGCAGGCCTCTTCCGGCCTGTGTCCCACTCTGTACGGCTCAGGCGGCGCTATGACGTCATCACGCCGTCTGAGCCGGCCGATCAGAGGAACGGGCAGGGGAGACGCCTCTCCCTCCCCTGCCCCGCAGTACAGGCATCTGTATCGCCATCCTGGGGATGGCGATACAGATGACTATGGAAATGAGCGCTTCCACAATGGAAGGGCTCATCTCCCTCTGCCCCGCCGCCGCCCCAACTGTGCACAGGGCCGCGCCGCACCTTGCCTAATTGGCAGTGCGGCCCTGCAATTGGCAAGGGAGGCCCTCGGGGGCCCCCCTGGCTTAGGGACCCAGTCGCAACTGCGACCGCTGCAACCCCTATAGCTACGCCACTGGACAGGACTGAGTCTAAGGCCAAATAACACAACAGGGAAAAGCAGGGTAAACACAAAAGGGAAAGAGGACACTTATCTTAAGAAGAAATGGAAGCAACCGGATCTCAGGAGAGAACAACACCAATCCACCACAATGTCCACTGAAACTATAAACCGCAAGTAACTGTGGTAGAAGCAGGAATAAATAGGGGAAGGACAATTACCACACCCGCAACAGCTGAGGGGAAGGGGTGTGGTAAACAGCAACAACACAAAAAGGAAAACATGTCAGATTATGTCACATGTGCAAGCCTAGTGACTTTCTGCAACCTGTTGCAGGAACGTCCGTGACACTTTCTATGGACTGGCGCCCAGAACTGAACTGCATATTCCAGATGAGGCCACAGCAACACTTTGTAAAGTGGTAGTATTACATCCCTGCCCCGCGAGTCCATGCCTCGTTTAATGCATGACAATATCCTGATGGCCTTAGAAGCAGCTGATTGACATTTTATGCTGTTATTCAATCTATGATCTACAAGGACACCCAAATCCTTCTCTATAAGTGACTCCCCCAGTGTTACCTCACCTAGAATATATGAAGCGCAGAGATTATTACTACCAAGATGCAGAACTTTACATTTATCCACCTTGAACCTTATTTGCCAAGTTGATGCCCAATCACTCAGAGTGTTCAAGTCAGCTTGTTGTTTGATATCTTCCATAGACTGAACAGTACTACTTAGCTTAGTGTCATCTGTAAAAATAGAAATGGTGCTATTAATCCCGTCCTCGATATCATTAATAAATAAATTAAATAACAGAGGTACCAGCACTGAACCTTGGGGTACACCACTTATAACCCGGGACCATTCTGAATAGGAATCATTGACCATGACTCTCTGGACACGGTCCTTCAGCCTGTTTTCAATCCAATTATAGACTATACCTTCCAAGCCTATAGACCTTATTTTAACCAATAAAAAGTGTATGAGGGACAGTATCAAAAGGTTTTGCAAAATCCAGAAACACTACATCCACAGCCGCCCCGCTGTCCAGGCTTCTACTCACCTCCTCATAAAATAAAAACAAATCAGGTTCCTGGCCCTCCGGGGAGATCACTTATCTAGGTATCAAGTTGAGTAGTGACTTAACGCGTTTATTCCAGGATAATTTTCTCCCCCTAGTGACCCGCTTTGAGAAACATCTTGAATCCTGGCGTCACAAGGACTTTTCATGGTTAGTATATTGAAAATGAACATTCTGCCTAAGCTTCTCTACCTCCTGCAGACCATCCCCATCCGGATACCATGCCCGTTTGGGAACAGGGTCCGTAAATGCTTTCTGAAGTTTGTCTGGTCTCCAGGCAGGCCTAGAATCAAGTGGAATGACCTTGTTCGTGCTAAGGATGAGGGCGGGGTTGGCCTCCCGGACTGTAAGTTATACTATCAAGCTGCGGCTTATGCCCGACTTCTAGATGCCTGTCGGGGATACTCCCAAAAACAGTGGATTATTTTGGCCAAAAGTCTCTCTAGTACAGCGTTGCAGGTTATCCCTTGGTTGCGAAACGCCCCGACCTCCGTTCGTTCTACGCTCACCTTCACTTTTTCTCATACCTTTGCAGCGTTGAGCGAAATGCGCGTGGAGTCCTCCCTGATAGATGCCAAAGGGCCTTTGACCCCAATAACGGATCATCCCTAGTTCCCCCCTGGTACCTCTGCTGGATCATTTCTAAATGGGACGAGGCTCTCTCCCCTTCGTTTTTGTCAGGTTCTCTCTGGGTCCTCATTACAACCTCTGACTGCCTTGTTAGGGACCACTCCCCAATCATCTAAAACCCAGTTTGAGTATAATCAGCTTCAGCATTTCTTTGCTACCCTTCGCACATCACATACACTTGACAGGAGCCTCACAGCTTTTGAAAAAGCCTGTATTGCCCCATCAGCAGTCTTTAGGGACATCTCTTTTCTATATAAGCTGCTCCTGGTACAGAAATCGTCCCTGCCCCTCTCATTCTGCCTAAACTGGGAGAGAGATTTGAATATCTCCGTTTCCCCTGCTCAATGGCGTCAATGCTTCCTGTTTACGCATAAATCCGTACTGGCCACGAAAGCGCAGGAAACCTGCTATAAAATACTATCTAGGTGGTATAGGGTACCCTCCTTGCTGCATAAGTGGTTTCCCACGGTATCGGATAGGTGCTGGCGTTGTGGGTCTGCAGAGGGCACGCTATTGCATGTATGGTGGCATTGTCCTAGTTTGCGTCCATTCTGGGACTCTGTCCATGCAACTATTCAAAAAATTACTAGCTTCCCAATGCCTAACTCTCCAGAGGCATTCTTCCTGTTTATTTTTTATCTCAATATACCGGCCTATAAGAAATCGCTTTTGAAGTATCTTATACAGGCTGCCAAAACTGTAGTCCCACGACAATGGAAATCACCTATTCCACCGACTTTGGAGGAATGGTTTGAGGAAGTCATGTCCTGTCAGAGAATGGAGGAATTGATTGCCCATACCTCTCAGAAGTATGCACTTTTCCTGAAATCATGGGAACCATGGGAGGCCTTCCGGAGTTCTGGCTCTTATGGAAACTCTTAATGCTCCATGGGCTCTATGTGTACCTTTTGACGATCAGGTCTATATAGAAGTATAAGTATATGAGTGTATGTGTCTGAAATTTTCTTTTTTTTTTATTCTTTATTTATTTATTTTTATTTATTTATTTTTTTCCTCCCCTTCCTTCTTCTCTCTTTCTCTCCTCCCTTTTAATCCTATGAATCTTCTCTATTATCAGCACTTTCTTTAACATTGTTTTAGTTTAGTACTGGAATGTTACATAAGTATATTATTATTTGACGGGTTTCCCCAATCTGACTCGTCACACTCTTGATTGGTTCTGATATCATTCTCTTTATTAAAACAATGCGTATTCAGTTTTTACTTGTTACAAGCATTTGTATAAACTTTATTAAAAAAAACAAAACCTAATAAATATTTGAATTTTAAAAAAAAAAAAAAAAAAAACAAATCAGGTTAGTCTGACAACGTCTGTCCTTGGTAAACCCATGTTGGCTATCACTTATAATATAATTTACAGTCACATACTCCTGTATATAGTCCTTCAAACATTTTTCCCACAACAGAAGTTAAACTAACTGGTCTATAATTACTAGATCCTTTTTTGTATATGGGCACCACATTTGCCTTGTGCCAATCACTTGGCACTATACCAGTACCTAGAGAATCTTTAAAAATTATAAACAGGGGCACAGCAATGACTGAACTGAGCTCTTTAAGAACTCTTGGGTATAATCCCATAATAATAATCTTATTATTATCAACAAAGGCATGATTACAATGGAAGGTAATGCCAATGCAGCTAAAGCTGGCTTTTAGATGTAAGTTAGCTAAACCCAGCAGCTTTTTCAGAACAGAAGAACCATCTAATGAGTACTAGGAACTCATGATTCTCCTTTGATGGTAGATGTTGGGGGAGAATAGCATTGAGCAAGGGAAGGTATCTGGCAGAAGCTTTCTCCTGTCTCTCATTCACCACACATGCCTGTTAATTGCAGCCAAGAAATCATGTGTATGGGAGATATTGGCCAGCAGTTATCTTGTGTATGGTCAGCTTAACACAGTATCAAACCATTCACAATATATGATGAGGACAGCTCACCTCACTCATATCCCTCCTGGTATAGTGTCCACTGCACATAACAAAGATCATGCCCCACAACACTCAATAAAACATATTTCTGCAGCCTGTGTTGTCAAAGCTCAGGCAAAAGGGCTGCCCTAGAATTATATATATAATTAATATATATATTATATATATTGGAAAGTCTTCAGACCCTTTCACTTTTTTCACAAGTTTTCCCCCATCAATTGCACTTAGTACCTCATAACTTGAAAACAGAATTTTACAAATATTTGCAAATTTAAATGTAAAAATTACAATTGTACATGGATGTAAGTATTCAGACCCTTTGCTATGACACTTGAAACTTAGCTCTGGGGCCTTCCATTTCTCTTGATCATCTTTCAGATGTTTCTACACCTTGATTGGAGGCTACCTGTAGTAAATTCAGTTGAATTGACACCCCCTATATAAAGTCTTACAGCTGACAATGCATATCAAAGCAAAAACAAAGCCATGAGAAGGAAGGAACTGCCTGTTGAGCTCAGAGACAGGATTGTATGGAGAAACAGATCTGGAAAAGGATATACATTTTTTTTTTCTGTGCTGAAAGTTCCCAAGGTCATGTGCGCAGATGGGGAAAACTTCCAGAGGGTTAACCATAACTGCAGCATTCCACCAATCTGGGGCTTTATGGCAGAGTGGCCAGAAAGAAGCCTCTCCTCAGTGAAAGACACATAAAAAGCCTGCCAGGAGTTTGCAAGAAAATAACTTTTTGTCCTCATTTCTAAGCTTCATGTCTGGAGGAAACCAGGAAGCATGGTGGTGGCTATATCATGTAGTGGGGGTGTTTTTCAGCAGCTGGGACAGAGAGACTGGTAAGGGTTGAGGAAAAGCTGAATGGGGCAAAATATGGAGATATTCTTAATAAAAAACATGATCCAGAGTTCTGTGGACCTCAGACTGGGCTAAAGGTTCACCTTCCAACAAGACAATGACATGGTTTGCATCTTGTGGCATCATACCCAAGAAGACTGGAGGCTGTAAAGGTGCCTTAACTAACATTTGAGTAATAGGTCTGAATACTTATGTCAATGCAATATTTTTGGTTTTCCTTTTCAATAAAATTAGAAAGATTTAGACATTCTAGATGCTGCTAATGCTTTTCATTTTGGATTATGGATATTTTGATATAAACCATATTACTAACAATTTACAAAGATTCTGTATTTTTATACACATTTTCATAAATCTAATAGATCATAGTTCGTTAGTGATAGGATTTCACACACTAGAGCCTATTAAGAATATTCAGTTTTGCAGATCATTTCAACATGTAAAAGAATCCATCATCTTAAAATCTGTTTGTCTGTCCTGCAGCTTCAGACGTCTTTCCCACCGATTCACCTCAGTCTTATCTCCAACTCTAAACCGCAGGACAGAAAAATCAAGGATCATGCATCAAACTCAGATCTTTCTAGAGAGATGCGAGGGGAAAAAATCAATTTACCACACGTGGAAAAAGCATTAGAGAAAACCCCCAAACCTGTTAAAACATTCCTTGACAAGTCCAAATATTCCAAGGATTTTGGATGCTCTACTAGTAATCTGGTAAACGTACCTACATTTTCTCATGATGGACAAAAAGAAAGTAGACTGGAAAAGCAAATGTGGCTGGAGATACCGGTTCCAAAGACTTCAGACCGACTGTCTCCTGAGATAGTCAAGCTTCCAGAATGCCAGTCATGCAAAAATGAGAAGAAAATTAGAAGTGATTATGACAAAGTCCTTATGCAGACAAAGAGGGAAAAAGAAGCCCTGCAGTTGAAGGTTAGCGAGTTAGAGGCTGAGCTGAGAAGACAAGAAGTTGATGAAAAGTCCAATGAAGAACATGAATCTACATCTGCCAGTTTGGTAAGTAGGATTAAAAAGGTCTGGTTAATCTCTTGAAGAGTAATTTAAAATGCTGTTCAGACATCCATGCCTCATTGATTGACAATTTTGAGTGTACATACAGAGATAGCATGCTGGGATTGGTTAGCAAACCCAGCAGAAAGCTGAGAAAAACAGGAAGTTGTACATGTCATCATCCTGCCCAGATGAACTGATGCCGAGATTAGGGGAAGGAAAGTACTGACATAAGAAACAGGTATTAGGGGAAGAAACTTGTAGCGCTGGGGTACAGAATGCAGGTGTAAAAAATCGTTATTGGACAGGGAGAACCCCTTTAAGGCCATGTCCAAATATTCAGAATTCTGTCAGGATTTAGATTCAGTTCTTCTGACATTCTGCCAGATAGGAATGTGAATGTAGTATTTTGTGTTCCATTCACCTGCTTTAGAAAAAATAGATTGAATTGAATGAATTTGAATTGAAAAAATTGGCTGAATTACAATCCATGTGCGGATCCACCGTCCAATCCACAGCAGAGTTCTGAGGCAGATTTAAAAATCTATAGTGGATTGCTGTGTAAATATGGTGCTAGCAGAAAAGTGCAGGTAGCCATGGACTAAGTTATGAACAAATGCACTGTATTCCTTGTAATCTACAATATGATTCTTTGGAGGTAGGATGTGCCTTATCAAGGATATCTTTTCATGGAAAGTTGTGAAAATAATTACAAGAATAAATTTACTGTAAATTGTGAAGACTGTCGAAAGCTTGAGAAGAGCAACAGAGAAAAACAGGAGAAGATTGTAAGTAATTTTAATAAGGTTATATATTTATTTTTCTTGAAAGAGCACCTGTCAGCATGAACAACCCTATTAAATCAGATATACTGCCTGGTAGGGTTGATCATGCTGATTAAAGCCTCTCTCCCTCTATCATATCCTGTAGCAGAAATCACCTGACAAGTTTCCTATAAGGAACTTTATATAGTGGTACAGATATAGTCCCTGATTTATCATATCTTCACTCCAGAATTCTGGAGTCAAAAGGTCGCAAAAATAGGGCTCGTGCAAAATTTTGCAACTTGTTATTCTATACACCACTCACTCCAGTTTTGTAATGTGGGAGGGAAAGTGGGTGTGGTTAGCTATGTTAATCAGCTTCACTCCAGATTTATTATTGAAACTTTTTTTTTTAAAAAGTTGCAATCTAACTCCTGGAGGGTGGAGTAGGAAAACTAGAGAAGCTTCTCTAGACAAAAGTGTTAGGTTTAAGCATAAGACAAATTTATCAAGTAACATGTGACATTTGATAAATGTGGCATGAAGTACAACAATGCAGACTCAAGCAAAACTAACTTCAAATTTTCCCCTAATGATAAATTTCCCCCATAGAGTCATAATTGCATCACAGGCCCCCTAGGGTAACGGGGTGGGGCGCACACAGGCATGGGATTCAGCCAGTTCCCTCTAGTTCTCCAGATCCAGTTCTTAAAATTACAACTGGAGTCCCGATCTGATGCTTTGGTGGCGGTAGGGCAGCTGGAGATGTTCGCTTCCATTGCTTTGCGAGCCTCTGATAGTTTAGCTCCTTAGTTGGGTGGTATGTGTGTGTAGTGTATATATGGTGTAATTTATTTATGTGTACCATGTATATGGTGTATTTATGTGTTTCATATATATGGTGTCTGTATATGTAAACGTGTCGTGGAGCCGCGTTTCCGCTGTTGAGTAGGGAACCTGTTGTCCCTGGGCGCCTGTTGACCTGTTATCCCTGGGTGCACAGGTACCCGTCACCACACTTACCCTGATTTGGCTGCAGTTTCTGCCGCATGACACTGCATGGTAGCATGTGTATCCTAACTTGGACTCTTCCTCCCCTTCTCTTTTTGGAGTATATGCTGTAAGCACTGGATTGAAGGAGACAGGGAAGGAAAAGGAAAGAAACATGGAAAGAAAGGAGTTGGGATACACAAGCTTCCACAAAAAGAGTGCCATTGTGATGGCAGCACTTATGCTCTGCCTCTGCTTTTGGCATGTGAGCAACGCTCCCCTGCTGAAGCTTTAGCAGCTGTTTCCTCTATGCAGCTCTGACAGGCAGCAGCGAATGGACATGCCACAACAGGAACGGGACAGGATGGCTGAAGAAGGGATAAACACATAAAGATGGAAAAACCTAGAGAACAGTGGGGACACTTTGAATGCATCGCCCATTTACATTGACAGCAGGGCTCTGTGCCCTCAAATGTGCAACAAGCAACAATGTACTCACCTGACACTTCTCCTCCTTATCGCCTCTGCTACATGTCCCTCCAGGGCAGACAAAATGCTAGATACAGGGAAAGGATACTCACATACACTTATAGCAGGATTAGATTTTCTTTTCTTTATTTTATTCTCTTATATAGTGCCACTGTAAAGGAGCCACATATGCAGATTTCTATGTGCCCTAAAAAGGGATGCAAGCTGTTTCTCTTTGAATGTTGAGTTTCTCTTTCTATTTTTTTCTTTGCAAAAAATGATTTCTTCTCATTCCTTGATTCAGTTCTTCAACACCGTTATTATCTACAAGTATTTGTCCTATTTTCCTGAATCTTGTTTCCTGCAATAGGGCTGTTTGCTAACAGAAATTGAAGGACTAAATACAAAGCTCAACACAATACAAAATGTTGAAAGAGACCAGGCACAATTTTTTAAAAGTAAGCAAAGCAAATTGGTTTCTGATATAGAAGACTTAAGGTCGCAGCTCGAGAAGGCCAAAGAGCGTGAAAAGCTGAAGGTCTCCCTTCTGGAGGGAGAGAAGGTACAATGCCATGAAATGTTAGTTCAGAGTCCATCTTTGTTGTATACAGTAGAACCAATGTGAATAGATGTCATTCAGAACATATATGTACAGAGTTTATATATGACAGTAACGACATCTTATTTCTAATTCCTGGTTGTGTGATCTGATTATTGAGATGTCTTAACTTTAAATGAAGCAAAAGCATTCCTTATTGTGTATAAGACATGAAAATCTGCATGTAATATGCACTGTGTGTAATAGTAAAATATTTTTGCCATCTATATGCCTCAAAGTTCTGTGCCTGCCTACCACAGGAGGAGCGGTGCCCTTGGTGATATGGGTCTGGTACAGGTGAAAGGCAGGAGATGTAGGTTCTGTGGCCGCCGAATGGTGCTACAGTAGATATACAAAATCGACAAGTCTATCTTAACCAAAGTGCAGAATGGGAGTTGTAGCACATCCAACTGTATCAAAACACAGTTCCAAACCATTCACAGTGCAAGTCTTCCCTGATAGCAATGTGTGGATATAGGCAAAGATGAAGGTTGTAGTACTCGTCCTCTCTATATTTCCAAAGTCTCTCTCTGCAGAATCTAAGGCTGGCAGTAAGGCTCTCACAAAAGTGTCTGTAATTCCCAGGCTGAGGGGTACAGGATTAGGATACAGCTGTCCAGGACCATGTCAAAGTGCAGAAGGGTGTAATAGCAATGCCCCTTCCACTGCAGTGAAGTCTTTATCAGCCTTAAACAGTGAATACCTTACTGACTGACTCATGTAGCTGCTCTCTCTTCTTCAGCTAACACTAGACTCATACTAAACTAGGGGCGGACCTAAGTTCAGCTCCTAGTCTCCCACAGGGTCCGGATTGTTGTCCGGATTTACCCATACAAAACTACAGGGTGGGCCATTTATATGGATACACCTAAATAAAATGGGAATGGTTGATGATATTAACTTCCTGTTTGTGGCACATTAGTATATGGAAGTGGGGAAACTTTTCAAGATGGCAACACCGCAGAAAAAATGCTAGCACAGGCTTTCAGTATCCGTAGTTTCAGGTGCTGCACATCTCGTATATTCACAGCATAGACAATTGCCTTTAGATGACCCCAAAGATAAAAGTCTAAGGGGGTCAGATCGGGAGACCTTGGGGGCCATTCAATTGGCCCACGACGACCAATCCACTTTCCAGGAAACTGTTCATCTAGGAATGCTCGGAACTGACACCTATAATGTGGTGGTGCACCATCTTGCTGGAAAAACTCAGGGAACGTGCCAGCTTAAGTGCATAAAGAGGGAAACACATCATCATGTAGCAGTTGAATGGCCCCCAAGGTCTGCCGATCTGACCCTCTTAGACTTTTATCTTTGGGGTCATCTGAAGGCAATTGTCTATGCTGTGAAGATACGAGATGTGCAGCACCTGAAACTACGGATACTGGAAGCCTGTTCTAGCATTTTTTCTGCGGTGTTGCTATCAGTGTGTGAAGAGTGGGAGAAGAGGGTTGCATTGACAATCCAACACAATGGGCAGCACTTTGAACACATTTTATAAGTGGTCAGAAACTTGTAAATAACTGTAAAGTTACGTTAAAACCAAGCACACCATTGTTTTTCTTGTGAAATTCTCAATAAGTTTGATGTGTCACATGACTCTCTTCCCATTGAAAAAAACTAAAGTTGGATCCAAAATGGCCGACCTTAAAATGGCCGCCATGGTCACCACCCATCTTGAAAAGTTTCCCCCCTCCCATATACTAATGTGCCACAAACAGGAAGTTAATATCACCAACCATTCCCATTGTATTTAGGTGTATCCATATAAATGGCCCACCCTGTATACAGGTAATGCAATTCGTCAGAACATTAAATAATATTTAACTAACAAGAAACAACCCTTTTTCTGTGGTACTGCATCCTGACTTTCTATGTCTTAGGCCTGATGTATACGAGTGTATCCATTTTGTGGTCTGCAAACCACGGATCCACAAAATACGGATACTGTCTGTGTGCCATCTGCATTTTTTTACTTCATTGAGTCTGTGGACCACATTTTGTGGGCGAGAATCAGACTTGTTCTATAATTTGCAGAATGGACAGATAGATGTGGACAGCACATGGACGTTGTGTGTAATTTGCTGATCCGTGGTTTGAGGACTGCAAAACGGATACGGTATTGTGCATGAGGCCTTATATTACTTTACAGGCTGAAATCCTTGCACAACTGGAGAACACAAAGGCTGACCTGGAAAGGCTGAAGAAAAGACATTCACCAGTAGGTGAATTACACAAGGAAAAGGTATGTTACAGAATGCACATTAGTTTTTCTTCTATACTAAAGGTTGTCATCATAAATGGTCAGTCTGTAAGTATGAGAGTGAGACATTCAGCAATATATCAAAATGTTTTTCATTAATTACAAGCCCAGCATCACCTACTTGAAGGGATTGCCCAGGATTTTAAAATTGATGACCTATCCTCAGGATAGGTTATCAATATCAGATCAGCGAGGGTCCGACAACCGGCACCCCCACCAATCAGCAGTATGAGGAGATGGTGCGTAATGCGCATGTGCCATCTCCCATCTCTTTTCCTGTCTGCTGCTTGCTGCTGCTATTTATGGTCTTTGCCATAGACAGCAGCAGTGAACAGGAAGAGAGACGGGAGACGGCATGTTCGCATTGCACACGCTGTCTCCTCATACAGCTGATCAGCGAGTGTCCCGGGTGTTGGACTCTAACCAATCAGATATACTTAGGATAGGTCATCAATATTAAAAGCCCAGCACCCCCTACTTAACGTAGACCTGTTGCCTCTCCTGACATGTCTATTTTAGTGACTACTTGTGTATAAATAACAAATTCTGGGACATCTAATATTCTTATGCCCCTATGATGTGCCATTCCTGATTGATGGGGGCCCGGCTCCTGGCACCCCTACTGATCAGCTGTTGACTTCCAAGACAACACACAGTGTAATCATGAAGAGATGGCTCCCACGAGCACGCCTCCTCATTAAACAACTGATCAGCATGGATGCTAGGAGTCAGACCCCCATCAATCAGATCTTGATGGCCTATCCTGAGCATAGGTCATCAATATCTGTGGCTCTCCAGCACTTTAAGTGTATGGCCGGCTCTACTGCAAAGAAAACATAAGTGAAGAAGATAGAATGTTTTTAAATTTTAGATTTCAATGTCATCTTTGTGAGAAACGGGAGATAACATGAATAAATAGTCAAATATGTGGTGCTGTTACTGCACATAGTTTCCAACAGTCCCAAATTTGCAGGGTACTTTCCATAATTTTCATAGACAGTCCCTGCAAATTCAGGCTGTCCCGGGCTGAAAAAGGGCAGGCTTATGCAAGCCATGACCATACACATAAGGTCCACACTGGTTTGGGGTCTTTCCTAGGGGTGAGGTCTATTTGCCCCTAATTTAACAACTAAAATGTTGAGAAGTATGACTGTAGGTTTGCATCAACCCAACTCTCTAAGGGCAGGTTCACTCTGAGGTTTTTTGGAGGAGGTTTTGAGGAAGATTTTCCTTCACGTTTTTCAGCCAAAGCCAGAAGTGGATCCACCAGGAAGGAGAAGAATAAGACCTTCAGATTCATTTCTAATTCACTTTTGGCTTTAGCTGAAAAATCTGCAGGAAAAACTGCATGAAGATCTTCTCCAAAAAGTCCATATGAACCTACCCCAAGGAATGTTTCCATTCCTGCAAAAAGTGAAATTTATGACATGTTAAAATTGTTATTTCTGCAGGACTTCTGCCTACTGGAGATTGAGAAACTGAAAACTTATGCAGAGAAGGTACTTGCAATACATTACATCAGATCCATTTTGGGCATCGTCCACACAGAGTTGTGTTCTACACAGCTTTCCACACAGATACATCACTGAATATCACAGTGTCCGCAGAAAAACTGCATTCTATTGTTTTCGATGGGAGTCCACAATGCCATTTATGTGGTCTCAGCTCCGTTTTTCAGACCTTTTAAGAAAAAGAGTCCTGAGAGGATTTTCTGCATCTAAAGAGGACCTGTCACCACAAAATATAATCTGAAAGCAGCATGGTATAGAGCAGGAGAAGCTGAGCAGATTGATGTATAGTTTTGTCAGAATAGATTCAGTTAAACTGTAATTTTTACATTTCTATCTGCAGCCCTGTGAACAGCTATTGGTACGGGAGCGAGGGGTTATCACTGACTGACAGCTATCTCTTATGTACACACATATGCACAATGTCATCAATCACTGTTAATCCCTCCTTCCTGTACCGATAGCTGTTCACAGGAGCTGAAAAAAGGAGAAATATAAATGTATAAATTACAGGTTTTACTGAATCTTTTCTCACAAAAATATAACATGGTGCTTTCAGGTTGTATTGCATTTTCTGGGGTCAGGTTTTTAAACTGCTACAATATGGAAGAGACCAAAGGGCTTGTGCCACGGATTCATCACGGTTTTTCACTTTGAAGACATGCCAAGCTCTATGCACAAAAAACTCCATGTGAACTCACTCTATGACACAATAAAACTGCCATTAAAGGCTATGTACAACTTTGGGGGCATTTTTTTTTAAATTATTGCATTATACTTAGTTTGAGCTTAAAATATTTTTTCAATTGTTTTTTTATTAAAAATATGGAATCCTTTTTTGTGTACAGAGCTGACATGTTATGCCAGCCTGTGGATTTCCGGTCTTTTCCATCATCTGGGGGGCAGACGGACTCCTTATCTCTGTTCTCTGACAATATAAACATTCATTATAGCTCAGTCCTTATCTTACTGATAAGAATGTGGCTTAAATAAGAGTTTATGACCTCTCAGTAGTTTAGAGAAAAAGATTATTAGATGACTGGCACAAAGTGAACCATGTAACCCCATGTGACAGAATGGCTCAATATTTTTAAGAAAGGCCAATTGAAAAAATGATTTTTAGCTAAAAATTAGTAAAATGCAACCATGAAACAAAATTTCTTCCAAAGGTGTACATAGCCTGTAAATGGGTTGTCTTTCCTGTTAGAGCATATGCGTATCATACAGGGGTCCTTAATAGTGCGTCTTGCTCTAGAGGAACCGGTACAACATGTAAGGCAATTATTTGAATGTCCACCATACAATGCCACATTTGTAATTTTCTCCCTAGACGTGGCTTCCCTTCCCACCAACAACAGTTGATCTTCGGGGGTGAGAGAAGCCAGACCACCTACTCACCTCCCCAGTTTTATTTCGAAATGGAGTTATTTTCCTAAAAAAGCTTGAAGGGAGTGTGTCACTTCAGATATTGGTGGCATATTGCTAGGATATTCCACATAGGTGTGGGTCCCACCTCTGGGACTAGCTCCTTTGTTTCAGACACGGCACCCAGATAAGAGCATGTGCAGCTTACTCCCAATTCATTTGTATGGAAGTTCCAAAGATAGCAGAGCAAGTGGGCTTGGATAAATTCAGAAGTCCCAAAGAATGCAAGTGCCACCACTGCTCTATTCACCACTATGGCACTGCCAGAAATAGCCAAGCAAGCGTATTTTCGGAACTCCCATAGAAATGAATGGAGGGAGGCTGCGCGTTATAGCTTATGTCTGCATTCAGGAGTTCTACAATCTGTGAACAGACATCCCCTTAACACAGTCTACAATGCAGTGCTTTCTGTTTTAATGTATTCTGGGAGAGTTTTTTTTAAACATCAGATTATTATAAAGTGCCCAGAATGCAAAAATTCAGATTATCTGTTAAGACACTGAACCAGCAGGATTGCCTGTGACCTGTGAGCTCAGAACAAAGAGAAAACCAGCAGTATTCTAAATGCTTTTGCTGGGCATTAATGCTTACTGTACCACAGGATCAGTCAGAAACAGGAAAAGCAAGGTATTATACAAGGTATCATACTACAGCATATAACTAGTGATGGTGTGACAACCTCACATTTCAATACAGTCAGAGCGTTTGTTGCAATTAAAAGAATAAATATCCATTACAGAACTTCAATATGTGAGCAATTGATATCGGATAGATAGATTATCCCATAGTTGGATTCTACATTACCCTGAAATTTATAGGCCAAAAGCCCAGGAGAGGCATGTGTCTGAAGATCCGATCTGATAGAAGCCTCCTGGTCACTGGTAGATGGGCCCGATGTATTCTTGATCAAATATATGCGCAAAGAGCTTCTAATTTTAATATAGTAAGTATAGTAGTAATGCAATTTACATTTCATTCAGGTTTTTGTTGTTTGCATGTGTCTTTGTGCATAAAGCAGTTTGCTGATACTTGTAGTCCTTGTTGGCTTTTGCATTGCAGCCATGGTAGCATGCACAGACAGACAATGACAGACAGACAATGAGATAGATAGATAGATAGATAGATAGATAGATAGATAGATACCACACCAGAAAAAGCAGCAGAATTGTCAGTACAGTGAATGTGGGTGCAATCCCTCCAAGACTGTAGGCTGTAGGTCAACAGAAAATCAAAAATAAGAAAAAGATGCAGCATTCAAAAAAAGGTGAGGGGCAGTGTACCTGCTTTATTCGTTCCATGCAATGTTTCAGCCCAACACAATGAGGCCTTTCTCAAGCTTTAGAAATAGTGTTAGGCTGAAACGTGGGATGAATAAAGCGGGTACACCACCCTTCAGGGGCGGATTGGCCATAGACCTTACAGGGAAATTTCCCGGTGGGCCGATGCCCAGGGGGCCGCCTGAGCCCTCCTCACCTCCGGCCAGTGGATGTTTTTGGGGATGTATTTTGTGCTGCTGGCAGTATTTTGTGATAGACTGTGGTACTTGGCTCTGTTGGGGTGGTTTAATGTGCCACAATATGGTATTGCTGGCCCTGCCTTCCATCAATTCGGACTCCACTACAAAACAGGGCCACTTTTAGTATTTTTTCCAGGGCCACTTTAAGTTCCCAATCCGCTCCTGCCACCCTTCACCTTTTTGGAGTGCTGCTCCATTACTTAGATAGATAGATTAAATACCAGATAGATAGATGATAACAGTGGCGTACATATAGAAGTAAGGGCCCCATAGCAAGGATCAAACCAGGACCCCCACACAGGACAGGAGGGTTTCTGCCTAAACCCCTTTCAATGACCCTTGAGCCATTTTTCCACTGCCTCATTTGCTAAAAGTTGTTCCTTTAGAGCGTAGAGTCCTGACCAAGTTGTTCCCCTCCAGTAGAAGAGGGGATCACCCCAACTGGGCCCCCTCTTGCCCTGGGCCCCATAGCAGTCTCATGGTCTGCCGCTATAGTAGTTACGCCCCTGGATGATAGATAGATAGATAGATAGATAGATAGATAGATAGATAGATAGATAGATCTAGAAATGTTTCTGTTTGAATATTATTGCAGATGAAAGAAGAAAACTTGTCTCTGTCGGACACCATTAGAGTACTGCAGCAGGAAGTAAAGAAGAGGTCCATATCGCCCTGCTTCAGTCCTCAGATGTACACCGCTGGAGCTGAGGTTCTGCTAATCTCTCATCGCAATGCACCAGAATACACTCACACCGGAGCAACAGGTGAATTAATGGGACACCTGAATACTTGGATGAACCCTACACACTGAGGGGCCCAGTAGAAAGGTTTCATTAATCCTTGCCCCTCCGGAATCCAGCACCTCTGAATATATGCATGACCAGACCCCAAAATACAGACATTAGATTCCCCAAATTTTCTCTTTTTGTAAAACCTTTTTGTAAAAGTAAAACATAGCTAAAATATATCAATTTGCTATTGTTGTAATAAAGGAAACAAATATCAGAATTGTAGACCAGATTCCTGAATACAGATCCTTGAATAACCAGAATAAATACAGACATCAGATTATGTACATCCAGACCTTCAAAATAAATAGTCTCCTTAAATACAAACCCCAGACCAGACCTTCTATATCGGTGGGGTCCGACATCCAGGACTCCTGTGATCAGCTGTTTGAGAAGGCCTGTGAGCTCCGTGGCCTACTCACAGCTTTCCCTAGGCCGGTGATGTCATGTTCATCGGTCATGTGGCCTGGGCGCAGCTCAGCCCCATAGAAGTGAAAGGGGCTGAGCTGCAATATCAAGCACAGCCGCCATACAATGTACGACGCTGTGCTTGGTGGTCACAGAAACTCCAGTGCATTCTCAAAGAGCTGATCGGTGAGGGTACAGGGTGTTGGACCCCCACCCCATCAGATACTGTATAAAAATCTCAGAAAACCCTTTTAAAGGGAACCTGTCACCTCCTATAGACCAAAAAAACTGTCATCATTACCTTAATTTAGGGACCAGTGTGATGCTAATGAAGGTCTTCATACAGAAAAGTGATTCCTGTAACTGTGCCAAATCACTGTTTTATTCCTCCTGAGCACGCTCTTTTGAGTCAGCTTGAAGTCAAGGGGGCAGCGGCCTCCTTGCTTCAAGTCAAGCAAACCACTCCCCTCTTGATGCTGACTGACAGTTTGCCTGTGGGCCAGGAACCGCACGCCAAAGCGTAGGGGCTGGCGGACACGCTGTCAGTGCGCCCTTGCGTGCAGGGACAGCGCGCGGGCGCGCAAGTGCGCTCGCTTGCTTCTGCGGCGCGTGTGCATTGAAATAAAACAGCCGGCAAACTGAAGAGCCGGAGGCGGGATCGCGTAGGAACAAGTCGCGCACCGCTCATGCGTGAGACTTGCGCAATCCTCTGCCCACAGGCAAACTGTCAGTCAGCATCAAGAGGGGAGTGGTTTGCTTGACTTGAAGCAAGGAGGCCGCTGCCCCCTTGACTTCAAGCTGACTCAAGAGAGCGTGCTCAGGAGGAATAAAACAGTGATTTGGCACAGTTACAGGAATCACTTCTCTGTATGAAGACCTTCATTAGCATCACACTGGTCCCTAAATTAAGGTAATGATGACAGTTTTTTTGGTCTATAGGAGGTGTCCGGTTCCCTTTAAATGTATAAAATAAAAGTCTTACTGAATATTTTCCCACAAAACTATAAATCTGCGCAGCTCTTGCTCTATAACATGCTACCTGCAGATTCATTTGCATGTTCATAGTGCCAGGTTCCCTTTAAACTATAAATACACTATTCTTGGTATATGTGCCCTCCACAGTCAAAGTAACGGTAGATGTCAGGAACCTGTGATTTCTTTACAAAAGGAACACTAAATAAAATAAAACGATAATGCAAAATAAATGCAAAATAAAATAAAAATATCCCAGCAATCTCCTCCTTTGCTTTGGCCCTGTTTTAACTCATGAAGAAATTAAATCTGAGAAATATATGATAGAAATATTTGTGCCGTAAGAGATCAGACAGTTTCCCCTCCTTCTCCTCAGACATGTGGCTGAAGCAGGAGCTTCTCCCCTCTGCAGTAGACTATAGATTGTAACCTCACCTCCCTTCCTCCCTCTTAGCTATGACCTACCCCCTCCATCATTGACCGGGCTAAAAATACCTGATAACCTGTATGTTATCTGCAGAATAGCTACATGATTGCTTATTTCAGGAACATGCAGAAAATCCAAAACATGCAACTTCATATTCTGCTTACTTTTATCATTTTATTTCATGGTTTAGTGTTCCATTAATGTCCCTGAGGACACTTAGTATAGCAAGTATCCACAAAAGACTCAAATGGAACACATGTTCATACTGAAAACTGATTGGGTATAGGTCCCTACATTTCAAAATTACTATAGATGTTATAGAAAATATCAAATATAGTGGGATGATATGAGGTAAAGAGAAGAAACTTGCTTAACCACCTGTTTTGCCAGAGTCCAGCTCCAGCAGTGGGAAAAGTAGCTAACTGGAGGGGGAGGGCTGCTTTAGATGCAGCTATCTCCTGAATGGTAGCAGCTAGAAACATGCAACTGGTCTTTGAAAGCTGACAGTCCAGGCTTTCAGGCAATACAAGAATGCCAGCAATATGTTCAGCACAGGGGAAGATATCACTGATAGAAATCGGGATGCTGTGAATGCAGCTGAAAGTGAAGTGAAAACAGATTTTTACCGACGATTATTACCGACTTGGTTTCTAACAGTGGTTTCTCCTCTGTTGCTTGGACTGTTTTTATTTTTGGTATGAAAGCCTGGACTGTCAGCTTTCAAACACGACCAGTTGCATGTTTCTAGCTGCTACCATTCAGGAGATAACCGCATCTAAAGGAGTCCTCCCCCCTCCAGTTAGCTACTTTTCCCACTGTTAGGGGTTAAGAAATTTTTTTGGATTTTAGATACTGATGGCCTATCTTCACCATAGGTCATCAATATCTGATCTGTGGGGTCCAACTCCTGGTACCCCTGCGGAAAGCTGTAAGAAGGGCTACGGCGCTCCGTTGAGTGCTGCAGCCTCCTTCTAGGCCACTAACTGCATTGCCTAGGTGCATGGGGTGAGCTGCAATATGAAGCACAGCCACTATCCAACGTACAGCGTTGTGCTTGCTAAACTGTGAGGAGGCCACCGCACTAACTGACCGGAGTGGCACAGCCTCTTCAAGCAGCTGATCGGCTGCTGGGAGTCTGACCCCCACCAATCTGATATTGATGACCTATCCTGAGGACTTATTTTATAAGACCTTATTCACATGTCAGTATTTGATGAGTGATTTCCATCAGTGATTGTGCGCCAAAACCAGGCACGGGTCAAAAACACAGAACAGGCGCATATCTTTCCATTATACCTTATCTCTGTGTAGGCTTTCACACCCGATTTTGGCTCACAATCACTAATAAAAATCACTGACCAAACACTGACGTGTGAATGAGGCCTTACTGGGTGTGTTTTTGTATTTTATAGATTACAAATCCCAGGAGATCTGCAGCTGTGGTCGAACACTACAGAATTTAATGTCAGCGTCCAATAAAAGTTCTTCTGCGGTGGAAGATGTGACAGTGAAGGAAATCTACAGGCAGATGTAAGAGATGTTTGACATGTTCTATCCCTGTGACATAATGGCCGACTACAGTACATGGTGCATGTTTGAGTAATAAAAAAGACCAAGATCAGGTCAGGTTTGATATGAGTACTGGGCTATTTTGATACACAAAAATTCTGTCATACAGTATCTCACAAAAGTCAGTACACACCTCACATTTTTGTAAATATTTTATTCTATTGTTCCATGGGACAACCTTGAAGATATGACACTTTGATACAAGCTAAAGTAGTCAGTGTACAGCTTGTGTAACAGTGTAAATTTGGTGTGCTCTCAAAATAACTCAACACACAGCCATTAATGTCTAAACTGCTGGCAACAAAAGTGAGTACACCCCTAAGTGAAAATGGCCTAATTGTGCCCAATGAGCCATTTTCCCTCCCCAGTGACATGTGACTCCTTAGTGTTACAAGGCCTCAGGTGTGAATGGGGAGCAGGTGTGTTAAATTTGGTCTTATCGCTCTCATACTGGTCACTGGAAGTTCAACATGGCACCTCAGGCAAAGAACTCTCTGAGGAAAGAAAAAAGAATTGTTGCTCTAAAGATGGCCTAGGCAATAAAAAGATTGCCAAGACCCTGAACCTGGCCAAGACCATACAGTGGTTTAACAAGACAGGTTGCACTCAGAACAGGCTTTGCCACGGTCGAGGTTGTATATTCAAAATAGACGTATGAGCGCTGCCAGCATTGCTGCAGAGGTTAAAGGGGTGGGGGGTCACCCTGTGAGTGCTCAGACCATATACCGAACTTTGCATAGCTGTCGCCCCAGAAGAAAGCCTCTTCTAAAGATGATGCACAAGAAAGCCCACAAACAATTTGCTGAAGACAAGCAGCCTAAGGACATGGATTACTGGAACCTACAGTCAAGCATGGTGGTGGGAGTGTCATGGTTTGGGGCTGCATGAGTGCTGCTGGCTGTGGGGAACTACAGTTTATTGAGGGAACCATGAATGCCAGCATGTACTGTGACATACTGAAGCAGAGCATAATCCCCTCCGTTTGGAAACTGGGCTGCAGGGCAGTATTCCAACATGATAACGACCCCAAACACACCTCCCACACAACCACTGCCTTGCTAAAAAAACTGAGGGTAAAGGTGCTGGACTGGCCAAGCATGTCTCCAGACCTAAACCCTATTGAGCATCAGTGGGGATTCCTGAAAACAGAAGGTGGAGGAGCTCAAGGTCTGTAACAGCCACCAGTTCTGTGATGTTGTCATCAAGGAGTGGAAGTGGATTCCAGTGGCAACCTGTGAAGCTCCAGTGAACTCCATGCCCAAGAGAGTTAAGGCAGTGCTGGAAAACAATGGTGGCCACACAAAATACTGACACTTTGGGCACAATTAGGCCATTTTCACTTAGGGATGAACTCACTTTTGTTGCCAGCAGTTTAGGCATTAAAGGGGTTATCCCATGTAACGAAGTTTGAATTATTTTGTTGTCCATGCCACGACATGCAACTTATCAAATACATGTGATTATCGATTCTTCCTCCTTTTCTTTATACTTGACCTTCTTTCTCATCATTGTTTACTTTCTGTAGTCAGTTGGTTACGGCCACCCCAGCGATACCGATGTGGTGGCCGCGCTTGCACGCCATCCTCATTTCTATGCATTGTAGGCAGTCCGACTTGCTTCGCGGGCTTGCGCATATTCGCGCCTGCGCCATAAATGTCTTGTCTCCGTCCTGCTCAGTATGCCAGAATGAAATTTCTGCGCATGCGTGGTCGTTCTTTCTCCTGCGCTTGTCACTCCTGTCAATGTAGTGTAGAAATGACGTTCAGATGGGAATGCGCACACACATAGAGGAGGCGGAGTTAGTAGATCAGCGCTCTCAAGTCAATCAAAAGAAAGGACAACGCCCCCTAACTGAGCGGTTTGTTGAAGAAAACAGAGCAGCCGCGGCATGAAAAAAAGAAGGTGGGATCAACACACAGCCTTTAATGGCTGTGTGTTGAGTTATTTTGAGAGCACACCAAATTTACACTGTTACACATGCTGTACACTGACTACTTTAGATTGTATCAAAGTGTCATATCTTCAGTGTTGTCCTATGAGAAGATATAAAATATTTACAAAAATGTGAGGGCTGTACTCACTTTTGTGAGATACTGGATTTATATATGGAGTGGATGTTTTTCAATTTCATACTTTTTATGGATAGCTAGGTGGAATAGTACAAAAAATGTTTTTAAAAATTGTGTACAATTGTCGATTTCTAAAAAGATGGAGCATGTGTGATAAAATGTGTCATTTTTCGGGACAGAAAACTGTTCGCAAAAATATATCATGGGTGGAACACGCTATGACAGCCAGGGTTAGCACTTTGTGTGACTTTCCCAGGGTTGCACAGAGTCCCCTGTGTATCACACTTTTGACTTTGAGCTCATGCACATGATTGTGATTGGCCCGGGATCTTCCCGGCTGACCGCGGCACTCCTTCACTGCCTGTATTACAGTCATTTATTGTACAGTCAGTTTCTATCTGATCGCCAATCTCTTGTACTAATCTGTGAGTTCATTACAAGAGATCCACAATTGGATATGAACTAACTGCATTAAAAAACAGTCAATTCAGTTCAGGGGAGCAGCGGTCAGCCCGGGAGATCCGTCAGACACACAGATTGCGTTTCCCGGGCCAGTCGCAGTCATGAGCATGAGCTCTTACATTGGACCATTGGAATACGAAATAACCCTCAATTCTGCAAACGAAGACAATGCATTCAGAGACTGGATCACGGATCTCCAAATCCCAGTGGTCCTTGCAACTGGCCAGGCTATCCTAATGCTTATGAGACCTATTGTTCAAGTCACATCATGTCTGAGCATGATGGGAGTATTCCCGATGGGTACTTCCATTGGAATTCTCTGATACAGTCATACAGTCGCATAGGTCAGCTGTAGACCCCAATGTTGAAGACACCTGATACGGTACAGTATACATGTATTTGGCAGTGGCCTATTGTATAGGAAAGCGTAGCAGACTGTGTTTCTCTATACGGTAAAAGAAAAACCAGTATGCTGACACATACCAGCCTGATGAAGGCCACCCTTTTGGACTTTGTATGAATGGGATCCCATAAGGGATAAGTACATAGGGGTCATTTATTAAGAACAGCGTTTTAGACACCGGTCTTAATAACCCTTATATCTGGATCTGCCGAAATTCTGAATAGGCGCCAGCCTCTCCATAACTTTAACGTATCCTATGCCATTCTAAATGTAAGAGAGCTTCCTTGCTAGCTTACATTTAGACCATGTTCTCTGCCTAAAACAGGTGTAGAAAATGATTTATGAGACAGACCTTCCGTTCCTTCCCTTCCCACTTTTTTAGACCTAGGCTGAGCGTGGAATAGTCTCAGACTGCGGCGCAAATAACCTTTGTGCCACAATCTGCGCCAGAGATAACCCTAATATAGGTGTATTTCTGGATAGTAAATGACCCCCATAGTCTTATCTGATTCACTCACAATTGTAAACCAAAGCAGCATCAGATAGGAAAAACCGTTATGTATATGTATGTATATTAGCTGGATGTTCAATATTCCACTCTATTGATCAAAGAAATGATGTGTGCCTTCAATCCTGGCAGGAAACGAGAGAGGAACCTCTTACTTGACGTTATGGTTATCATGTATGAGAGGAGATGGTTTGTGGAAGAAGCTGTGCCACACGTCCGTAGAGCCCTGAGGAAATGTGGAGCCCTATCACTTGGTGCAGATTAGATATGGAATACCTGCGCTATGTCAGTATGATCATACCTGGTGTATTGTGACAGTAACACGGTGGAGCAACTGATCCAGATTGTAGGTTCTACATGGTTAGCCAACCAACCGACCATTTATATTGGAATAACTATTATAGCTCCCTCATATTGGACGTCTGCAATGTATTTCTATTGTCATGGAATAATGATCTGCAGTGTGTTGAGTTGAGGAGAAGACTGGGCGACAACCAATGAAGCTGCCGTTTTCACAGAGCCTTTCCAAACTACTCAACAGCAAATGTACATTACTGCACATTTAGGATGCCAAGATGGGTGATGACCAGCTGATAAACAGGTTCACTGCGCCATGACATGGGCATAATGTGATGACTGAAGATGATAGCTGAAGAACACGGTCACATGAACTGCCCATGTATTCAGTAACATAATGTACCAGCATCTAGATTAATTGGGAAGATGAAGCAATATGTAGGCTACAATAACATAAAATACAATTAATTAAACTAAATATCCACTTTATTACAATGATGCTACAATAATACACTTAAAAGGGTTTTCCAGGACCCAGTGGGCTTCACAAACCCACCTTTAAGAGGTACTCCCAATTCTTTATAATGCCCTGCGGAAGTATATCATTAGGTTAATGCTTACTAGTCCTCCACTCTGATGATGCCGCCATCCCCACTATACTCACACAGGCTGCGGGCCCTTCCACCTGGGTCCTGACTGGATGCGTGCACTTCCCTTCCTATTCATCTGAACAGTAGTAAATGCAACTGAACAGGAAAAGAAGTGCACAGATCCAGTCAGGACCCAGGCAGAAGAGCCCGCAGCCTGTGTGAGTGCAGAACAGCGGCATCTTCAGAGCGGGGGACTGGTAAGTATTAACCTAACAGTCTTCCTTCCGCAGGGCATTACAAAGAACTGTTTTTATAAATACCCTGGAAGACCCTTTTAATTACTGTTATCTCACCCGTAGAAGAAAATTTCTAATATACTTACTACCTCAAAGTTGTGTAGATCAGTCGTTTGGGAAACCACTCATGTGAAGCGCCTCTTCTACAAATCCTGCTACTGTAACACCCTTTACCAGATTTCCGGTCTGGTGTATGAACGAGAAGTCACTTCTACTGCTCAGGATGAGGGAGATGCTGTGGATGAGACCAGAACTATTAGTCTTCCTGGCGCATGGGCAAACTCCTGAATCCACCTCATCTGCACATGCGCCAGGGAGAATAGTCCTGGCCCCGTCTACAACATCTCCCCCGTCCTGGGCTGTGAAAATGATGTCCAGTCCACAGACCAGACACCTTGTAAAGGATGCAAAATCTTCAGAAGAAGAGCATCAGGTGACTGGGTTCTGGAGAAGCTGATCGACGCAACCTCAATACGGTGAGTATATTAGAAGTTCTTCTACAGGTGAGATATGGATCAGGTGGGTTGGCAGGGCAGCTGGGTCTCAAAAATTTAAACCCATTTATTGGTTCCAAAATTGGCCTTCCAGTGCTTGCCATATGCAGGTGCTGTGCTCCACATCACAGTGACTTGTCCCAGCCATTTTGAAGTGCTAAAAAGTTTACCATTTCTCCATTTGTGAAAATTATCCAAAACATGAGGTAGAAGGAAGTGCCTTGTTTTATAACCTCAGCTAATACATTGCTACAATAGCCATTCTTGAGGGTTTGAATGTAGAACCCACCCACAAGGATAATGTAACTTCTAACTAAACCCGTATATAACACTAGAAATGTGATAACAGAACCTCAGACTTTGCAAGATTTTTGGGGGTTGAAAGGTGTTTGGGAACTAAAATATCTGGAATATGAAAGTTTACATGAGTGTGGTCGTTTTTTTTACATACATCCTTATTCAGCCGTGCCTGCATGTCTACAGTACTTCAGAATAAATTCCATCTGCTATAAAACCGTCTTCTTGTCTACTTTCTCGACCCTACCAATGAGCAGGATGGTGAAATTATATGGTGAGGATTCTATAACGCTAGACACACACGAGCGAGTTCAGTGTGAGAAACTCGTTGGGTCTGTCGGTGTTAGTTCCCGTTCTGAACTCTGCTCCTCTGGCAGTATAGCACAGCATTATTATGATTTAGTTTTTTAAACTTTCAGATTTTTATTTGATTTTTCTCAAATTGCATCAATACAGCAAACAAGATAATGTCATGTGTAGTATTACAATGAGTATTCATATCAAGTACATATCATACAATAAAGGTCAGCATATAAGAAACAAACATTGCAGTCTGTGGTTATTATACGTGAATAACTGAACAGCATAGGAGTCGTACACAGCATAATGCGCTGAACAACACAACAACCAAGGGTCAATCTCAAACTCGTATTATATCTAGAAAATGATTCGTCTAACTCTCCTTTCTTTACTCATACATTAGAATATAAAGATAAGTAAATATGTGATGTAGGTCTCACAAAACTACCTGTGGAATTTGTGAGGCAAACGGGGATGCACTCCATAACTCCCATCTCCACAGCATTCGCAATCTGGCTTGATGCGATGCTGAGTAAATACATTCATGTTGCATATATTTGTTTATTAGAGCTTTCAATTCCGCAAGGGTCGGCGTAACAGGCCGTTTCCAATACGTAGCAATTAATTTGCGAGCTGCGGTTAATGTAGCTGCCACTACCCATGTATGCGTGTGAGGGAGAGTGTCAAAGCCAATTGATAGAATAGCTAGCGCAGGGGTCGGGGTCATGGTAAAACCTGCTATTGTTGATAAGAGACTAAAAACCTCCATCCAAAAGGAAGAAACAGTGGGACAACTCCACCACATATGTGCAGGTGTTCCTCTCTCTCCACATCCCCGCCAGCAATGTGGGCTATATGTGGGGTCAAAGTGAGCTATGCGCGCTGGGGTTAAATACCACCTAAGTTGGATTTTACGGTTTTGCTCTGCATGATTAATGCAGTTTGAACCCTTAGTCGCCCAATAGAAAGCGTCTTGCCATTCATCCATGGACCATGTGCAACCTAGCTCTTCCTCCCACTTTAACATAAGACCCGATTTTTCCTCTAATTGCGGACCTAAAGCTTGATATGAAGTTGAAAGGCCTTTCTGTGTAATTTTTGAGGAGGAAAAGAATTTGCTAAGCATAGAAGCTCCAGTTGCGTGAACTAGGGGTAGTTCGATGTAATGCAGAAAGTGTCGAATCTGTAAGTATTGGTAAAAACAAGTATTAGGCAGATGATAAGTATGGTGTAGTGACTCAAAGCTTCTAATAATGGAACCATCCAATATTTGGTCTAAATGATGTAGACCAACCTTGCCCCAGTCACTAATATCCAGATCAGGAATATGATGCATAAGGGCAGTTAGAGGAATTTCTGAGGCACTGGGGATAAATAATCTTCTATCCTTGATTTGATGGCACCAAGTCCAAATTGCCGTCCGCATGGTCAAGAGAGGCGGGGCCTCCCGAAGTGAAGCCAAAGAATGTGCAGCCAATAATCCTTTAAGAGAATCCTTAATTGCAAATTTAGACTCTACCTCTAACCACTGATGATTCGAAGAAGGAGACCACCATTCCCTAGTTTGTTCAATGAGATTAGCTCTATAATACCGGGAGATGTCCGGGACTCCCAATCCCCCCTCCTGCAGTTTAGGGTAAAGTGCACGCCTATCAACTCTAGGGGGTTATTATCCCAAATATATTTAAGTAGGTCTGCTTGCAATGATTTCAGAGTGTTGGTAGGAATGAGAAGAGGAATACATCGGAATTTATATAGAATTTTCGGTAATATAAGCATTTTAACCGTGTTTATTCTCGCCATCCAAGACATAAATTGTTGAGAATATTTAATATAATCCACTTGGAGTTCTTCACGCAAGGAGGCGAAGTTGGACCGAACTAAATCCCCAAGGCGAGAGGTTAACTGGATACCTAAATAAGATATCTTATCTGGAGCCCATTGTAATGGAAAGTTATCTAATATTTGTTTTTTAAGGAGATCAGAGACAGAGAAGGGGAGGATTTGCGACTTTGTAGCATTTAATTTGTACATTGAGGCCATAGCGTATTCGTTTAATATTCTAGTGACTGCTGAAAGGGACTTTTCCGGTTTCGTAAGGGATAATATTACGTCATCTGCATAGAGGCCCAACTTGTGAGTGAACCTTCCAACTGATATTCCAGCGACCTCAGAGTCAGCTCGTATTTTTGCTGCCAGGGGTTCCATTACTAGCGCAAACACTAATGGTGAAAGAGGGCATCCCTGACGAGTACCGTTTGTTATATTAAAACATTTGGAATAAAACCCTGAAGCTAGAACTCTCGCAGATGGGTTGGAATAAAGGTTCATTATGGCAGTCTTTATAGCACCAGTAAATCCAAATCGTTCCAGCACTGCCTCTAAAAAGCCCCAATGTACCCTATCAAATGCCTTTTCGGCATCAAGGGATACGAATATAGTAGGAACCCTCGCTGTCTCCGAAATTTGGATTAAATCTATTATTCTCCTAGTCCCATCTCTACATTGACGCCCTGGAATAAAACCCACCTGGTCTGGGTGAATCAGACGCACAAGTAAAGGTTGGATTCTTGACGCTATCAGTTTAGAGTACAGTTTAATATCATTATTTAACAGAGAGATAGGACGGTAATTAGAGGGAACATCATGAGACTTCCCAGGTTTAGGAATAGTAGTAATAACGGCATTTAACATTTCTTTTGGTATGCTGTTAGGGAGAAGAAAGGTATTGAAGAGGCGTAGCAGGAATGGTGCAAGCGCTATTTGAAAAGACTTATAATAATCTCCCGAGAAACCATCTGGTCCTGGGGCTTTCTGCGCCTTAAGGGATCTTATTACTGCTGTTATTTCCTTTTCAGTAAAAGGGGAGTTAATAGATACAAGATCTTGAGGGGAAATCGCTGGTAAAGATACTGAGTTCAAAAAGTCGGATATTATTTGTGATGTAGGCTGTGGTGTAGTTGGGTCCTCTTTAAGATTGTATAAAGAACTATAATAATCTGCAAATGCATCTGCTATAGCTAATGGGTTTGTAGTAGACGTGCCATCCTCTCGTCTCATAGATTCAATCCGTGTAGCAATAGCACGCTTCTTTAATCTACGGGCCAGCATAGCTCCCGTCCTATCACCTAAATGATAGTGCTTATTACTAAAGCGGTTGACTGCCTGTTATTTTTGCAAGAGAAACGAACGCAGATGAAATCGTATCTCTGTAAGTTGTTGCATGAGGGTAGTCGAAGGGGAGGTTTTGTATTGATCCTCCATAAGAGCCAAACGAGAAATCAGATCCTGCATCTGTTTTTCTCTTTGCCTTTTGAGTCTAGAGGCAGCTTGTATAAAAAGACCTCTCATGTAGCTCTTATGGGAGCACCATAAGGTAGGCATACTTATATCAGAGGTATCATTGAGCTTAAAAAATTCTTTAAGTGAGTTAGAGAAGGAGTCAAGTCTTTCTTTATGTCTCAACAAATAAGAATTAAGACGCCAGAGTGGCGGGTTAGGGTTTGGATGAGTGTCTTGCATGTGTAGGAAAATAGGGGCATGGTCAGACCATGTAATATTACCAATTGCAGTATGTGAAACTTGATGTAAGAGTTCCTTTGAGACGAGAAAGTAATCTATCCTTGACTGAGAGACATGAATCTGAGACGAGAAAGTGAAGTCTCTTTCCGTCGCATGCTGATATCTCCAGATGTCATGCAATGCAGTGGATTTAAGGAGCTTACCCAATTCCGGGCGGGATCTCACCGATTGTCGACAACAGTCCATTGATGCGTCAATTGGAACATTGAAATCACCTCCCAAGATAATGGAGCCCTTTGCTATGTTCAAAAGTTTCTTAAAGAAGCGATTGAGAAAAGAAAGTTGATGAGAATTAGGTACATAGACATTGGCTAAAGTATAATCAATATGATTTATGGAACATAGAAGAATGATGAAACGACCCGCCGGGTCAGTGATGCATTGATGTAACTTAAAATGAACTGACCGTTTAATCCCAATAAGGACTCCCGCCCTCTTGACCAATGCGGAGGCAAAAAAGAGATGAGGAAAATGTCTATTCGAGCATCTATGTGTGTCAGAGGCCAGCAAGTGCGTTTCTTGAGCTAGGAATATATCACACTTCATTTTGTTGGCCTCCGACCACATCGTCGACCGCTTAAATGGGGAATTAAGGCCCTTCACATTCATAGACATCAATTTCAAAACCATGACGTTTTAGGAGAGTGCACCTGTAGAGTGGGGCAAATATAAGGGGAGAGACGAACCATAAAGCACAAACTAGTAATGTATTCATGACCCTTGTGAACAATAACATAGATGGAGGTAGAAAATGAACAGAAAATGAAATGGCTATAATGCCAGTATGATCCAAAGATGGATCCAAGAGCACCCATAATCGTTAAGGACGCTAGTAAGGCCATGAGTGACCAAAGAGACCTGTGATGTGGGTCACCTCCAACAATACCTAAAAATATATATAAATAAAATATTAAGCTACGGTATAAACGTCGCAACTAAATCTGCGTATAAACATAGAAACATTTTCAGTACAATCTTCACATTATAAAGATGATGAAAAAAAACCTGTTAGCAACCAGGGTCAAAAGTCACCGGCAGAGATATATTAATCATGTGAGCATAACCAGTATAATAGATATACTATTCTTAAGACAACCTAACTGGGCAAGTGAACAACACAAGAGAAGATAATGCTCTTTCAGGTGCCTTCAACATTGAGAGTCCCGGAGAGGCCACGATCGCCTCTTTTTTTGGCTCTGGCGCTTTTCCCCGATTTTACTATAGACCATGGGGACGGAGCGGATAAGACTTGTATATCGTCCAGATCTTGAACTGTCGCCCAATCCTCAATGGTGATCATAGGGTCTCCAAGTGCAGACAGTAGCTCTGTAAGATCTCCATGTTGACGGATCATAAATCTCTTCCCCTCTATCATGGTGGTGAGGCCAAAGGGAAAAAGCCATCTGTATAAGATTTTCTTTGAACGAAGAAGATCCGTTAGAGGCTTCAGTTTCTTGCGTTTGTACAGGGTCAAAGGAGCCAAATCTTGAAACATGGTGAGCGTATGACCCTCAAAGTCCCATTGTGAAGAATCTCTGGCTCTTTTTAAGATGTCTTCTTTAACTCTGAAGTCGAGAAATTTGCAGACTACATCTCTTGGTGGATCAGAGGGGCCTGGCCGAGGACGTAAAGCCCTATGAGCTCTCTCTATTTCAATAGAACGGGCATAGTCATCCCCCAGGAGTTTGATAGCAAGTTGTTTAACAGTATTCATGAGAGATTCCGCAGCGTAAGTTTCGGGAAGTCCGCGAATTCTTAGGTTATTACGCCGGTTACGGTTATCTTGATCCTCAACATGAGTATAAAGCAAGTTGAACTGCTCTTGACAAGAATTAAAGTGAGAAGCCACTTCTTTAGTATGATGACAAATATCAGACACCGTTTCTTCTAAAGCATCCACACGGTGGCCTATATGTCGCAGATCTTGTTTAATCTCTTGAAGATCTTGAGCCAGAGGGGATAAGGCTTTAGTTAAGGTTTGCTGAAAAAAGGACCTGGACAAAGGTTGCTCAGGTTGAGGTGATATTAAGTCCTCAGAGGTATTTGTTGCTTCTTTTCCTGAGAGAGAGGCCCCTGAAGGCGAGACGTCAGGGTTCACATTTGGTTTAGTAAAGAATTTTTCCATATTTCCTTTGTTTTGAGAGACTTTAGAGACTGGGCCAGAGTCTTTGGACATAGGCTGCCCGTATTTCACCATAGTAGATAAAGAAGTGCATGCACTAAGTGAAGATGCAATTAAGGCTGTAGCTAATTCACATAGTTGTACGGAGTATCCGCATGAAATATATGGAGAGATCCCACATCTTCAGGCTATGCCAGGCTAGGAATCTAGAAACATTGAGCCCCTTTAATTGACTCACTGCCCCTTTAAATGGGCAAAACAAAAGAAAGAACACGAGGGGTTAATCAAACCACTCTGATATATTATGCTTGAGGAGTCCCAGGCAGAGGATTAGGGCTAGGCCTTCACAATTTATGCTCCTTAGCAAAGGAGCAGGCTAGAAGGAGTGCGACTAGGCCCAAGAAGATGCACTGTTGCACAGGGTATGTTGGCAGGCAGGAGCTGGCTGATGGCTAAAATGGCCGCCAAAGCTGTGGGACACAAGGGACAGTGGCTATGGAACCCTTCCCCAGCTGACCTGCTCCTAAGGGTGAATAGGCTGGCACCCCGTGCTTCCTGTCCTCCTGCAGCGCCAGCGATGAAGTGGCGCGGGCTGACCTCCTCCTGATGTCGGGCTCCGTGCACACACTCCAGGACGGGCTCCGTACGGCGCGCAGGCCGCGATGTGATCTCGGCTTCCAACGGGACCTTGGGTGCCGGATTCAGCTCAGAGTGTGGCGGGTAAGACGCTGGACCAAGCCAGTAAATACTCCAGGCTGGAAGACACTCGTATAGGAGAGATGGAGTGTGATTCCCTCCGGTGTTCAAGGAGCTGAGCCACCATGCGTCCGCTCCGCTCTGCTGCTAGCCAAGATTAGCATTATTATGATTTATAATGCTGTGTGACCCTGAGATATTTGAAGTCTACTGAATTACACTGACATAATGCTGTCAGTGTAATTCAGTAGATGCAGGTCTAACAGGGACACACAGCATTAAAAATCATTATAATGCTGTGCTATACTGTCAGAGGAGCAGAGTTCAGCACGGGAAGTTTTTCGCACTGAACTCGCTCGTCTGTGTGTGGTCTAATACAGAATTTCTTATAATTGTATAACAGATCAGTAAAAGCAGATAAAAAGATAATAATGGCATAACAGGTGTTTAAATTCTGGAAAATATAGATTTATTTAATGCAAACATTTCCAGTTTATAAATTAACATTATGAAATATAAATGCAATTATTTTATATATTATACATTTAAATGAATAAATTATTGCAAAAATAAGATTTAAATATCAATTCTCTGAACACTAATGATTAAAAAAGGAGGGGATAATAGCCTTTTCCAAAGGGTCCCGTCTTGGCTGAAACTAAATATTCGTCTGTAGATACTGCTGATTTAGAAAAAATTTGCTGACAACCTAATTTACGTGGGTGATCCCTGACTGTCTCTGACAACATCTATTGGTGGAAACAAATGAATGTGAATATTGAGTTTAAAGGGGTTGGCAACTTTCTGGATACTTGTGACCAATATGTACAGTGGCATGCAAAAGTTTGGGCACTCCTGGTCAAAATGGTAAAAGTTAAGCGAGTTGAAGATGGAATGATCCCCAAAAGGCATAAAAGTAAAGATGATACATTCCCTTTGTATTTTAAGCAAAAATATTTTTTTATTTTCATCTTTTACATTTTCAAAATAACAAAAAAGGAAAAGGGTCCGAAGAAAAACTTTGGGCATCATGCATGGTTACTACCTACTAGCACCCTCTTTGGCAAGTATCACAGCTTGTAAATGCCTGTTGTATCCAGCCAAGAGTCTTTCAATTCTTGTTTGAGGGATTTTCAGCCATTCTTCCTTGCAAAAGTCTTCCAGTTCTGTGA
This sequence comes from Rhinella marina, assembly GCA_900303285.1. Taxonomy (NCBI): domain Eukaryota; kingdom Metazoa; phylum Chordata; class Amphibia; order Anura; family Bufonidae; genus Rhinella; species Rhinella marina. The sequence continues at coordinate 250,707 of ONZH01016534.1, forward strand.
GATTCCTGGGCCGTCTCGCATGCACTGCTCTTTACAGGTATAACCACAGATTTTCAATGATGTTCAGATCAGGGAACTGTGAGGGCCATTGTATAACCTTCAGCTTGCGCCTTTTGAGGTTGTCTATTGTGGATTTTGAGGTGTGTTTAGGAACATTATCTATTTGCAGAAGCTATACTCTTTTCAACTTCAGCTTTTTTACAGTCGGTGTTATATTTGCTTCAAGCCTGTGGTGTTGAGTCCAAAAACTGTTCAAAAGCTGTGATACTTGCTAAAGCGAGTGCTACTAGGTACTAAGCATGCACGGTGCCGAAAGTTTTTCTTCGGGCCATTTAACTTTTTTGTTATTTTGAAAGTGTAAAAGATGAAAATAAAAAATTGTTTTTGCTTAAAAAATACAAAAGGAATCTGTCATGTTTAACTTTATGCCTTATCTGTCATGTTTAACTTTGGAGATCATTTCATCTTCAACTTGCTTAAAGGGGTTCTCCAAGTTAAATTTATTGATGACCTATCCTCCGACACACGACACCCCCACCGATCAGCTGTTTGAAGAGGAGGCGCGCGCTGTACCAGCGCTGCCTCCTCTTCACTGTTTACATGCTGGCCGTAACAGGGGTAGTGGTGAGTAGGTGTAATTACACCTAACCACCCCATTCACTTCAATGGGAAGGATCGCTCCCATACAAGTCTATGGGAGCGATTCTTCCCATTGAAATGAATGGGTTGGTTACGTATAATTATGGACAACATAAACGATTTGGCAATTAAAGGGGCATGCCTTATGAAATTTAGAAAATTGTGCCATATCTTAAAAAGACATTGGTCAACAGTAACCAGAAAGTGGCCAACCCTTTAAAAAAACCCTTTCAGGTGGAAGTGTTCCTTCAAGCCCAAGAATGAGACTTATGAGAATTAGAGGCCGTTCAGACGGCCGTGATACTGTGGGTCCGCAAAAATGCAGATCCGCAATATCACGAACGCCGGCACCCCATAGAAGATGCCTATTCATGTCAGCTGTTGCGGACAAGAATAGGACATGTTCTATCTTTTCACGCGGAGCCGCGGCTCGGCAAGATCGCAGGCCGCCCATTGAAGTGAATGGGGCCGCATCTATTCCACAAAATTGCGGTCGTGTGAATAGACCCTTACTGATTTACAAAATGTTGTACTTATAATGTATTAGCATTCTACTGTATGCTAGCACATTATGCTCTTGTCGCTATGGCACAGGCTGTGGTTGGGGTGCCCTAATGCCCGGATTACTGACCTTACAGTCCTAGGGTCCTTTCTAGGTCCCCAAGGCTGACTGCAGAGGTCTTACTCAGTCTCCAATCAGAGAAGTAAATCCCCTTTGATTATATTGTGGTTACAGACTGCAGCAATCAAGGGTTAACAGTTGGGATTGGCGCTACCTACGATCCTGGCTGCAGAGCAAAAGGCTGCTCTATGAACTAGAGCTGTTAATGACAGGTTATTCGTAGAGCAAGTGCTCACAGAAGCTGCCAGCTCCCTCTAAAACAGCGACAAAGAGACAATGGGTGGTCATTAATGGGTTAAAGATGCAATCAACTACAAACACAAAGCGTCTGATGGGTGGACATGTTTGGAGGGCAATGACAAGGGAACGAATGTTTATACAAACGCCATTTCGCCTGAACTGTAGTAGTTACTAACTTGTGGAAGGAAGAACTTTTACGTAGTACTTACCTGTCCCTTGCTCCGCTGATGCTGCCGTCTCCACTGACAGAGGCTGCAGGATCTTCTGCCCGGGTTTCAACCGGATGTGGACGCTTCTTTTCCTTTTCAGCTACATTTACTGTAATGCAGCTGAACAGGTAAAGAAGCGGTTACTGAACTGGAAATAAAGTGGCCACCTCCGGTTGGCATCCACATGGAAGAGCCTGCAGCCTGTGTCAGCGGAGCATGAGACGGGTAAGTACTATGTAAAAGTTCTTCCTTCCACCAGATAGTAACCCCTATGGTGTAAGCGAAATGGCTGGAGAACCCTTTTAAGCCTCAGTACAGTACTACTTTTGGACAGTCACCACCAGTTTTTTACATTTTGCAGAAGGACGTCAATTTAGTGTCTAGAATCAGAAACACAAGCCCCAAAGACTCCCGTCCTGGTTAAAAAATTAGATTTTTAGCTATGTGATCCTTTGTTTCTCCTGAGATAAGCAGTACCAATGGTGACGGCCTGTTACCTAGGGAGTTGGGGAATGACGCTATCTTGTGTCTATGGCCAGCTGATGCTTTCTCTATATACGAAGTATAGCGGCACAGTGAAACTATCAATACATGCAATATCTTCATATTGTCTATTCCAATCATATCTTCTTTTTAAAGTGGTTAACCACAGCACTGTGCTGTCTCACCAGTGGTGTACATAGAGAAGTAAGGGCCCCATAGATCAAGGATCAGACCAGGCCCCCACACAGGACAGAAGGTTTTCTGCCTAAACCCCTTTCAGTGATCCTTGGGCCATTTTTCCACTGCTTCATTTGCTGTAAGTTGTTCCTTTAGAGGATAGAGTCCTGGCCAAGTTTTTACCTCCAGTAGAAGAGGAGATAATGCCAAATAAGGCTACATTCACACAAAAACACGGATACCAGCACGTATGCGTTCCTCATTTTGCAGACCACACATGGCCGGCACTATGACAGAAAATGCCTATTCTTGTCCGCAATGCTCTTTTCTTTTTTTTTTTTTTTGCAGGGCCGCTGAACGGAACTACGGATGCGGACAGCACACATTTGAATGTAGCCTAAGACTGGGCCCCCTCTTGCCCGGGGCCCCATAGTAGTCACATGGTCTGCCGCTATGGTAGTTACACCCCTGGGTCTCACCCAAGCTGTTCACCATGTGAATCCATCAGATTTGCCTGTCATGATTACATACTTATGGAGTGATCATACATAATACAATTTGGTAACAGACACTGTTAAACCTGACTACATCTCCTCGTCAACGTGGTCTTCATCAGGACTGTACTCTCCATATTTCTCATCCTCAGACTGACTTCTCTGGTCCTGATCGTCTTCACCATGTTCCAGTAAATCCTCTATTTCCAATGTTCCTTCAGAACTCCTTTAAAGAGACATTTTCACAAATTACATGGGACCTGACATTCTTCTCACATATTCATGCTTCTTCTTCGCTTCCGCTAAATTTTTTATTACCACCTTCTTGAGTGGAAGTGATTGGGATAACACAACTGACAATCTGGAAGTAAATCACACCGCTGCTATGCCCCTGAAGGTCTATCAGCAGAAAACAGGACAACCCCTTGGTGTCTTGTTCACCAGATTCACATGGTATATACAGCGATTCAAGGGTCATGAAAATCAATCCATCCCTTTTCCATACCACAAAGATGTTTTGACCCTGTCTGGGTCATTTTCAAGCAATGAGGGCAATAATTCACAAATATTAAGAGTCAGAAAGTACAACTCACCTGCTGCCTCCACTGGGATGCACGCAATGTCTGTGGACCCAGACTGATGATATAAAAGAAAAAGGTATATTCCAGCATCCAATGTCCTGAAAAATGCAGTCTTTTTTTCATCCAGTGAAAAGAATCTAAACAGCAAAGGATACAGAACACAACCTACGCCTTTCAGGGGTGTTGCTTGCAATACATGTGAATACGACCCTTGCGGCATATATATGATTGAAAGCCAATGAAAGGTAAAAAGGGAATAATTAAGATGCACACATGTTAACTGATTGCATAGCATCAAAAACACATTAACCCTTCATGGTGTGGGCATGGCCTAGCACAGCATGTGATATGACGCTGGATCTTGCTCTCCCGGACGAGTCTCCTGACAATCCTCCTGCATCTGTCCATTAGTGCTCTCAACCCTTCATGGTGCGAACACACAGTTAACTGCATATGTATAACACCGCAGTGAGACTATATACATGTAATAAATGCAATAAAATACTATATTTTATATTGATTTTATTATATGCATGTATTCACCCTGCGGCATTACACATACGCGGTTAACTGTGTGTTCAGACTATGAAGGGTTAATATGTTTTTTGTGCTATGCACCCTCACCTTAATTACCCCCTTTTACCTTTCATTGGCTTTCACACATAGTCACACTTGTAACCATGAGTTAGGGAGGAGCTACATGCCTGAAACGCATAGTTGTGTACCGTATCCTTTGCTGTTTGGATTGTCTTTACTGGATGAAATGAAGACTACATTTTTTTCTGGAAGTTGGATGCTGGAATATACCTTTTACCTGAATATATAATCAGACACAGTTGACAATCAAGTATTTATGCAAATTAGCCATTCTGAACCATATACAAACATTGTTCTAGTCATAGTCATCTAAAAATCACATCGGTGGTTAGATCTAAAATGAATCCGTATCGTCCTATCTTCTGTACGCCGTGGCAAGGAAGGTGGTAAAATGGTCCAGTTGATTATAAATGTACAGTGGAAAACTTCTGGATATCACTGAGGACAGTTGATCAATATATACTATGTAAGTTATATAATTACATATATAATTTATTTATTTTTATTTAGGTCTCCACGATTGGAAATAATAGGAAGATTTGGATGCACTTTGGATACAACTTATTGGATTATTGGAGTCTGAATAGAACAATGTTGGTGTTGGCATATGGTTCCCTATAGATAATTTACATAATAACTTGATTGCCAGCTGTAGCTGAATATATATTCATGTAGTGCTGCACTTGCTCTTCTCTTGAAAAAGACCCTGATAGGGTTGAAACGTTGATAAGTGGCATGGAGTAAAGATGGATTGGTTTTCATGACCCTTGGAGTGCTGCAATTTTTTCCTGGATAACTGAAATTCTATCAGCAGAATACAGGCTGTTTACTGCAGTCTGTATTCTTTGTATGTAGAAGCTGGCACAGGCTCTTCTAAACAGGCTCTTTCCAGGATTTTTATATTAATAGTCTAACCTTAGGAGAAGGCACTAATACCTGATTAGTGGGACAACCTGCACCCCATACCGATCAGATATTCATTCACTTCATTGGGACCAGCACTGCAGTAACCAGCTCTGTCCACTACACCAGAAGTACAGAACAGCTGATCAGCAGGGGTGCAGGGCGCCAGATCCCCGACTATCAGATATTAAAGGGGTTATCCGAGTTATACTTATCGATGACCTATCCTATCAGCTGTTTGAAGAGGAGGCGTGTGCCGTACCTGCACTGCCTCCTCTTCATTGTTTACCTGCTCGTCGTAACATCAGTAGCGGTAAGCAGGTGTAATTACACCCAAGCCACCCCATTCATTTCAATGGGATGGCTCATTCCTATACATTTGTATAGGAATGGCATGACGTGCGCCTTCTCTTCAAACAGCTGATCGGCGAGGGTGCCGGGTGTCAGACTCCCGCCGATATGATATTGAGGACCTATCCTGAGGATAGGTCATCAATAAATATAACTCGGAAAACCCCTTTAATGCCCTATCCTGAGGATAGACCATCAGTATAAAAATCCTGGAAAACCCCTTTAATTTATTAGAATACAAGCAATAAGTATAATATTATGTGTTTCCTGTCCTTACTAGTTTGAATACTTTTGTTTTTCTAAATAAGACTTATAATTATATTATACAATTAAGGGCTCATGCATGAGGTTATACTAATAAACTGGGCTGTGATAAATCTGCAATATGGGTAACATATGGCTTCTATGTCACATATATAGAGTCATTCTCCAATAGAAGCATTGTACTGAAGTGTTATGGCTGGACTCTGCTGTGTGCATGAAACCTTACAGGAATTACCTGTCTTCATCATTCACGCTGTCCTCCTTCATACTCTCAGGGCCCCGTAGAGTACCGGTTTGCCCCTTCATAGACACGAAATCATCACATAAACCGAGATCTCTGAGCACGGTAGAATAACGCTTCTCAGCACACAGTCGAGCATTTTTCTGTAACATAAAAAAGGACGTGTTTACAATGTTTGGGATCCATTAAAGATATATAAAACCATATATTAAAGGGGTTATCCGGGCGTTTGATATTGATGATTTATCCTCAGGATAGGTCATCAACATCAGATCTGGTAAGTGCCACGGAACTGTCACAGCTTACCAAGCACAGCTCAGTCCATTGGATAGTGGCTGTGCTTAGTATTGCAGCTCAGCCCCATTCACTTGAAGGCCATGTGACCGATGAACGTGATGTCACAGACCTACGAAGAGGCGGCAGTACTCACTGGAGCATTGCAGCCTCTTCAAACAGCTGTTTGGTGGGGAAGCCTGAAGTCGGACCCCCACAGATTAGATAATGATGACTTAACTTCTTTATGCCCAACATTATTGCATACAACAGTGTTTTCCTGTGGGGGAAGAGTCCTGATACTATTTACTTACGGTATGTAGTGCTACATATTTATAATGTCAGAGAGCAGAGATAAGGAGCCTGTCGGCTCCTGGTCTGACGGAAAGGACAGAAAATCCAAAAGGTACTACTAGAGCATCTCAGCTCTGTACAGAAAAAAAGATGACATATTTTTAATAAAGACCAATTAAAAATATATATTTTTAGCTCAAAATGAGTACAATGCAATAATTTAAAAAAATTGGCTCCCAAACGTGTACATAGTCTTTAAAGGGAACCTGTCATCTCCGAAACACCCCCTGAACTAGAGTAAGTGTTGTATAGTGTAAGTGATGCTGAATCCGAATATGTAAGTTTTATCTTCATACTCGCTTCCATTCCGACGCTGTGCTCCCACAAACCGGCAGTAAAATGCACTCACTGGACTCCAGTGCTCACTCACATAATGCAGAGGACTCAAAGAAGAGTCCAGTGAGTGCATTTTACTGCAGGTTTGTGGGAGCACAGCGTCGGAATGGAAGCGAGTATGAAGATAAAACTTTCATAATCGGATTCAGCATCACTTACACTATACAACACTTACTCTAGTTCAGGGGGTGTTTCGGAGATGACAGGTTCCCTTTAAGTCATCATCCTTATAGTAGGAGGGTTGTATGTTTTTATTTTTTTTACTTTTTTTGAGAAAGACAAGTAAACTCTGATTTAAAAAAAAAAATCACAATGTACAAACCTGAGTGGCCCTCTCCAATAAGAGTGGTGTCTGGGAGACCCTTTCGTTCATTGCACCCAGCTCTTGCATGTACTCTTTTGTCCTCTGTTTTTGTTTTTTCCTGTTATATAAATGTAAAGATGTCACAACCATGTTTATGTAGCCCGCAGTCACATCATGCGTGTCAGGGGTTTCCTTGTATTTCAGATAATCTATCATTACGTTCCTCTTTCTATACTTTTCATATCTGCAGTGCATTGTGTTCTAGGCAAGACTGTAATACTTCTCAAGACAGGTTACCCTTACACACGGCACAGATATGGAGCAGAACCCAAGTGTAGCTCCCGGGCTTTCTATCATCTATGCAATTCATTTTAGAAATGACTCTTTCCTGTATGAATGTGGTTCCCTAATGCACTATGAAATCAAATAAAAAAAGAAGAAATAGGTTCTCTTTGATTTACTGAAATTAATCTGGTGCAGCTGAATTTCTAATATTTTCTTGAACAAAAAAATCCACTAAATGAGAAAATTCTAGTTTACATCCAGAGGTTGAAAGATGATTTAGTTCTACTCACAGCGGAGTTTACCCTCTGTGACCCGAGTACATATTCAGCACAAATCTTTCCTCCTTTGATATTTTGTTCCAATGTATCAGTCTAAAATGTATCAGTAAGGAGTCCATGCATCCAAACTTGTCGCGTGACATATTTTATACTGCTAGTCTATGGAGTCGCACTGCAACACGACTGATGGACTTTTGTGCGACTGTCGTGTTGCAGTACGTGGCATGTCGCAGTGCGACACCATAGACTTCTGCGACGTGAATGTTGCACGATACATGTTGCAGTATAGTTGTACCCTATATGTCGTACAACACATGTCAACATGCAGCCCTAGCCTTAGGTCTGCACACAATTTTATTCCCTGGAAATAAACTGTAATTTTTCGTGTACTGACAGCAGAGATCTTGAAAAAAAGACTAGTAAAGGCTACATGCCCTTTCGCAACCAAAATCTACGTATATTCTAATGCAACTAGAAAGAAAAATTAAGCAATTTTGTCAAAGGTCCTGATTTAAAATGTGCTATCGGGCTACAGCTCCCATGCATTCCTACCTGTCTCTATGGTAACAGACTACAAACCAACCCTGTCTAGTCTGATCCTGTAGTTATAGTTCCATCTGTTCACTACTTTTTACTAAGATACATTGTTACGTCCACAAATGTGGAAGATTATCAAGAAACAATGGCAGATGGAAGAGAGTTTGAGTGCAGGATCCGACTACAGAGGGTTTATTGAAGTCTGTTACCATGGATACAAATTTGCCTTCATTGAAGCTGTAAACACAGAATGAGTGGTAATCAAAAGTCATTTCAAAGGTGCACATATCAGTAAAGTACTGTGGATCAGAAAGTTCCATTGTAAAATTTTACATAAAAAGGCAAAACAGCCATAGTTTTATGATTATAATTACACTCTTACTTTTCTAATCTAGTCTACCTTCTCTGGTAACACAGTCTAGCAGTTATTACCTCAATTCCTTCAATTTACTATGTGACTTTGGAGTTTGGTCTGGGTGAATAGCTTTAGCTTTCCTACTTATATGTTTCTTCAGGGTTTTTTCTCTCTCCCTCCTTCTTGTTTGTCTCCTTTTCTCTTCCTCCTCCTGGTTTAATTTGTCTTCAATAGTCTTCCTAGGTGGGAACACAAATGGCCTGAAAGCTGGTGTATTGTCTAAGGTTGGGTTCTGCTGGGACCACAAAGGGAGAAGACAGAGATCCCTTTACCTAACCTATAGCTACTCTAATAAAGGGAGGGCAATGGAAGTGTATTCTATGTATTCTACTAAAGATGCATTGAATCTAGGCTTTGGTCTTAAAGAAGGACCAGCAATAGCTTTAGATGAGTCTGTAGTGTGACTTTAGGCCCTCTGGGCTTACTTTATAGACAATCAAATCCCATCTGTAAAATAATTATGTCTTGAATCTTAATTATAGATTCAATGCATCTCTTAGGTCACAAGAACGTTCCTCCTGTGGTTACCTAATAGCCTGCGCTCTCCTCTTTGAAGACTCTGTGGATCTCGGAGAGATAACTGGAGCCTCGTCACGTGGAGATAACCCTGCAGAATGCTTCCATAACTCGTTCCTGGGAGATTTATACGGCCAACGAGCCTCCTTAAGCACTTCTTCATCTGTTTCTATGTCTTTCAGGATTTTGCCCTTGCGCGATGCTATGTTAGAGGTACGTAAATGAAAGGGGGCACAAATGGTTACATGTTTTGTGTCTTTATTTTTTAGGAGGCGTTTCTGGTGATTTTCATGTAAAACTTTAAAATTAGGTACTTGATCATTGATCTTTGGCGCATGGCTTTCATTGTTTTTAGGTTCCTGACATCTTGATTTTCTAATTCTTTTACTAGTTTTACAGGCCAATGTGCTGGTAGGATAGGAAGAGCTGTGCAGAAGTTCTTGAGATCTCATATTTATCCTGATCTGCCTATAAAGTTCTTCTTCTTTAAACCTTTCATTAGCAGAGTTTCCATAGACAGATTTTGGGACTGGCTTTGCTTTAAAATGCTTAAAGTTGTGGACTGAATCCGGGAGATCAATACGTTGCATCTTCCTGTCTTGTTTCTTGCGCTCTTCTCGCTCAGTAAACGAGAATGGGTTTTGAGATGCTAGAAGTATATCCTTGCTTCTCTCCTTCACGAAGTTCCGCCGTTCCTCATTTCTTTCGACTATCTCATAGTACAGAGGGAGATAAACTGATGCAGGCACGGGGTTTGCTCGAAATTTCTTTTGACATTCTGCCTCTTCCTCGAGTCTCTTCTTCAATAAATTGTTTTCCATCTCAATTTCTGATTTGGACTTGACATTCATCTCCTTTTTCATGGATTCCCTAATGGTCATCTCAAATGGCTGTGGGATAGTCACTCTGTGCGACCATTCTTTACATTTACTTCTGTTAGACTTATTAGACTTCTGTTTCCCATAATCTGTTTTCTTGATATAATCTTCGACTGTAAATCCATTCCACATTTGACCAATTCTCTCTCTGACAGATACAGAATCATTTGTATCACTGTCATCTTCTCCATCAGACAGATCATCCAGGGATGACTCTGATAAGCCAGAAGAGCTGACATTGTACTTTAGAAAGCAGCACTCACATTCAGGAGGCTGTGAAGATTTCTCCAACTCCATCTCTGACCTATAAATGATGAAATCATAGAATAATTGTCTCATTGGACACATAAATATCTGCATACACAGTGTGATTTTAAAAGGATTTCTACAGGATTTTTATAGTGATGTCCTATTCTTAGGATACATCAACATCAGATTGGTGAGGGTCCAACTCATGCACCCTAACCAATCAATTGTTCTATAGCGGCTCCGGCACTGGAAATACATAGATCCATCTGCTGTGTAGTGGACTGAGCTGATTACTACAGTACTGCACCTAAGAATAGGCCAGCAATCTGGAGAACCCCTTTAAAGGAGTTATCTGGTAAATTATATTGATGACCAATCCTCAGGATAGGTCATCAGTATCAGATTGAAACCCGGGACCCCCATAGATCAGCTGTTAGAAGAGGCCGGTGCTTGCAGCCTCTTCCTAGGCCATGTGACGTCACCGTACATTGGTCACATGGCCTAGTTGCAGCTAAGCCCCATTGAAATGAATGGGGCTGAGCTGCAATACCAAGCACTGCCACTATACTATGTATGGCGCTGTGCTTAGAAAGCTGCTGCGAGCCGCATGTGCTCGCCAGAGCTCCAGTGAGTGGCTCCTTATAACAGCTGATTGGTGGGGTTACCAGGACTTGGAACCCTGCCTATGTGATAATGATGACCTATCCTACGGATAAGTGATCATTATCTGTACCCAGATAACCCATTTAACTCTGTTCTACATCTAAGGGTGCATTCACAGGACTGTATGTATTTTGCGATCCGCAAAACATGGATCCACAAAAAATATGGATGACATTCGCGCGACAGCCGTTTTTTTGCAGATCCATTGTAACAATGTCTATCCTTGTCCACAAAATGGACAAGAATAGGACAGGTTCTATCTTATTTGCAGGACTGCGGATCGGACATTTTTTGCGGACCCACTGAAATGAATGGGTCCACATTTGATCAGCAAAAAAATGTGGATCGGATGCAGACCAAAGTGCACTATTAAGAACATTTATTAGTGAGCAGATTGTATGGCTAATGATCCTTGCTACCTCTGCCTAATTTGCCGACTACTAAAGAAAATTACTGACTAAAATAGCGCATCTTTCCTGTGTCAATCTTTATCAGAGGTCTGTAGGACAGAACTGATAATTAGTGGAGAGCTATGTCCCCACCTATCAGATATTGATGACCTACACAGAGGATAAGCCATCAGTATGGAACTTCTTGAAAACCCCTTTAACACATGTCCCTTCTGATCAAACCTTCTCACCAGTAATCTGTCTTGGCCGCAGGCTGTGTGCCCTGCACTCCATGCAGATGCAGCTTATTGTCATACATGTTCTCCAGCTCCTCCATGTTGGCTACGTGGGCATTTTTTAATCTCTGAAGCTGCAAGTAGTACTCTCTGTCTGAGTGACGGACTTCAGCGATGTCCAGTATCCAGTCTTTGTCGGTTAACATTCTGCCAGATTGCTCTTCCTCGGAATCGGAAGATGAGTCAAGATCATCCTGTCAAACATGACAATGTAAGTGTCGACATATATAGTCCATGCCATAAGTAACAAAGGACTGAAAGCTTCGGGGAAGAAAGAGGCTGGAAAGACTTGGGCTTCATTCACACAACCATATTTCCGGTCCACATCTGATCCACATTTTTTATGGATCGCATGCAGACCTATTCATTTCTAGGGGGCTGGAAAAAATACGGACAGCACACAGATGCCATCTTTGCCGAAAATTATAGAATGGCCTAATTTTGTCCGTTTTGGGTACAAGAATAGGCATTTTGACAATGGGGGCCACAAAATGTGTGGGTGCAGACAGCCGGTATTCGCATTTTATGGATCCATGTGAATGTAGCCTAATCCTCAGTCTGTAGAATGGGGGATATACACTCACCGGCCACTTTATTAGGTACACCTGTCCAACTGCTCGTTAACACTTAATTTCCAATCAGCCAATCACATGGCGGCAACTCAGTGCATTTAGGCATGTAGACATGGTCAAGACAATCTCCTGCAGTTCAAACCGAGCATCAGTATGGGGAAGAAAGGTGATTTGAGTGCCTTTGAACGTGGCATGGTTGTTGGTGCCAGAAGGGCTGGTCTGAGTATTTCAGAAACTGCTGATCTACTGGGATTTTCACGCACAACCATCTCTAGGGTTTACAGAGAATGGTCCGAAAAAGAAAAAACATCCAGTGAGCGGCAGTTCTGTGGGCGGAAATGCCTTGTTGATGCCAGAGGTCAGAGGAGAATGGGCAGACTGGTTCGAGCTGATAGAAAGGCAACAGTGACTCAAATTGCCACCCGTTACAACCAAGGTAGGCAGAAGAGCATCTCTGAACGCACAGTACGTCGAACTTTGAGGCAGATGGGCTACAGCAGCAGAAGACCACACCGGGTGCCACTCCTTTCAGCTAAGAACAGGAAACTGAGGCTACAATTTGCACAAGCTCATCGAAATTGGACAGTAGAAGATTGGAAAAACGTTGCCTGGTCTGATGAGTCTCGATTTCTGCTGCGACATTCGGATGGTAGGGTCAGAATTTGGCGTCAACAACATGAAAGCATGGATCCATCCTGCCTTGTATCAACGGTTCAAGCTGGTGGTGGTGGTGTCATGGTGTGGGTAATATTTTCTTGGCACTCTTTGGGCCCCTTGGTACCAATTGAGCATCGTTGCAACGCCACAGCCTACCTGAGTATTGTTGCTGACCATGTCCATCCCTTTATGACCACAATGTACCCAACATCTGATGGCTACTTTCAGCAGGATAATGCGCCATGTCATAAAGCTGGAATCATCTCAGACTGGTTTCTTGAACATGACAATGAGTTCACTGTACTCAAATGGCCTCCACAGTCACCAGATCTCAATCCAATAGAGCATCTTTGGGATGTGGTGGAACGGGAGATTCGCATCATGGATGTGCAGCCGACAAATCTGCGGCAACTGTGTGATGCCATCATGTCAATATGGACCAAAATCTCTGAGGAATGCTTCCAGCACCTTGTTGAATCTATGCCACGAAGAATTGAGGCAGTTCTGAAGGCAAAAGGGGGTCCAACCCGTTACTAGCATGGTGTACCTAATAAAGTGGCCGGTGAGTGTAAGTGTCTAATGGGTGGCGGTCCAACTGCTGAGACCTGCTGAGACCCCCACCAATCACGAGAATGGAGTAGTGGTCACAAACTGTGGAGCATGGGCTTCTATTCTTGTGATCGGCTTGGCCCCAGACCCAGTGGTTGTACCCCCACTGATATTAGGTATATTGCCTTACTGGAACAACCTCTTTAACTAAAACACCATCTGCTATTGGAGTGTATGTTAAATGCAGGGCCACCATCAGAGCAGTACAGCCGCCAGGGGCCCAGGAAAATAAGGGGCCCAAATGCATCCCTGGCTCTTACCCACTCACTACGCGCCAGTCCCTAAATGGCAGCTTTGAAGTTTCAATTAAAAAAATGCAAGGGCCCTATTTAATGGACAATGATGGGCAAACCTGGTTCCCAACATGGTGCCCTTTATTTCACGTAACTAAATATTCTGTATAGACCCCAATTCTTTCTATTATTCTCATTCTGTCCCCTCTCCTATTGAGTCACTACCTATACAGTCCTGAGAGAAGTTGCATAAAGAGCGTTTTATTCCCTCTCCCCCGCCCCCACCAAATGTATCTGACATGTGGATCTGCATCATCTGAACCTCCGCTAACTGGGCTAAACTGCAGCTTTTCCCCACTGAATATCTACTATAAAAATCTTTTCCACAGTTTTTTTTTTTTTGGAGCATGTAATGTAAGAAAACAGCTTGCAGTGGATGTGAATGGAGGAGATTTGATGAGAATTCCTCATTAAACAGTGAATGGGTGTAAGTGTAATCTATTGGCAATTAAAAAAAAAAGAAAACCTGGACATATAGAGAAAACACAAGATACAGCACAAGCCCCGCCCATATTCGGGCACCCGGTTCCATGCATTCTATGTGTCTCACCAGTCCCGGCTGCCCCTTGGAGATGCGCAGCCTGTCTTCCTCCTGCCTCTCGTACAGGGTGAGGGGAGCTCGGGTGCGGGGGTTCACGGGGGTGCGGATACATGAAGCAGCCAGCACCGAGTCCTGGTGGGAGGCCGCCATCATAACCGCCTGGAGTTGCTGCACTGCTGTTGCCTGGCAACCGCTGACGCTACGGGGCCAGCAAGGGGACAGAAAGCAGACAAGTAGATTAGAGGCTTGAAGACAAAAGCTGCAGCAGATGGCAGGTAATCCGGTGACACCATCTGCTGGTGGAGGCCAGGGGATCAGGGGAGGATCATATTACCCTAACGCTGCTTTCTGACGGGATTTTACTCCCTGTTACACTCACTTTGCCAACTCTCTAGCCATCATCTATTAGGGTGTCTTCACACCTGCAGAAAAGCCTGCACCAAAATCTGCACATGCGTAATTTTAGTTTCATTTGGATTTTATTGCAGATTATAAATTGGGTTTTTAAAAATACACAACACATCTGGGGTCGTTTATCAAGCATTCAGATCTCCAACCTTTTTTTTTATATCGCCCTGGGATGCCAGACCATGCACTTAAAGGGGTTGTCCCACAAATAATATTCTGAAGTTTGCAAACCAGCCCCTGGATCTGAGTACTTTTGTAATTACATCTAATTAAAAGGTTATTATAGCCAGGGGTGGACTGGGAATTTAAAGTGGCCCTGGAAAAACGACTAATAGTGACACCAATTTGTAGTCGGGTCCAAATTGGTGGAAGGCAGGGCCAGCAATATCATATTGCGGCACATTATGCCACACCCAACAGAGCCAAATACCACAGTCCATCACAAAATACATCCCCAAAAACTTCCACTGGATGGCCGTGAGGAGGGCCCACACGGCCCTCTGGGCATCAGCGCATTGGGAAATTTCCCTGTAAGGTCTATGGCCAATCCACCCCTGATTATAGCTACTGAGTTATTCAATGAACTCTCTCTGTATAGCGCCACCTGCTGTTTGCTATTTTTCTAATTTCTATGTCCACCTACAGATGACATCTGTGTGCTGTCTTTTTGCGGACCCATATGAATGGGTCTGTGTGCAATCCCTAAAAAATTGCAGATCGGACACGGACCAAAGATATGGTTGTATGCATGAGGCCTAAACCTAACAATGTTGTCTACAAAGGCTACTACAGTTTTCCTGCTGTACCCTCCTACTGGAGTGAGATGGCAACTTATTAAAAAAGTTTCAATGATAAATATGGAGTGAAAGTCATTAAGGGCTCATGCATACATTTTTTTTCCATGTCCATTCCATTTTGTTTGAGGCCCGTATGCAGAACCGCTCACTTCAACAGGGCTGCAAAAAAACGGAAATGATTCTGTGTCCGTAAGCTCTCATGGCTATTCTGCAAAAAAATAGAACATATCTTATTATTGTCCTTATTAGGGACAAGGATAGGACTGTTATATTAGGGGCCGGTCCTTTTGTTGTGCAAAAT
Organism: Rhinella marina; assembly: GCA_900303285.1. Taxonomy (NCBI): domain Eukaryota; kingdom Metazoa; phylum Chordata; class Amphibia; order Anura; family Bufonidae; genus Rhinella; species Rhinella marina. The sequence goes on from ONZH01016534.1 coordinate 266,459, forward strand.
GCAGAATGCACACAGCCGGTGTCTGTGTTGTGTGGATCTGCAAAACACCCAACATTGGTGTGCATAGCCCTAACATAGCTTACCACACCCACTTTCCCAGCCATATTAGAAAACTGGAGTGAATGGGGTAAAAATGCAAAAAGTCGCGAAATTTTTGGACAAGTGAGCCCAAAAAGTTACAAAAACCCTACTTTGTGACTACTTTGGCCGTGTCTGCCAGCTCTAGTGACTAAGTGGGGGTGATAGAAGTCTTAGTCGGTCAGTTTGTAGTTGCAGCTCACGCTCAGACAGCACAATATTGCTGTCTGAGTGTGAGCTACTGAAAGGGAGGACAAGAGTCTTTGGGCCCCCTAAGGCCTCTTTCACACGGGCGAGATTTCCGTGCGGGTGCAATGCATGATGCGAACGCATTGCACCTGCACTGAATCCTGACCCATTCATTTCAATGGGGCTTTTAACATGAGCAATGTTTTTCACGCAGCCCTGGCCCCATTGAAGTGAATGGGTCTGCGTGATTCACTGATGGTTGCTAAGAGATGTTGTTTGTAAACATTCAGTTTTTTTATCACGCGCGTGAAAAACGCATCAAAACGCTTTGCACCCGTGCGGAAAAAACTTAACAAACGTACGCAATCGCAGTCAAAACTGACTGCGGTTGCGTGCGGTTTTTCCGGAACGCATCCGTACTGAATCCGCGACGCCCGTGTGAAAGAGGCCTGAGGCCCCTTTCACATGAGTGACTTTTCCGCGCGGGTGCAATGCGTCATGTCAACCTGCGAGTTTTCTGCACCTGGCCAGCAGCCGCAGGTGCCTTCCTTCAACTGTATCATGGGGATGGCTATACAGTTGAATACTGTGGTGAGGGCAGTAGTATTATGTTCTGCACTGTAATATTTGATTCAACTGAGGCAGCCTTTTGGGCAGCACTGTGGTATTTGGTTCTGCAGGGGTGGTATCTTGTGCTGCATTACGATATTGCTGCCCCACCTACTTGTGTTGCCTGTCATCAGTCAATTTGACCCTGCCTACAATATGCTGTGACTGCTAACACATATCTCCTATACAGTCAGTGCATAAGCTAGCTGGAAAACCTCTTTAAAGACGAAAATATGTGGACCCCAAAATTGTACCAGCCAATAAGAAAAGTGGTCTGGGAAAAAAAGGCCTTCCTGAGGCAGTAAGGTGCGACAGCTATTATTTGCATCCAGTTCGTTGGTTCTCAACCTGTTATTTGTAAACAGTTCCATTGTTATGTGTAATAAAGTTTATTAACAAGAAAAAAAACTAAATTCTTCTACCCCGGAAGTGCTGAGCTGTCGCCGCTACGGGCCGGCTTCACTGCTACCGGAAGAGACGTGGCGGCCCTGGCTGTGTGCGCTGTGCCGCGATGTGATTGGCCAGGGCTGTGTCCGGCGGTCAGAGAGTTGCACCCGCAACCGGGGAGAGGATGCCTTGGAGGGAGGTGACTGCTCGTGCTCCGGTCCTGCTCGTCTTGTGCGGGGTGTTGTGCAGCGGAGGAAGGACGCTCCCGGCAATCAGCGATGACATCCCGTTCCGCCTCAACTGGCCCGGGCCGGACTTCTCTCTGGTCAGTCAGCCAGGGTGTACTGTGGGAAGGGCAGGTGACTGGGGAGGGGGGTGTGGTACTGACAACTCAAGGGAATGGAGTTGTCAGTAACCATGTTATGGGCCATATGTAACTGGTGTGGGGGGGCTCCTCAGCAAATGCTGGGGTGCTGTCAGTAAGTCCATATACATTACGCATGTGTGTGCCCCTGACATATGGGCACAGGTACAGCAGCCAGATCAATGTGGGCACTGCTGTGTATTGATAAGGCCCTGTTCACATCTGGCTTTGTTTACGTGTAGCGCCTGCGCCATGCTGAGTGGTCATAGCCTTCAGCGTCCTCATCGTTCCGCTAGGTGTAGTGATCCTGCATTCCATCTGTTAACTCCATATGTCCAGCACCCTGTCTTCCCCACCAGAGTTACATAACATTTCCCAGGGCCACGCCCCCATTCTCACACCTCTGTCACGTCCCACCAGTGCATTTATACACCTGATGGCCTACGTCATTATATTAAAACCACGTATGAACATATAGCGGAGTATCAAACATGGCACAAAGGATCTTACTAGAGAAATACATTGGAATTTCTCCCAATGTCAGCATGTGGTTTGACGCCGGGTCATGTGACCGCTGCAGCCAGTGACTGGTGTGTCACCAATGCGGCAGATGCAGGGAGAATCTGGTCTTGCAGAGGCAGCGATGAAGGCAGAAGCCATCAGCAGGGATCAGGTAATTCTGATTACCGCTGTGGGTCCCACCATGCTGTGGAGCCTGTAGAAAACTGGTGCAGAGGCAAACACCCCCTTTAAGGGGGTACTTGGCTTAGGAACACTAAGAATCACAGTCCTGAAGTAAGTCTTCTATGCTGTAAGCATGTTGACCTACACGGCGGAGGACTGCGCTGTGATAGTAAGCTCTTTGGACTTTATCCCACCCTCAGAGTGGTGGACGGCTCTGCGGTGCCAGTGTTGAGGGTTGCAGCGATCTACTGAACCACACCAGCAAATTGTAAGATAATTATAGTATAATTGTAATTTATATTTTGCAGCCAACCACAGGAATACCATACAGAGAAGACAACTACATCATCATGACCACGGGCGATAAGGAGAAGTACAAGTGTCTGCTCCCACTCACTGCCAGCGATCACCAGGTCCGGCCATTACTGATGGCTGAGCTGTCATTTTGGAATCTGCTGTTTTCAGTATTAATAATCTATGGTTGTACTTTTTTTTTAGCCTCCTTGATGTTGTGCGGAAGGGTTAGACATACCAGAGTAGGGAGCAGCAGCCTTCGGCACCTCAGATGTTCTTAGACTACAACTCCCAGAATGCTCCAGTCACTTCTATGGGAGTTGAGAGAACAGGCAAGCATGTTTGCTTGCTGGGAGTTGTAGTTTCACAGCAGCCGGAGGGCCGAAGGTTGGTGATCCCTGTACTAGAGCATAGCAAGACATGTGACGCTGCTCTCCATGCTGTATGGACAGCCTCACCTTGTGTGTGTGTGTTTTTTTTTTTTTTTAATGAATCACTTGTTGTTCACCTAGATAAGGGCATATCTCCACTGCAAGGATAGCCATTGTGAGCATTATATAATTTATAAAGACCTAGGGGCAGACTTATCAAACTGGTGTAAAGTAAAACTGGTTTAGTTGCCCATAGCAACCAATCAGATTCCACCTTTCATTTTTCACAGCTCCTTTAGAAATTGAAAGGTGGAATCTGATTAGCTGCTATGGACAACTAAGCCAGTTTTCCATTACACAAGTTTTGCTAAATTTATCCCCATTTTTCAACTCTTCCTAATTACGTAAAGTTTTATTCACCTGTAGTTTTTGCAAAAGACTTTGACGTGTGAACAGACCCAGAAGGACCTTATGCACATTAGATTATTGACGGCCAAACCCATCCGATTTCAGTAGGACCAGCCGACTGTCTAATGAGTATGAGGACCTCCTAGCTCTTCCCTGGAAGGGTAGAAGGATCGAGCAAGTTGTATTTCAGCTCCCAGTCTGTTGTTCTCGTGGGAGACAAGCCACATGCTCAGCCGAATGTGTATAAGGCCTCATTCAGATGACCGTATATTTGCGGGTCCGCATTATTGCGGACCCGCAAATATACGGGGACCGCCCGGCGTGTGTTCCGCAGCGCTCGGAACACACGCCGTGCAGCCCCATTGAAAATTCCTATACTTGTCCGTGCGTACGGACAAGTATAGGACATGTTCTATCTTTTTATGCGGAGCCGCGGCACGGAGCTGTCTCCGTGCCGTGGCTGTGCGCTCCCATAGAGGTGAATGGGGCTGCATGTATTCCGCAATTTTGCGGAATACATACGGCCCCATTCATACGGTCGTGTGAATGGGGCCTAAGGGAGAGTTGTCAGTCAAATGGACATGGTTAATACAAGGCACTTACTAATGTGTTGTGATTGTCCATATTGCCTCCTTTGCTGGCTGGATTCATTTTTCCATCACATGCCATTTGCTGAAGTCAGAGAACCCCTTTAACACAAATGATCATGTTGCTGTGATGCTGTTTTCATTTGGTATTAAGAAGTCTTAATTTATTATTTTAAGGAAGAAGAAAGAGACTATAAAGGGCCGTCTCCTGGAGAACTGTTAGATCCGCTCTTCAAACAAACCAGTTGCTCCTTCAGGGTACTGTGGATTTATTTTGGTCTATTTAAGTAGAGGTACTAGATATTAAGGAACCCCAGAGAAGTTCCCGAATAGTTCAGCAGGACTTAAAGGGGTATTCTCATCTTGGACAATGGGGGCATATCGCTAGGATATGCCCCCATTGTCTTATAGGTGCGGGTCCCGCGCTTGCACGGTGCGCTCCCATTCATTTCTATGGAGCCGACTGAAATAGCCGAGCCAGCGCTCGGCTATTTTCGCTGGCCCCTTTGAAATGAATGGAGGGCGGCTGCGCATGCGCAGTGCGCCCTCCTTCACTTTGGGGGCCCCGTTCTCGATATAGGTGCGGGTCTCAGCGGTGGGACCCGCACCTATAAGACAATGGGGGCATATCATAGCGATATGCCCCCATTGTCCAAGATGAGAATACCCCTTTAACTCGTGCCCATTAAGAGTTCTATCCTAGCTGTAAACGAGTCGCATTCGTACACCATGAGTCTCCATGGGATATTTGGAAACTACAGCTACCACGCATGGTGCCATCTCACACATGTGCCTGAGCCATTGGAGGATATTGGCTTTTTCCCAATAAGAAGTTAGACAATGATTTGTGGATGGAGAGTTCGATCACCCTCTGAAATCAATGCAGAACCTTGTTACTAGAACCTGGAGACCACCAATATGGTACATGGTCCCATCCATCCTTGTAAACATGATGGAGAGTTCATTGGGTACATTTTACATAACCTGGTAGATACTAAATAAGCCCTATGCTGGAACCTTTTAAGGAACCTCTTGGCTGAAGATACCTACAATCTCCCTTTACTTAAAGGGTTATTCTCATTTTAGACAATGGGGGCATATCGCTAGGATATGCCCCCATTAGAAATACTTCCTCTTATTTAAAGCAGGAAGTTCCTTATACTAGTTTTAGGTTAATGAGCATGTTTAAAGGGAAATGTATCATTTTTACAAACCTCTGTGGATTTTTGGTCGGGCGGTGTCCCATTACTGAGATCCTAGAAAGCCTAGCGTTTAGTATATGAATTCATAGAAAGTATCGGCAGGCTAAGCACTTCTGCTCCTTTGGGTTAGCAGTCAGTGGAGTTCTCAGCAGCCAGACACCCACCGATCTAAATGTTTAACTTGTTACCATAACATGTCAGAAGTTTTTTTGTTTTTTTTTAAATGATAGGTACCCACAACATGCAGTGCAGTCAGCTGAACAGTTTGATCTATAGTTTTGTGGGGGGGAAAATTCAGTAATACTTATAATTTATACATTTATATCTCTACTTTTTCTGAACTTAAGATCACCATTGTAAACAGCTATCAGCGATTGACCACTAACTGTATACACACTTAGGCCCCTTTCACACAAGCAAGTTTTCCGCGTGGGTGCAATACATGACGTGAATGCATAGCACCTGCACTGAATCCTGACCCATTCATTTCAATGGGCCTGTATACATGAGCTTTTTTTTGACACAACAGTTCTGCGTTGGGTGAAAAACACAGCATGTTCTATATTCTACGTTTTTCACGCAACCCTGGTCCCATAGAAGTGAATGAGGCTTCAGTGAAAAACGCATTACATCCTGAAGCAAGTGCGGGTACAATGCGTTTTTCACTGATGGTTGCTAAGAGATGTTTGTAAACCTTCAGTTTTTTTATCACGTGCGTGAAAAACGCATCAAAACGCACTGCACCCGCGCAGAAAAAACTGAACGCAATCACAGACAAAACTGACTGAATTTTCTTGCAAAATGGTGCGAGTTTTCCTGAACGCATCCGGACCTAATCCGTCACGCTCGTGTGAAAGAAGCCTTACACAAAGAATGCTAGCAATCACTGATAACACCTTCCCTGTGTACAAATATCTCTGTATACACACTTACACAGAGAATGATGTCAGTCACTGATAGATGTACATGGGGGAGGTGTTCTCAGTGATTGATGGCATTCTCTGTGTAAGTGTAAGAGCTGTACATGGGGGAGGCGTTATCAGTTATTGGTCGTATTCTCCGTGTAGGTGTATGTATACACAATCACAGATAACACCTTCCCTGTAAACAGCTATCTCTGTATACACACTTACACAGAGAACTCCTTCCCTATTTACAAATGAAGTCATTTGCAGAGATATAAATGTATAAATTATAGGTTTTACTGAATCTTTTCCCACAAACTATATATCAATCTGCTCAGCTCCTCCTGCTCTATAACCTGCTGCCAGCAGATTGCACCATTCACTTTGCAAATATCTGGTTCTTTACTGTTTTAGATTGAATCGTACTGGACATATCAGGTATGCCATGGAAAACATATTCGTCAGTATCATGAGGAGAAAGAAGCAGGACAGGTATGTACATTGTAGCTGTATTTAGAGCTGTTGTTCATCTAGTTTGGGTTGGTAGGTAGGAGAGGAGTCTGTCCACCTGCATGGAGTGTGTAATGGTTCTAGGTCTGTTATACAGCTGCATATGAACCTGCAGTGTTGAATAAGAATGTGTCTTCAGAAAATGACCTATTGGTTAAATCACGTTTTTCTGTTAAACACATTTTTGAGAGGTTTTTTTTACATTTTCCTTGTCACTATATATTTTTTTTTAAAAAATTGCAATTTTCACACAGGCCACTAGACCTAAAATGTTAAGACTTTCTGTCTTTTTAAAGTGGGTAAAGGACTACAGACATAATGGACAGGAGGGGGCACTGTTGACTTTTATAGGAGAGTTTTCTAGGCATGCTCTGTGACCTGTGTTGAGGTCAGGAGGGAGTTGATAAGCTGTGATATCATCTACTGCGAATGGTGGATTTTGTGTTAGGCTACTTTCACATTAGCGTTTTAAAATTCCAGTATTGAGTTCCGTTATAGGGGCTCAATACCGGAAAAAAACGCTTCAGTTTTGTCCCCATTCATTGTCAATGGGAACAAAACTGATCTGAAGACAACGGAATGCTCCTGAAAGCATTCCGTTCCGTCTTCAGACCGGAGAACAAACCGCAGCATCCGCACCAAGTCGGATCCGGAATGACCCCCAATGCAAGTCAATGGGGACGGATCCGTTTGGTGTGGACACACCAGTAATCCGGATCTGTCCTCCATTGATTTCCAATGGGGGGTCATTCCGGATCCGTCTTACATACATAGATACAGACATACAGACATACATACTCACATACTCCAGGGACGCCGGCAGCATGTCTTCACGCGCGTCCTGCGCGCAGCTATGACGTTTCCCCACTGCGCCCAGCAGAGGGCGCTGTGGGGAATCGTCATCACTGCGCGCAGGAGGCGCGTGAAGACGTTCTTCCGGCGTCCCTGGAGTATGTATGTCTGTATGTTTGTATGTATGTCTGTGTCTTGTTTCAATGTGTGTCATGTGTGGGGCCGGAGCACTGCTCCGGCTCCACACATGTATAGCGTTAGCACGGATCCGTTGGCACCCTTTAGGTGCCGGATCCGTGCTAACGCTAGTGTGAAAGTAGCCTTATCTGTACAGAGGTGTTATGTGTCATTGTAATTCTGCCTGTGGTGATAGTGATAATGGAATCTGAAAAGTTACCTGAACAGGAAATAATGGCCTATTATTAGGCCAAGTGGCCTGTGTGAAATATTACAGCATTATATACATTTTGGAAAATCAAATAAAATACATTATATAGACACGGAAAATTAAAAGAAAACTCGCCAAAAAAAAATTTAACACACAAACGTGATTTAAACAGTAGGTCATTTTCTGATTACATGTGACCCTTAATACCAATGTTTAGAAATCTGTTAAAAGTTATTATAATAAGAGCTTTCAACCAGAAATAGATGCTTATGTCAGGTTCAACCCATTGTGCAGTGTCTGAAGAAGAAGGTTACGTGTGATAGCATTCCCGGGCGGGGAGTACACAGATGTCAAAGAGCCCCATACCAAAACATAGTATGCACTCAGTTTGCTGCAACCAGTTTCTCCCGTATTCGTGTGTCAGACACTCCTGGCAACATGACAACTGAATTTTTTTTTAATTAAGTTTATTTTATTAACTAATGGACTTTGCAGGCACCGTCATATGATGAAAAAATAGCAGCATATCACCCACATGTGAACATAGCCTTAAATGGAAAACAACTCCTTCCTCTTTCAGAGATCATGTACCTCCGGGGACAGGAAGATAATTTTCAGTGATAGCTGGACTCCCCATAGAGAAAATAGACCCAGCTTATCACTGTATACATGGCTCAATGAGCGCCTTATATGCAGTTCAAGAAGCTTCCATCCCAGGGATCATGTGAACGCCGGGTAACTGCAGTAGCTGCTGGGTCTTAGCAGACTGAAATCAGCACTGCAGTGAGTTTCTGGAGGCGGTATTACTCCTGGAACTGGGCTAATAGTGAGCTTTAGTTACAGGGGAAATCATCAATAAAATAGAATAATGTAATGTTAAAATGCCTCCCAATGTTTTTACATAATGTGGAAAATGGGAAAAAAAGAATGCCACAAGTAGCTCACACTGTAGCGTCTAGCCCCTACCAACAGTGAGCTATATAAACCCCTTAAAAAAAAAAAAAAAACTAATACAACAAAAAAGACAGTTTTTTGTTTTTTTTTTGTACTTGAGTTTCACTTTTTTAGTAAACTTTTTATTTATTCAACATTTTCTCTGGCATAAAAAACTAACAACCAAAATAAGTTAAAAATGACAAAACTAAAAGGCCCATATTTCACAGAAAAATCCCACAAAACAGTCGGGGGGAAAAAAACTGAACGAATTAACATACTCCTTTTTAAAGATTTTTTTTTTGCATATACGTTATTAATAAAATATGTAGCCATTTCTGATAGACTTCCCTTTAACTTACTGAGGCCGCACACCCAGGTGGAGTGCATATGTATTCCTCTGATATTCATTCACCTTGCAGTGTCTTTCAGTATCCTTAGATGAGCTCCAGCACCACAGCCTTTGCTATGTACGTGCTGGTCCTGGCACTCTGTATCTATAGCTTACGAATCAATTTTAATTGTTTTGTTTTTCTTTTCTTAGCAAACGAATATTCAAGAGTATTACCTCGGAAACATGATGAAGAAAAGCTCATCTGACACAGGTGAGTCAGTGTAATGGCTATGAGTTGATAGCTGACCTTATGTCCAAGGTGGACCTGTTGCTTTTCATGGACCTTTGTAAACTTGGAATATTGTAATTCCTGCGCCAGATTTACACTAGAATTCTGTTCATGTGCCAAAAATTTGTCCATACGCCAGAATTTTGTGTGGTGACGCTAGGGAGGCTCGTTCCCGCTGCGGCCTGCTATTGGCTGCCCCTTTTTTTTTTTTTTTTTAACCCCGGCCATTTTCCACGAGTGTACCAGTTTTTAACAGCCATTAGATGGGTGCACTCTAGAGTTGATCGAACGTGCTCATAACGAGCACTGTAGTGCTCGGATCCCCTGCACTCACATGCCCGCAGGCATCCGGATCCGTCCTCACCTGGCTGTAAGTCAATGGGGGCGGATCCGTTTGGTATGACACACGAGTGTGTCATACCAAACGGATCCGTCCCCACTGACTTAGTCGGGTGAGGAGGACGGATCCGTTTGGTGTCACACACTAGTGTGTGATACCAAACGGATCCGTGCCCATTGACTTACAGGCAGGTGAGGACGGATCCGGATGGCTGCGCAGCGGACCGCAGGGGATCCGAGCAGTACAGTGCTCGTTATGAGCACGTTCGCTCAACTCTAGCGCACTCCTGTCTGATTGCCGTTAAAAACGGTCCCATTGATTTCAGTGGGCTATTTTGGCCGTGAAAATGGCCAAAAATAGGATGTCCTATATTTTGACTGCCGCTATTCACTGGTCGTTAAAAAATGGCCCCATTGACTTCAGTTGGTTCTAAAAACAGCTGTCTGATGGCCATTACATGTCGTGTGAATGTAGCCTAAATCTCTTTGCTGACCTTGTCCTGGTCTACAGCAGAACTGACAAGAAGTATCAGCCTATCGTGTGTGCTCTAATCCAGGATGATTATGTAAGAATAATCACACAAAAATATGTAATTCAGGATAGGTCATCTGTATCAGATCAGTGGGGGTCCGACACCCGGCATCCCTGTCCGATTAGCTGTGTCGGTCAGCCGCCAACGCAGGAAACTATATAGTGGACGGAGACTGAAGCAGATCATTCCCGATTCTTGCTGCAAATGCTTGTTTGTTGAGCCAATGCATCTTTTATGTGGAATGAAAAACATCACTGAACACCGACCATCATGGAAGTGTATGTCAGACAAATGAATGAACCATTGCCTGGAGCTTATAGTGAGACAGTGGTAAATGGGGGCTAAATAAGTGCTGATTGATTTGCTATATTTTCGACTGGCGCTTGTTTCAGGCCCAAAAAATCTGCCCATGTAAAGGGTCCTTTAGACCTCATCAAAGTAAACTTTTTCTTTGTGTATTGAACAGGTGAGAAACAGGAAGAAGGAGAAATAGCTGGAATCCATAAAGATGTAAGTAAGAACGGGCCAATATTCTCTTTGACACTAGATCCCATGTACAAACATACATATGTATATACAGGGAAAAAATCGTAATTTAATTTATCCCATTATAAATAGAATAAGTCCCATAATGACCCATGAAGCTTTCACCAGAGTTCAGACTGTGTCTACTGATGGGTTGTTGGAGGGATTTGTCTGCCGCTTTTCTTCCCTTTTGCTTCTAATAGTTCTGGATGTGCTGTCAGTACCGTGATATTTTAGTATAGGTTTGTAAAGATGAGTGTCAAATGGACACTAACAAATATAATCTGTAGAAGAGAACTATGCTTCCATTATGGGACTGCGATATTGGTTGGTGGACTTCCAGGTCTGAGCTATTGATGATCTGTCCTCAGGATTGGTCATCAATATCAGATCGTAGGGATCCGATACCTGGCGCCGCCCACCAAGCAGATGTCTTGAGCAGGCCCTGGCGGCAGAAACCACAGTGGCGGTATGCAGAAGGCCCTGTCTACTGTGTAGCAGCCGTGCCGAAATACTGCACCTCAGCTTATGTTTAAGTGAACGGGAGCTGAGCTGCGGTACACCAGTGCCAGAAACTGCACAGTGAGCCTTTCATCCAATATATAGATTCTGGTGCCGGCTGAATGGTGGGGGTGACAGGTGTCTGACCCCCACCCCCACCAATGATTTTGGTGACCTATCCTGAGAAAAGGTTCTGGGATGCTGTTGTGCTGCACACCACCATATGCAGTGCTTGTATAGGCTATTCTCTGTGATTACTTACCCGCTATTTTTACTTGCTCCTGATGAAATGCGTTTTTATTACTGCATGGAAATGTGCAGAGTAGGTTAATGAGACAGGAGGAATAGCAAGATTCAATTGGTATGAGGATTATGCAGAGAATTAGTACGCTATCCATGTGTGCAACCATATGAAATCAGGTCGCAGCACATTGCCTATTGACACAACCTAAACTAAGGCCACTTTCACACTAGCGGCAGCACGGATCCGGCGGGTGAAGGGTCCCGCCGGATCTGTGCTTCCGCAGGTGCACGTGTGGGGCCAGAACCGCGCTCCGGCACCACACGTGTCAGTCACAGTCTCACATTCATACTTACATACGTACTTACATAATTAAAAGCCATACTTACTGGCTCCCAGTGTCCTGGTGGCTTCTGGCAGCTCCGGACAGCACAGGAGGAGGAGGACGGCGCACACAAAGGAAGGGAAGATTCCCCACAGCCCCCTCTGCTGGAGGGAGGAGGGAGCTGTGGGGAAAAGTGCAGGTGACGGATCTGTCATGAACTCCATTGAAAGTCAATGGAGGACGGATCCGTTTACTATTGTGTCACACCAAACGGATCCGTCCCCATTGACTTGCATTGGGGGTCATTCCGGATCCATCTTGGTGCGGATGCCCAGACCTGAGAGCAAATCGCAGCATGTTGCGGTTTGCTCTCCGGTCTGTATACTGAAGAGAACTGAACAGAATGCATTTAGGAGCATTCCGTTCTCTTCAGTTCAGTTTTGTCCCCATTGACAATGAATGGGGACAAAACTGAAGCGTTTTATTCCGGTATTGAGCCCCTATGACGGAACTCATTGTCAATGGGGACAGAACTGAACTGAAGATCACGGAATGCTCCTAAAAGCATTCCGTTCCGTCTTCAGACCTGGGGCTGGGGCTCCGCACCAAGACGGATCCGTCATGACCCCCCAATGCAAGTCAATGGGGACGGATCCGTTCATTGTGACACACTAGTAAATGGATCCATCCTCCATTGACTTTCAATGGAGTTCATGACGGATCCGTCACCTTGCCTTTTCCCTGTCAGCTCCCTCCAGCAGGGGGCTCGGTTACACGGCTGTCTTTGACACGAAGTGGGGCCGCAGGAAGGATGCGGGGAAGAGCTGGAGCCCCGGAGAGCCCGGGAGGGAGCACAGGAGGCGGCCTCAGCACAGTATATATAGGTAAGTAACCCTCCCCCAGTGTCTGACACCGCGCTCCGGCCCCACACGCGCCACTGCGGCAGCACAGATCCGGTGGGTGAAGGATCCCGCCGGATCCGTGCTGCCGCTAGTGTGAAAGTGGCCTTAGGGAAGTTTCCCTGAGTCAGTTTCTCAGCACAAAAACCTATTGCTACACAAATTAGGTGGTGCTGAGATTTAAGGGATTGATGGCACGATACATTGTGAAGGGTGCCAGATCTCTATAGTATAACCTTGAGGAGAGTGACACATTATTCAGTACTTTTTATCTCTTATCTGAGTATTGAGAGATAGTGAGTGGAGACAGACAGACATCCATATGGTTTCCACTTGCTCACTGTCTCCACGAGGTTATATCTACCAGCCTGAACTAAGTACAGATTTGGGGCTGCTTGCTCCCTTATTTTAATTAATATATATTTAATAAAGGATTTATTATTTTCGTTTTAAACGTTTCAATCAGGTCTAGGTGAGGTATAATATTTAAGTCATGGAAAACCAACTTAATACAAAATTTCCTAAAGATTCCAGAATAAAATATTACCATGGAGTCGTCATTGTTTTCTTCTAGATCCCATCCAAAAACATTGAAGGACAGATGACACCGTATTACCCGGTTGTAATGGGGAATGGAACACCATGCAGCTTGAAACAGAACCAACCCCGTTCCACGACAGTCATGTACATATGTCACCCAGATGCCAAACACGAGATCCTGTCTGTAGCCGAAGTCACCACATGCGAATATGAAGTTGTAATACTGACACCTCTTCTTTGTACCCATCCCAAGTACAGGTACGTTACTCTACATGTCCATCTATAAATACTTCCTGGCTGATTTAACCCTTTAGCGCCCGGAGCGTTTTTCGGTTATGCATTTTCGTTTTGCGCTCCCTGCCTTCAAACAGCCATAACTCTTTTATTTTTCTGTTCACATAGCTGTATGAGGGCTTGTTTTTTGCGGGACAAGTTGTACTTTCCAACGCCACCATTTAATATTGCATACGGTGTAGTGGGAAGCGGGAAAAAAATTCCAAACCGGGTGAAATTGCAAAGAAAACGCTATTCCGCTACAGTTCTACGGGTTTCTTATTTACAGTGTTCGATGTGCATTAAAACTGATCCGTTACTTTCATTCTACAAGTCAGTACGAATCCGGCAATACCTAATATGTATAGTTTTTCCTGCGTTTTCATAGTGATAAAATAATTAGAAAGTTGCCCTTTTTTTTTTTTTTCCTTGTCAAATCTTGACCCCTATAACGTTTTGGTATTTATGTGTACAGAGCTGTATGGGGGCTCATTTTTTGCGGGACGATCTGAAGTTTTTATTGATACCATTCTGGGGTGTGTATGACTTTTTGATCACTTTTTATTTAATTTTTTTTTAGAAAAAAAAAGCGACAAAAAACGGCAAATCGCCATTTGGACGCTTTTTTCCGCCACACAATTCGCCGTATTGGAATTTTTTTTTTTATATTTTAAAAGTACGGGCGTTTTCGGTCACGGTGATACCCATGATGTCTATATTTATTGTTATTTAGGTATTTATTTTTTACTTATACGGAAAGGGGGGTGATTTGAACTTTTACATCTTTTTTATTTTTTATATATTTTTTAACATTTTTTTTAATTTTTTTTTTACTATTGGAAAGCTCAAATATGGGCTTATATATTGTGGCTTTTTTTTTTTCTTTATGAGCAATTATGGATTTTATAGACTCAGAAATCCATGAATTGCTCATTTCTTATCCTGGCCTGCCATCTAGTGGCCAGAATAAGAATTGCACTTTGAAAACTGTAATCCTCACCAGCGAGGATTACAGTTTTCATATGGTGTACAGACACCCCGATTGGCCACACGGGGTGTCTGTACACCACCCGGAAGCGAATGCTTCTGGGTTGAGACGCAACTAGATGCCGTGATCACGTGTGATCACGGCATCTAATCTCCGAGGAAGACACCGCCGATGGCGGTAAGTAGCGGCAAGTCTCTGCTGTTAGAAACAGCAGAGACTTGCCGGCCATGACGCCCGCCGCACCCGCGAGCGGGCGCCATGTGCCCGCATCGCCCCAGCACCGTACATGTACGGCGCTGGGCGCGAAGGGGTTAAAAGGGTTTTCCTGGACTTGAATATTGATGACCTATGTGTAGGATTGGCCATGAATATCAGATCGGTGGGGGTCCAACACCCTCACCAATCAGCTGTTTCAGGCAGCTGCAGGAAACAATACAATGGACTAAGCCAGTAACTAAGTTGCAGTATCCCGGACTGGTACAGCTGCTCAGAGGGGGTAACTGATGTCCCACCGATCTGATACTAGCAACTAGAGATGAGCGAACGTGCTCATAACGAGCACTGTAGCGCTCGGCTCCCCTGCGCTCGCATGGGCGCAGGCATCCGCTTCCGTCCTCCTCACCCGACGGAAGCGGATGCCTGCGCCCATGCGAGCGCAGGGGAGCCGAGCGCTACAGTGCTTGTTACGAGCACGTTCGCTCATCTCTACTAGCAACCTATCCTGAGGATGGGTCATCGGTATCTATGTTCTGGAAAACCCCTTTAATGTGTTGTTGGTGGTAAAACTGGTATAAGAGGGTACAGCCACTCTTGCAGGTGACATACCTTGTGTTTATCAGTCACTTGCACCGTATTTTTGAGACTGCCGATGATTGAATTTATCCGTTCTGTTGTATGACTGTCTCAGACTCAGAATACACTGTCATGTGATTGTCTCTTTCACACAGGTTTAAAACCTCTCCTATAAATGATATCTTTTGCCAGTCAATGCCAGGGTCACCACTAAGGCCACAAAGCCTGGAGAAACTGGAACAGCAGCGGGAGATGATGAAGGCACCATTTAAGCCCAACAAAGAGGTGAACTATTTAAAAGGAACCATTAAAGTTTATGCATAGTATAAACCATATAATAATGAGCATACAAGTGACACAGTAGTAATGAGTCAGAAAAACGAGGTAAGGCTACAAGCACATTAGTGTCCTGTTCACTATAATAGGGTCCTTTTGGTGTCTGCTTGTCCCCATACAAACTCATTGTTCTTGGTCAGCAGGTCGTTGTTTAGACTGCACAATCTGCTCCCTGGGAACGATGATTGAGGTGTCCGCACCTCCGATCATTTCACCCAATGCGTCTTGCTCGTTCATCGGATGATCTGCCTCACCTTTACATGGCCCAATTATCAGGAGCAGGCATTCGTGGGAACGTTCATTCCCCTATAATCAGCCTGTATAAACTGAGCACAAGACCTCGCCTCTTTATCCAGACCTCTTATTCTTGACATTTAAGATCAGAAGTGGGAAGACATAGTTTTGCAAGTCTGTGTGAGTGTGACTTTGAGCCTTAAAGGGAACCTGTAATGTTGACCATAGTCTGATCTGTGAGCAGCATGGTATAGAGGAAGAGGAGCTGAGCAGATCGATGTACAGCAGATTCGGTAAAACTGATAAGACTGCTCACTGGACTCCCACACCCAGAGTGAGCAGGAATTTCAAAGCATGAATTACAAGTTAAATTCCTCCCACGTATCGGGCCTCATTCAGATTTCCATGTCCATTTGACATCTGTGAAAAAAATCAGTCCATGTTTCATCCGTGAAGATGTCCATGTTTGGTCCATGTGTCAATTTTTTGCCCTCCGCTTGTCATCCGTATTCCTCGAACACTGCTCAGCTTAAAGTTAATTTCTAAGGCATCTCCTATCATTGGTCAGTGAAAAATGGATCAAACATGGACGCAACACTGGTGCTATCCGTGTTGTGTCTGTTTTTTTACAGACCGATATGGCTATAATGGGCATCTCACATCTCGGTCCAAAGTAGTGCATGTCTCAGTGATCTTTTTCACTGACCTTTGGTCAGTAAGACATATACAGATTTGTGAATAGAAACATCCCTTAGTTGAACTTCATGGACTTATGTCTTTTTTCAACCATTTTAGGTTTCTTTCACACTTGGGTTTTGCCTGATCCGGCAGGGATCAGCAAAAACGCTTCTGTTTTTGATAACACAACCGGCTGCATCCGTTAGGAACGGATCCGGTTGTATTATCTTTAAAATAGCAATGACGGATCCGTGATGAACTCCATTGAAAGTCAATGGGTGCTGGATCCGGTTTCTATTGTGTCCACTTGTAGCGGTTTTCTGTCCGGTATGGGAACGCAACCAAATAGAACGGAATGCATTCTGGTGCACTCCGTTCAGTTCAGCTCTGCCAGATCTTTATTTTTCTTTTCCAGTATTAAGATGTGAAAGTAGCCTTATAAATGTAACATTAAAATCAATGGGTACATGTGCTATCCTCAGAAAATGCAGACAGCACACATCAGTGAACAATGCAAATGTGAACAACGTCAATGTGTTAAGTTCCCTTTAAATGCTGTAAGACTGGCTAAGTTATGCACTTACCCGGTTTCCGTTTTGTTCAGCAGTATATATTGAACACCCAGACAATGTGATTTTGTAATTTTATGGTGCAACTATATCATTCCAGGAAGAGCAGCAAGGCATTAAGGACAAGTTCTCCACCGTCCACAAGCCGGTGACGGTGGGCTCCCAGCAGCATGTCACTGTGGGGACCACACACATTTCCAAGCTGACCGACGAGCAGCTGATCAAAGAGTTTCTCACAGGATCATACTGTTTTCATGGGGTAAGACACTCGTATGTTTCAGTCTGGATACAGAACATTCTGTTTGCTAATCCGATTTGCGCAAATCGCAGATCTGCAAAACATGGATTCTGACGGCGTGTGTTTCACATTTTCCCATTCTGCACTTCCCGCCTATGTTAAAAAAAAACCTATCCTCCACAAAACGGATAAGAATAGAACATTTTGTATCGTGTCTGCGGAACAGTCAGATGGATGTGGACAGTGTGCTGTCCGCATTTTTGCAGCGGCATTGAAATGAATGGGTCTGCAACCAATTTACAAAAAAAAAAGGCCACCACCCTCCGGGAGCGTCACTGCCTTCTCAAACAGCTGATTGGTGGGGGTCCTAGGTGTCTGACCCCCACCGATCAGATACTGATTGGTGGGGGTCAGATACTTTAATACTGAGGACAGGTCATCAGTATTAAAGTCCTGGAAATCCTTTTAACATAATGTACTACAAAGCTATTGCCAACCCTGATGCATTGCTGCCTACAAGGATGAAATTTGCACATTTATTTAAAACCTAAATATCAGTTTCTTTAGCAAAGGTCGCTTGGTGACTTTATCCTTAGGTATTCTAAATTGAGAATAAATCAAAGCAATCAAAAATTTAGTAAACGAGTGAGTAATTAAAGTGCAAGTATGTTAGAAAGATGCAGAACTTTCCATTTTACAACCATACAGTCATGATGTAATGATGATGGCACAGAGATTTAGGCTACTTCCTAAGGCCGTCTCCGGCAGGGGAACAGCCTGCTGGATCCGTGCTGCCACTAGTGCACGTGCCGCCGGACGTCCGCTCTGGCCTCATTCACTATAATGGGGGTGGGCCAGAGGTCCGGCCGCCTCTCGGCATGTTTGCCATGCTGCAGCTGGACCTCTGGCCCGCCACACCCCCATTATAGTGAATGGGACCGGAGTGGACTTCCGGCAGCACAGTGCACTAGCGGTAGCACGGATCCAGCAGGCTGTTTCCCTGCCAGAGAAGGCTGCCGCTAGTGTGAAAGTAGCCTTATCTGCTCAATCCTATACCTGAATTTTTCCTTGATTGCCTTTTATTAGGTAGAACATATTTTCCCTCTAAAATGTGCAGATTTGTTTTTCATTTTTTTTCTTTCTTTTTGCAGGGTGTTGGGTGGTGGAAGTATGAATTCTGTTATGGAAAATATGTCCATCAGTATCATGAGGTAAGTGCAGCTACTGTTTTTAACCTCTAGATGGCATCTTTCTTTTAAAAGCTACGGGAACACTGAAAGTGAAGATCCTAGAAAAGCATTAGGGCTTTATCTGGGATTGTGCTGTGGTCATATGTACAGCACTAAAACCAGTAGACACTGCAATAACACAAGATCACTTTACATTTTGTGCACATACGGCCATTGCATTTCACTGTCAAGGACGCAATTTATAAACCTGATAAATCGGTAGTATCCAACCAGAAGCTCTCCAGCCGTTGGGAAGCTACAAGTCCTACTATGAATTGACAGTTGCAGGCTGCCGAGGTATGATGGAAGCTGTAGTTCATGACGGCTGGAGAGCTACAGGTTGAAGACCGCATCCAAAAATCTTAGACTTGGACTGAGAGTATATGTGTTTAGAAAAATTATGTTAAAGGGAACCTGTCATCTCTGAAACACCCCCTGAACTAGAGTAAGCGTTGTATAGTGTAAGTGATGCTGAATCCGAATATGTAATTTTTCTCTTCATACTCACTTCCATTCTGACACTGTGCTCCCACAAACCAGCAGTAAAATGCACTCACTGGACTCCGGTGCTCACTCACATAATGGAGGCGACTCAAAGAAGAGTCCACTGAGTGCATTTTACTGCAGGTTTGTGGGAGCACAGCGACGGAATAGAAGTGAGTATGAAGATAAAACTTACATATTCGGAT
Organism: Rhinella marina; assembly: GCA_900303285.1. Classification (NCBI taxonomy): domain Eukaryota; kingdom Metazoa; phylum Chordata; class Amphibia; order Anura; family Bufonidae; genus Rhinella; species Rhinella marina. Next base: position 285,712 of record ONZH01016534.1, read on the forward strand.
TCAGCATCACTTACACTATACAACGCTTACTCTAGTTCAGGGGGTGTTTCTGAGATGACAGGTTCCCTTTAAGTATGTGAAAACCTGAATCTATAGTATATACTTTGGTATACAAAACTGCATGGAATTAGCGCTATATATAATGAGGGAGATTTATCACAACTGGAGTACAGGAAAACTTAGTTGCCCATAGCGCCAATCAGATTCCACCTTTCATTTTGCAATGGAGCTCTGAAAAATGAAAGCTGGGATCTGATTTTATTTTTCCTTTACACCAGTTCTGATAAATCTCCCCCATTGTGTGTGTATATGAAAATGCTGCATTGATATATCTCATACTCTGACAGCTACTTAATGGCTGACCTCTTTCTTGGCTTTTGGCATGCAGGATAAGGACACTGGCAGAACAACCCTTGTTGTTGGCACTTGGAAAGAAGAACAGCATTTAGAATGGGCCAGAAAAAATGTTGCAAGGTTGTACCATCCCCCTGACGAGGGCGTGCAGAGCGTGAGGTAAGTCTGTACATGAGTGTGTTACCTTTTAACCCCTTGACGCTGCAGGTTGTTTTGGCCTTAAGGACCGAGCCAAATTTTTTAACTCTGACATGCGTCACTTTATGTGGTAATAACTTTGGAACGCTTTTACTTATCCAAGCCATTCTGAGATTGTTTTCTCGTGACACGTTGTACTTCATGATAGTGGTAAATTTGAGTCAATATATTTCTCCTTTATTTAAAAAAAATCCCAAATTTACCAAAAATTTGGAAAAATTCACAGTTTTCTAAATTTGAATTTCTCTTCTTTTAAGACAGATAGTAATCGCTCATAAAATAGTTATCAGTCATTATTCCCCATATGTCTACTTTATGTTGGCATCATTTTGTAAATGTCATTTTACTTTTTTAGGACGTTAGAAGGCTTAGAAATTTAGAAGCCATTTTTCAAATTTTCAACAAAATTTCCAAAACCATTTTTTTAAGCACCAGTTCAGTTATAAAGTGATTTTGATGAGTTTACATAATGGAAACCACCCATAAATTTACCCCATTTTAGTAACTACACCCCTCAAATTATTCAAAACGGATGTTACAAACTTTGTTAACCCTTTAGGTGTTCCACAAGAATTAAAGGAAAATGGAGACGAAATTTAAAAATTTTATTTTTTTAGCAGATTTTTCATGTTAAGCAATTTTTTCATGCAACACAGCAAGGGTTAACAGCTGTCACAGACTTGAACTAAACCTCAATATACATTGCTCTGATTCTGCAGTTTACAGAAATACCCCATATGTGGTGGTAAACGTCTCTATGGGTTTGTTGCAGTGGTCAGAAGGAAAGGAGCGCCATACGGATTTTGGAGGCAGATTTTGCTAGAATGGTTTTTAGGCACCATTTCCATTTTTACAGAATCCATGATAGTTTCATGCTTTTCTGACTGTTGGGGCAGAAACCTGCTAAAATGTACGCATAATAACAAATGGGGTCATTTATCAAACTGGTGTAAAGTAGAAGTGGCTTAGTTGTCCATAGCAACCAATCAGATTCCTCCTTTCATTTTTGACAGCTGCTTTAGAAAATGAAAGTTGGAATCTGATTGGTTGCTATGGGCAAATAAGCCACTTCTACTTTACGCCAGTTTGATAGAAAGACCCCAAAAGTGCTTTTCTTGGACTTGTGATGATTTTTTTTTCAGGTTTCCTTGTACCTCAAATGTATCCGATAGTACATACATGTTAGGGGTTGTTCACATATCAGTTATTTGATCAGTTATTTCCATCAGTTATTGTCAGCCAAAACCAGGAGTGGACACTAAACAGAGATCAGGTATAATGAAAAGATCTTCACCTGTTCTGTGGTTTTGACCTGCACCTGGTTTTGGCTGACAATAACTGATGGAAATAACTGATCAAATAACTGATATGTGAACAGCCCCTTATCGTAAGATTTGGTCAGTTAGGCCTTGTTTACACATCAGTTATTTCCATCAGTTATTTCCATCAGTTATTGTGAGCCAAAACCAGGTGCGGGTCAAAAACACAGAACAGTTGCAGATCTTTTCATTATACTTTATCTCTCTGTAGGCTCCACTCCGGGTTTTGGCTCACAAAAACTGATGGAAATAACTGATCAAATAACTGATGTGTGAACAAGGCCTTATTGGTGAATAGGAAGAGAGAGTGGATAGGTAACTGCACCATATAGATTTATTTTTTTTTGAGTTTGTCCATAGCAGCCAATCAGATTGCCTTTTTCATTTTCAGAAAAATTAGAACTGAAATTGGATTGGGCAGCTGCTCTACGTCCCTTACACCAGTTTTGATAAATCTGTCCCAGTGTTCTTGACACTTCATTTTGTTTCTCTGTGAATCTAGTTTGTCTTTCATGCAGGTTTTCCCATTATTTTTGCACAATTTTTGTCTGTCGCTGGAGAAAAATTGAACAGATGTATAAAATCTAAATTATTTTCTGGCTTCAAAGGGTCTAAACATTTACAAGTGCTATGCCAGATCTTACTAGCTACAGCTAGACTGGTAATAGCCACATGCTGGAAGCAGACAGACCCTCCCTCAACTGAACATTGGATCAACAGAGGAGATCAACTCTACAGTCTAGAGCAATTGGCGCACACCACAAAAAGTTGCAGCTATATGGCAGCCCTGGCTTCCTAGCACCTTAGATGCTATTGCGTTATCCCTCTGAGCTAATATTCTAGTTGTTGGTCCTCTTTAAAGGGGTTCTCCAGGAATTAAGAAAATGAATATATGTAAATATTACTTTATTATAAATATATTCCCAAATACCTTTCATTATTTATAATGGCTAATTTTGTCTAGGGAGCAATCATTAGGAGAAATAAAATGTCTGTCATCCTATTAGTCCACAAAAAAAACTGTCCTAATCACACAGGAGAACAAGTTACTTCACAACACTGAGCTAAACAGCTGCCTCATCCTCCTCTCTGCTCTACTTGTCAGGGATTATGATCCTGAATACAGATTAATATGATATTCAGCTGAATATTTGTAGGAATGGAGGTCATGAGGAGAAATGAAATATAGAGAGGAGGGACAGGACAGACTGGTAATGTGGGACTGTGGTAATGGAGACTGCATACAAGCGCTGCTGCTCATTAGCCATATCTGCTCATTAACTCAATTGCAACAGAGATTCAGCTAAAGATCTTATCATCTGTATTCGGGATCATAAGCCCTGACAAGCAGAGCAGAGAGGAGGATGAGGCAGCTCTTTACCTCAGTGTTCTGAAGTAACTTGTCCTCATGTGTGATTAGGACAGGTTCTGTGTGTACTAATAGGACGGCGGCCATTTTGTTTCTCCAAATGATTGTTCCCCAGACAAAACGAGCCGTTATAACTAATGTAAGGTATTTGGGAATATATTTATAATGAAGCAATATTTAAGTTTTTTCATTTAATTCCCTGGAGAACCCCTTTAAACAACGACTATTAGCACCTCTATTCTTATTTCCTATACTCAGACCTTCTCTCGATAATATACGTACCTTTCAATCTATGGGACTTTAGATGTAGTATTTGCCCCCCCCCCCTTCTTTCTCCCTTCCATCCTGCCCTATCCCTTTTCTTCTTTTGCTCTAAGATTGTATTATGTATATTGTATCACTGATCGACAACCGTCTTTCGTGTTGTAAGACACTGGTCATATTCGCGGTAGTACACATGTGGCTGCAATCTTAATGTCTTGTACGTGTTGTTCATGTTGATGTTAAAAATAAAATCTAAATGAAACTTTTCTTACAGAATGGTGTCACATTTCTATGGTGGTGGCGATATCTGCGAACTGACAAATAAGCCTAGGCAGGTGATCGTAAAACTAAAGTGAGTGTCCTCTTTGCGTCTGTATTCTCTGCACGGTCATTTATGTTGTCTGTATGAAAACGCTCAACTGTCTGCCTCTTATTAGGTGTAAAGAGTCCGAGTCTCCCCACGCTGTCACTGTATATATGCTCGAGCCACAAACTTGTCAGTACATACTTGGCGTAAGTACATGTCCCTTTATTTTCAGTATATTTTGATATACCTACCAACACGATAATACTGCAAATCGGGCCACCAAAGGGACCGGGCTTATGCAAACCCTGCCCATAGGTGGGTGTTCTGGGACTTAGTTCCCTGTTTTTTTACTTTTGAAATTAGCATGAGCTTTGGGATTTGAACAGACAAAAACAGATGCAGGCACTATTTTTTTTCCGGCCAGAAACCAGCCGGATCCCGCTATAGTCAGTGGGCAGTATCTGTTCATCTGCCAGAATACGTTAGGGTTCATGCACATGACCATATATATTTTGCGGTCCGCAAAAACGGATCAGCAAAAAATACGGATGACGTGTGCATTCCGTATTTTGTGGAACAGAACAGCTGGCCCCTAATAGAGCAGTATATCCTTGTCCGTAATGTGGGAAATTATAGTGAAATAAGTAAATACAGCACAAATAGAATATTTGCAAGTTGTCGTTTATTAGAAGTACGGCCCAACACAATAGGTGTGACGTTTCGGCCCCTTAGGCCTTTATCAAACTGGTGCCGCTTGGGAATGAGGAATTATCGATACATGCGGACGCTTGTAGAAACGAGCGGTGTGCTCCTTGTGAGATGTGTTGTAAACGACAACTTGCAAATATTATATTTGTGCTGGATTTACTTATTTCATTGAAAACGAGGTGGGAACCCGAAGTCCAGCTTGATCCGGCAGAGTGCCACGAAGTCATTTTTATACATAGTGGGAAATTATAGGACATGTTTTTGTTTTGTTTTTTGCAAAAAGGATGCGTGGACATACGCAAACTTCCGATTCTTGGGTTTTTTCTGCTATCCCATTGAAATGAATGGTTCCGTGTACGGTCTGCAAAAAAAAAAAAACGGAACGGAAATGGAAACAAAATACGTTTGTGTGCATGAACTAGGGCTGAACGATTCATCGATGTACTCGATGAATTCGACACAGAAAAATCCTCGATGCAAATTTTCTGCATCAAGGATTCGTTTGTGTCACGTGACCACAGAGCGGGAGTAAAATTACTTCCGCTCTGTGGTCTCCGCCGGCTGCAGCAGTTAACAGGTTATACTTACATGAACTGTAGAAGCGCCTTTGTACAGGCCCCGGCTCTTCCATGGTCCTGCGCTGCACTTTGACCCGATGTCACACTGCGTCATGACCCAGTGTGTACGTCAGGAACAATGTGCAGCGCGGGACCATGGACCATATTAACTGCTGCAGGGGAGAACTGATGGTGAGGGGGGGCAAGCTGGTGGCACTGAGGGGGGGGCAAGCTGGTGGCACTGAGGGGGGGGCAAGCTGGTGGCACTGAGGGGGGGGCAAGCTGGTGGCACTGAGGGGGGGGCAAGCTGGTGGCACTGAGGGGGGGGCAAGCTGGTGGCACTGAGGGGGGGGCAAGCTGGTGGCACTGAGGGGGGGGCAAGCTGGTGGCACTGAGGGGGGGGCAAGCTGGTGGCACTGAGGGGGGGCAAGCTGGAGGCACTGAGGGGGGGGCAAGCAGGAGGCACTGAGGGGGGGGGGCAAGCAGGAGGCACCTGGTGGCACTGGGGGCAAGCAGGAGGCACCTGGTGGCACTGGGGGGCAGGCTGGAGATACTGGGGAGCAAGCTGGAGGCACCTGGTGGCCCTGGGGGGCACTTGATGGCACTGGGGAGCAAGCTGGTGGCATCTTATGGCAATGGGGAGGGGGTCACATGAAGGCACTTGGGAGCAAGCTGGTGGCACTGGGGGGCAAACTGGTGGCACTGGGGGGCAAACTGGAGGCACCTGGTGGCACTGGGGGGCAAACTGGAGGCACTGGATGGCAAACTGGAGGCCCCTGGTGGCACTGGGGGGCAAACTGGAGGCACAGGGGCCTGATGGCACAGGGGAGCTGATGGCATTGGGGGTAACTAATGACATATAGGACTGATGGCACGGGGGGGGGGGGGGAAGGTCTGCTGACTTAGACTTAACTTAGAAAGGTAAACGTTCTTTTAATTAGCTATTTCTTATTAGAGTACTCGATTAATCTTTGGATTAATCGATAGATTACTTGATTACTAAAATAATTGTTTACTGCAGCCCTAGCATGAACCCTTAACCGCACATGCGAAAGTAGCCCTAGTTGACTTTTTGCCGTTTGTCCAACATTAACCAAAAATGTTGGACAGCAAAAATGTCACACCTTAAAAAATGACTGTCTTTGGTCACAGACCAATGAATAGACAAGGTGGTATTGTGCAATCAGCATATGTTCCATGGAAATAATTAATGTGTTCTTTATGTTATCTGTAGGTTGAATCCCCAGTAATATGCAAGATTCTTGATACAGCTGATGAAAATGGGCTCCTCTCAATTCCCAACTGAGACAAGTGAAGATGATAGTTCTGCTGGGACCTCTAATCAAGCTGCGGGATCAAGTGTACAAAATTTTGAAGAACATTTGTGTATATGTATGTGTGTATATATTGGATAATACAGATTTTAAATACAGTAATCTTTTTGTATGTTTCTGAACCTTTTTTTCTTCAAGGCGTGAATGAGTGGTATATTTCATGATGATAACATTGTTACGGGTATTATATGAATATATGAGCTTTGTGTTAATATTGTAATAATGTGCTGCAGCAAGCGGTTCATGCTCTGCAGTATACACTATAAGGAAAATTTACTATGAAGTAAACATTTCAAGTCAGTTTTGCTCGAGTCTACGTGCCAAATCTGTCAGTTGTCATATGTTTGATAACACTTGGTGCATCTGTAAAAATAACACTTACTTCTAGAGATGTTACGCCAGTTTTTAATCCATCCACAACTGGAGTGAGATTGAACCATTTTTTTGTGACTTTTTGAAGCAGTTGGATTTGATAAATCTGGCGTGCACCTAGTCTCCTAGCAAACCACGACCACTTTCCCAATAACTTTTCCAAAGTGTTGAGAGCGCTGTAAAATCACAGAAATTTGCATATTATTAGGGCTGGGTGATTAATTAGGCCCTTTTTTTACTGCAATACCTTTTTTTTTTTTTTTTTTTTTTTTTTAAATCATCCTATCCAATTTTTTACTCTGATCAGTGTCTGCCTCCCCTGTCATTAATCTTGGCACCGGCTGTAGGGACTGAGGAGACCCTGCAAAGGCTGTGTGGATACAGAGCTCCATATCACCACGAGAGCCCGGCACTGACTGTAGCCAGGCTCCCCCTGTAACTGCCGACATCAGAGTTAAAGGGGTACTCGGGGAATTAAGAAAATTAAAATACTTACATATTACTTTATTATAAAAATATTCCCAAATACCTTTCATTAGTTATAATGGCTCGTTTTGTCTAGGGAGCAATCATTAGGAGAAATACTATGGCCGCTGTCCTATTAGTACACACAAAACCTGTCCTAATCACACAGGAGGGCAAGTTACTTCACAACACTGATCCTAAATACAGCTGAATCTGTAGAGGAATGGAGTTCATGAGGAGACATGAGGTACAGAGAGAATGGACAGGACAGACTGTGGTAATGGAGACGGCACACAAGTACTGCTGCTTATTACCACATCCTACCCTCCTCTCTGTTCTTCATGTCTCCTCATGAACCCCATTCCTACAGAGATTCAGTTGAAGATCATATTAAACTGTATTTAGGATCATAATCCCTGACAGTCAGAGCAGAGAGGAGGATAAGGCAGCTGTTTAGCTCAGTGTTGTGAAGTAACTTGTCCTCCTGTGGATTAAGATTTTAGGTCTATTAATAGGATGGCGGCCATTTTATTTTCTCTGATGAATGCTTCCTAGATCAGGGATCAGCAACCTTCGACACTCCAGCTGTTCTGAAACTACAAATCCCAGAATCTTTTGTTCACTTTGAAAGGAGCTACAAGGGCAGCCGAGCAAGTATTCATGATGGGAGTTGTAGTTTCACAGCAGCTGGAGTGCCGAAGGTTGCTGTTTCCTGCCCTAGACAAAACGAGCCATTATAGCTAATTAAATGTTTTTTTGGAATATATTTATAATAAAGTAATATTTAAAGGGGTTGTCTCACTTCAGTAAGTTGCATTTATCATGTAGAGGAAGTTAATACAAGGCACTTACTAATGTATTGTTATTATCCATATTGCTTCCTTTGCTGGCTGGATTCATTTTTCCATTACATTAGACACTGCTGGTTTCCATGGTTACAGACCACCCTTGCAATCCATCAGTGGTGGTCATGCTTGCACACTATAGTAAAAAGCGCCAGCCTCTCTGGTGGCTGGGACCATCGGAGTGCACATAGGCTAGTGCTTTTTCCTATAGTGTGCAAGCACGACCGCCACTGATGGATTGCAGGGTGGTCTGTAACCATGGAAACCAGCAGTGTCTAATGTAATGGAAAAATGAATCCAGCCAGCAAAGGAAGCAATATGGACAATCGCAATACATTAGTAAGTGCCTTGTATTAACTTTCTCTACATGATAAATGGCACTTACTGAAGTGAGACAACCCCTTTAAGTATTTTAATTTTCTTAATTCCTGGAGCTCTTTAACTCGATGCACCTGCTTAAATCACTAGATTCTCCAGTCATAGCTAAGCGCCATCTAAGCAGTTACATGGAAGGTCCCTGTCCCAATTAGCGCCCTGCAGACACAGGCCTAACAATGGCCCCTAGACCTGCCACAGACGAAGCCTAATGGATAGCCTGTCGCTGTCACTCAGTTACTGTGATAGGCTATAATGCAGTCATATACAAGGTATACCATTGCATACTTGGTGAGAGTAAAAAAAACAAAAAAAAAAAAAAAGATTAGAGGTTAATAAAGTTTTATATAAATAAAACAATTTTTCCATTTTATAAAAAGTGTTTTAGATTTGTAAAAGTGGTAAAAAAAAAATCCTCACACATCTAAGGTATCGCACTATTCGTTACAACCCGATTAATAAAGATAACATATTATTTACACTGCCCTGTGAACAACATAACCCCCCCCCCCCCCCGAAAAAGTCCCATCTACCCCACAATGACACCATATCTTGTCCTGCAAAAAACAAGCTTGTATACAGCTACATTGGCAGAAAAATGAATAATTTCTGACTCTGCAACTACATAAAAAAACAATTGTTTTTGCATGAGGCGTGCTACTATTGTGCAAAACATGTATAAAACTATACATTTTGGGTATCACCATCATCATACTGAGTCATACAATAAAAGTAACATGCTACTACTGGGTATATGGATCAACCTGAGAATTTATGTTATAGTAGTATAAGAACATTTTATGTCTAAATTCCCTGTACTGAACCTGGCAGTATAATAACAGAGTTAAAGGGGTTGTCTCATCACAGTTAATGGGGGCATATCGCTAGACCCCGCACCTATATCGAGAATTGATCCTTGAAAGTTTTGGAGGGTGCATTGAGCTAGGCATCCGCCCTCCATTCATTTTTTATGGGGCCGCCGAAAATAGCAGAGTTCTGGTTCGGCTTTTTCCGTTGAGCCAGCGAATGGGAGTGGTGGCCGGCCATGTGCAGCGCTCTACCATTAACTTCTATGGGGAGCCGGCTTGGTGATGGCCGAACTAGAGTCCTCCAGCCACCACTTTGTGGGGCTCCGTTCTCGATATAGGTGCGGGTCCCAGCGGTGGCACCAGCACCTATAAGACAATGGGGGAATATCCTAGCGATATGCCCCCATTGTCTGTGATGTGACAACCCCTTTAAAGTGGTTGTGCAGTATCAGATATTGATCTCCTATCCTTTCTAGCTTCTAAGACCAGTAGAATGCTGTCATGTATTAAAAGAGACATGGACTTGCAGGACTGGGATGTCATATTACCACTTTACAAAGCTTTGGTGCAGCCTCATCTGGAACATGCAGCTCAGTTCAGGACAGGCCATAGAAAGGATGCCCTGGAGCTGGAAAAAGTACGAAGGAGAGCAACTAAACTGCTAAGGAGCATGGAGGGTCTTAAGGTCCCTTTACACGGGACGACAGCAGCAGATTGCCAGGAAGGAAGTGTTCCTTCCCAGCAATCACCTGCTCGCTGGTGGAGGAGACCTCTGCATTTACATGCAGCAATCTCCTCAGGAGTATGGAGAGGAGCGATCGCTAATGCCATTGCTTGTCCCCATACTGACTAGTTAGCCCTAGCCTAATCATTTAGACTTCCCTCCTGCCTGCATTGATCATACAGATCGGTGTCAAGCAGGGAGTGAGAAATACTGCATTGTGATATTTCATACTAAACATGTTACAAATACTTCTATTTTTGCTTTATTTATTTTTTTACTACCTTGGCAAATTGTAACTTTTAGTGTAAAAGAAAAATGCTGTTAAGAAAAAAATGAAATCTGCCATAACTTTTACAGGTTTCAATGAGTTTTGAACCCAAGACCTTCTATAAACAGCTGCCTTACCCTCTCCTCTATAGAAGAGCTTTACTGTAGAAATTTTTTTTATGCCTTATAGTAGTACTGTTTTTCTATTATATATTACAAAACAGTATTTGGTATCTCTGTAATCATAATCACCTATACAATAAAGTGAACATATTTATGTTGATTGTTAAACAACATAAATGAAAATACAGGAAAGGGGGTTCACGGTTTACCTGTATGGAACCCTAAATTTCAAGCAGTGGATCCAAGCCCGCTTTGAGCCCTGTTGGAAAAATTCCGCCCTAAGACACAATATCGTTGCTGACATCACGTCTACAGGGCAGGGTCTAAGATAATGAGCAGAACACCGCCCTGAGAGGCAAGGTCACTGATGTGTCTACAGGAGAGGGCCTTGCCACGCCTTAGATGTCGACGGGATGTCCTTAAGATAGGGTATCAACATGGTGGAAAATGTCACATGACCCCAATGGAGTGCAGGAAAACTGGATATTACAGATGAACCATCACTATTAGTGATAATGTGCTGTTTCCAGCCAATTGATGCTGAAAATGGCAAAACCCAAATACCCCCTTTAGACAAAGAAACGCAAATGTTAACGGAATTCTAGAAATCAATTAAAAAAGTAAACAGTTGAAATATTTCAGCAGCCTTGTAGAAATCCTGCAGAACAAAGGTTTATTACCTTCTCATTTCTTCCATTTTTGAACACCTCCCTTTTACGTTGATGCCTCGCCCTGTCAATCAAGTGCAGGAGCTAAGGTGCACAAAGTTGCTAGGACCTGCATTTAAATGAGGCCATTTTGTGAGTTTGTACACCTCATATCAACTGCAACAAGTGTGGTGGTGTATGGGTGATGATTTGGGCTTGGGTTCAAAATTATTTGAAACTAGAAAGAACTACACGTCTTTATACCAGAATATTCTGAAACAAATGAGGCAGTCTGTCCAGCAGATGAAACTGGGTCAAAATTGGGTCGTGCAACAGGACAATGTTCCCAGCAAATGGATAACTGAATGGCTAAAGAAAAATAAAATTAAAATGTCCTGACCTAAGTCTCATTGCGATTCTGTGGCTGGATCTTAAATGGAATGTGTTATCAGAAAATCACCTATTATTTAACTTCTTAAATACTGGTGCCATTTTTGATTTTGCATTTTAATTTTTTTCTTTCCATGTTCCAATAGCCAAAACTATTTTAATTTTCCGTTCATATAGCCATATGAGAGCTTTTTTTGCGGGATAATTTGTAATTTTGCAAGTTTAATTGTGTATAGTTTTTTTTTGTTTGACTACTTTTAAAAAAAATCAAAATCTATGAGTAAAAACTAATTTTCTTTGCATTGCCATAACTTTTTAAATTTTCATCCACAGGGCTGTAAGGGGGCTTGTTTTTTGTGGGACGAACTGTAATTTTTATTGGTACAATTTCTGTGTTATGTATGGTCACTGTTATTCAATTTTTTTGGGGAAAAGGTGACTAAAAATGGCGAATCTCGTTTTTTTAATTTTTTTTTTCCATTACGGAGTTCACAGCACAGGAAATGTTAAAAATATTTTATTAGTTCAGACATTTTCAGATGCTGTGATACCTGATATATTTTTATGTGTAAAATTGGTAAAGGGGGGGGGGTGATTTAAACTTTTAATATTTTAATGTGTTTTGTTTTTAATTTTATCATAATTTTTAATCCCCTTTAGGGGGATAGAACCTGATCCATTAGGGTCAATGGCATTATACCACGCTCCCTGCTGAGCTGTGGCTTGTGTACAGCTTAGCAGGGAGCTTATCATGGCAGGCCTGAGAAGCATCATCAGTGCCCAGGCTGCCATGGTAACTGATCGGAGCTCCGCGATTTTACTGCATGGGCTCCAATCAGAAGGCAGAGGTAGCTGATCCCTCTGCCTTACCTTACAGATTCCACAATCGCCATTCCCTGTCATTTCGGCCGGGTGTCTGCTGTATTATACAGCTGGCACCCGCCACATATGGAGCGGGGTCACCACAGCAGCCTGCTCCATACAAGCCCTCAGCCACTGTGATGTACCAGTACGTCACAGTGGCTGAAGGGATTAAATCACATTTTTATGTTAAACATATTTTTAATATAGAATTTTATATTTAATTCTATATTCTAAAAAAATACTTGTGTGTGCATGAGCCCTAAGAGCCTAGAAATAGTACAGGCAGAAACAGAGGTGCCACCTGTGTCTAGATGGTGGACAACAAAACTTTGGGAACTGCTCATGCTTGTTGGCCTCTCTCATAGTGGTCTGTCTAGGCCAGGGGTAGGCAACCTCCGGCACCCCAGCATGCATACTTTTCTCAGAACTCTCATAGAAATGAAATGTATTGCATGCTTGGAATTGTAGTTTCACAACAGCCGGAGTGCGGAAGGTTGCTGACCCCTGGTCTAGGCTGTCTGGAGCCTGTTCGCTCCTAGGTCAGAATGACCTTGATGACTGGCAGTTAATCAAAACAACCATCCTGCTTCAATACTGCACCCCCTCTGGAAGTCTGTCAATTGGGCAAAATGTCTCTGTGCGTTGTACAAGCATGTCTAGCAGTCAACAATCTCTAACCAAGAAGTACACTACCCAAAAGTAGTCTCTGAGAGCCTTTTTATAGGGCAGCGGGGGAAGCTTTAGGCCCTCTTATGGCAAGACTCTGTGTCTTATCAGACCACACCTGTAATCATTTACATATCTGCCTGAGACATACCTGCAGCATGCAGTGTGTGATTTTTTTTTCAATGAGGGTACATTAGCAGGTCTGTCAATCCCACTATTTAAATTACTTCAATTAGTATGGTCAGTTTTATCCTACACCGCACACCAACATAATCACTGACAGGTGAAGTGGATAACCCCAAAATGAGAGGTTTTGTAGGATGTTCCTGGCATGCAAGGGTTAATACTTTCCAAAGGTGGTCTCAGAAAGAATAACCAGTGAATTGGCCACAGGGTTATGGACGTCCAAGGCTCATTGATGCATGTGAGGAGAAAGACCAGCTTGTCTGGTCCAATCCCACAGCAAAGTCACTGTAGCACAAACTGCTGCAAACGTTCATTCTATGATAGAAAGGTGCATCACAGCTTACTGTATATAGGGTCAGATGCAGACCAGAGTGCCCATATTTAGCCCTAATCCCAAAAGCACCTACAAAGGGCCCACAAGCATGCATCAGATCTGCACCTTGAACCAATGGAAGAAGGTAACTTTGGCTCTCAAAATCCCATTTTTCTTCCATTCCATTATTCCATGTGGATGGCTGGGTGCATGTGAATCACTTACTTCTGGAATACCAGAACACCAGAATGCACTGTGATGATGCTTTATGCAATGTTCTGATAGAAACCTTGCTTCCTGGCATTCATAGCGATGTTACTTTAATAAGTACCACCTACCTAAACTCTGCAGACCACGTACACCACTTCATGGCAGCACTGTTCCCTAATTGTAGTGGTCTCTTTCTGCAGGATGATGTTCCCTACCACACTGAAAATATTGCTCAGGAATGGGTTGAGGAACATGGCATAGGGTTCAAAGTCTTGACTTGGCCTCCAAATTCCCCAGATCTCAATCCAACTGAACATCTGTGGGATGAGCTGGAAGACAAGTTTGATCCATGAAGGTCCCACCTCACATCTTGCAGGACTTAAAGGATCTTCTGCTAACATATTGGTGCCAGATACCTTCATTGGCCTTGAGAAGTCCATGCAGGGGTGGACTGGGAACTTAAAGTGTAACTTATACTTGAAACTTTTGATATGTCAAATGTGATAGGGACATATCAAGTGTTGATCAGCAGGGGTCCCATCGCTACGATCCCTGCTGATCTTTAGAACGAGGAGTCAGAAGCGCACCAATTAACACTTTTGATATGTCCCTATGGCATATCAAAAGTTTCAAAATAATGTAGTTACTCTTTAAAGTGGTCTTGTTAAAAAAATAAATAAAAGTGGCCCCATGTTGTAGGCGGGTCCAAAATAACATAACGCAGGGCCAACATACGTAGGCAGGGCCAGCAATACTGTAGTGCAGCACAAAATACTGCCCCAGCAGAAGCCAAATACACAGAGCAACCAAAATACTGCAGCCTTCTCTGCGGCATTCGACTCTATCACCGTCCTGAGGGCAGCAATACAGTTGGATGCAGAGGGCGTTTTCTTCTGCCATTCAGGTGCATAAGTACCAGATGCTCCTGAAATTAATTAATGCTGAGAGCTTCAGATCACTATGCATTCAACTAGCAGCCGTGAGGAGGGCTTGGGAGGCCCCATGGGCATCAGCCCACTGGGAAATTTCCCCGTATGGTATATGGCTAGTCCGCCCCTGAGCCCATGACTAAACAGTTCAGCTGTTTTGGCAGCACTAGAAGGATCTACATAGGTGTTTTTATGTTTACAGCTGATTGCTATATGAGGCTGAAAGAATCTGCTAAATCCATGAAGACTGTAAGTGTAATTAAGTGGCTCTGTCACCCGGAGCAATCCTACCCTACCAGGCTATATACCTGGTAGGGTTGATGACACTGATTAAAACGATACCAGTCTTATGTCTGTCAGTGGTATCATTGCAGAAAAAAATGAACTCTTAAAATTACGCGCCTCTGCTTTCCATCACACCCCCTATCTTTAGATTGAGAGCGCTAGACTGCACTCCTGTCCAGAAGGGCTTCATCCTGAGGAACGAAAATGTTGTGCGCATTCACCGTTCTGGACACGAGTGCAGTCTAGCAGAGGGGCATCATTATGGAGTACCAGAGGCATTACTGGAGCGCTGCTTGAACCGCATAAGTCCACCTCCTGGTGCTCGAATAGTTCATTTGCATGATTTAAAATGTTTTTTGTCCGCAACGATACCACTGACAGACATAAGACCGGTATTGTCTCAATCAGTGTCATCACCCCTACAAACTATATACGGCAAGCAGGTGCAATTACAAGCCGCATCATTCACCTCCATGGGCCGGCTTGTTCCTATACAAGTGTATACTACACAGCCATCCTATAGAAGTGAATGGGACAGCGTGTAATTACAACCCCTGGCAAAAATTATGGAATCACCAGTCTCTGAGGATGTTCCTTCAGTTGTTTAATTTTGTTGAAAAAAAAACAGATCACAGACATGACAAAAAACTAAAGGCATTTCAAATGGCAACTTTCTGGCTTTAAGAAATACTAAAAGAAATCAAGAAAAATAATTGTGGTAGCCAGTAACAGATACATTTTTAGAACAAGCACAGGGAATAAATTATGGAATCACTCAATTCTGAGGAAAAAATTATGGAATCACCCTGCAAATTTACATTACAAACAATAACTCCTGCATCAGATTAAATCTGCTCGTTAGTATCCAGGTAAAAAGGAGTGATCTCACCTTGGAGAGCTGTTGCAACAAGTGGACTGACATGAATCATGGCTCCAACACCAGAGATGTCAAGTCACGCAGTGTTGCACAAGATGTTGGTTGTTCACAGTCAGCTAAGTCTAAAACCTGGACCAAGTACGAACAACATGGGAAGGTGGTTAAAGGCAAGCATACTGATAGACCAAGGAAGACATCAAAGCGTCAAGACAGAAAACTTAAAGCAATATGCCTTAAAAACAGAAAATGTACAACAAAACAAATGAACAAATGGGAGGAAACTGGAGTCAACATCTGTGACCGAACTGTAACAAACCGCCTAAAGGAAATGGGATTTACATACAGAAAAGACAATCAGAGAAAGCTGGAGCCAGATTGATGAAGAGTACTGTTTGTCACTCATTAAGTCAATGCCTCAGAGACTGCAGGCAGTTATAAAAGCCAAAGGTGGTGCAACAAAGTACTAGAGATGTGTTGGAGTGTTATTTTGTGTGTTTGTTTTTCATGATTCCATAATTCTTTCCTCAGAATTAAGTGATTCCATAATTTATTCCCTGTTCTTGTTCTAAAAATGTATCTGTTACTGGTTACCACAATTATTTTTCTTGATTTCTTTTAGTATTTCTTAAAGCCAGAAAGTTGTTGTTGTAGTTTTTTGTCATGTCTGTGATCTGTTTTTTTTTCAACAAAATTAAACAACTGAAGGAACATCCTCAGAGACTGGTGATTCCATAATTTTTGCCAGGGGTTGTACATGTGCTCGCTGCTGCAATGTCGTCAGTGAGCAGGTAAACAATGAAGGGAAGGCTGCTCTTCAACCAGCTGATCGATGATATGATATACAGTAGGTCATCAATATTAAAATCCCGGAAAACCCCTTTAACAACACCAATTAGTATTTGAGGTAATCTTCTGACAGCATCCCCCCAAATCTTATCCAAGGCATTTTCAGAAACTGGAAGGCGCAGTGACTAGCAATAGCACTTGTAGTAATGCTACCTTCACAAGGTGGATATACCATAGATTTTCTCTCTTCTAACAGCTCAACTGACCCAGCGTTTCTTACCTTTTGCCGTGAATAATTAGAAGGTAAATGAACGTGAAATGGAAAGTTATCACTGTGGGACCATATTTGCATACCAAACACTCATATATTTTGGATTAAACTCCTGACCTTAAAATAAACTATATTAATAATCCATTTCTGGTTCATATAGCGAAGGGGCGAGGGTGAGGAAGGTGCGGGACTGGTGGGCCCACCACATTTATCGCCTCCTACATGCAAGTAGTTACACTATTCTATGTACACCAGATCACTGGAGGCCAAAGGACACTTAGCATCTGCTGAGTAAGTAGAGCGCTATATACACTAGTCATACATTCCAGGAGCTCCCCCGGAGTATACGGCAGATGTAGTGCTCTGATGGGATAAGAACAGAGAACAAACATTGGTTTCTATAAGAATAGATTATGGAGATCTATAAAGTCTTTTCATTCTGAAACCCTGTGATGGTCCAGGACCTTATCTTCTCACACGTCTAAAGCACAATGATGTTAAACACTTGATTTTGACCCAGTTTCGTTGCAGTAGCTGAGCTTGATCTGGAGCATTGCCCTGTACGGATGTATATACTCACATCTTTATAAAGGGAGCATCATCGTACTAACATCATTACGAACTCACCGTTTGGAACATTCAGATAAATAAACTGAGGTGACCATCTGGGGAACTGCCTAAAACGATCAGGGATTGTGTAGCTCATTCATCATCTAGAGGTCTTCCTAATGAATGAGGAGGAACTTTAGTTTTCACTGAGTTTCCCCGGTTCATATACAGATGCCCAACCTGCAGCTCTCCAGCTGTTGAAAAACTACAACTCCCAGCATGCTTGGACAGCCTACAGCTATTAGGGCATGATGGGAGTTGTAGTTTTGCAACAGCTGAAGGGCTGCAGGTTGAGCATCCCTGACATACACCATAGTTGCAAAAAAGGAAAAAAATACTAGAAATACAGTACTTACCATGATATCGTCTTTCTTGGTGCGGCTCTGTCCCAAATCGAAAAGGTGAAACATTAAAAAAAAAAATTTGCGCACTTCTATAACATCCTGTTGCTCTTCATTTAAAGGGAATGTGTCACCGATTTTTTTTTCTGCCTGTTAAAACCAGACAGTGACACACATCGCCTTTCCTAATATTTTTTTATTTTCTGCTGGTGTAATTTTTTGAATTCAATTTCCTTATGGGGGCAGCCATCTTGCCTTAGTTGTTGTTAAAGGGGTTGTCCACTTCCTGGCTCCTTGTGACCAATGTTTATGTAAGGCACTTACTCATTTAATCTTTGTGTATACTCTGTGCACAGGGGCGGATTGGCCATAGACCTTACAGGGAAATTTCCCGGTGGGCTGATGCCCAGGGGGCCACTCAAGCCCTCTTGATGGCTGCAGGCCAGGTACATAGTAATCTAAAGCTCAACGGCCACAGGTGCCCTCCTGAACTCAGCTGCATTACTGCTCCCATGATGGTGATACAGTTGAATACTGTGGTGAGGGCAGCAGTATTTTGTGCCGTACAGTGCCGCACGCGTATTTGGTTCTGCTGGGGCGGTATTCTGCGCTACACTACAGTATTGCAGGCCCTGCCTACTTTGGTTGTCCCCTGCCTTCTTGTTTTGGCCCGTCTTCTGTCAGTTTGAACCCACCTACAACCTGGGGCCACTTTTCGTTTTTTTTTCCAGGGCCACTTTAAGTTCCCAATCTGTTCCTGTCTGTGCATTTTGCTGTATTTCATAAGCCATGTCCGCCTTGTTAGGCAAATCTTGTGTGCTGCTCATACAGAGGTTCTGTCCAAAAGATGGCCGCTGATGGAGGGTCATGTGACCAGACACCACTCAACCTCCTCCATTCAAACACACTGCACTAAACGCCCAAGAGTGCAAGTGTAGATGGCAGATGTAGTGCATTTGAATGGAGCAGGCTGAGTGATGTATCTTGTCACATGACCCTCCATCGGCAACCATTTTATGGGCAGGACCTCCGTCTGGACAGCACAAAAAACTTGGCCAACAAGGAGCATAGCTTATGAAATATAGAAAATAGCAATGAATTTCAACAAATGCTATTATAAATGCCATATAATCACCTTACAAACACACTGGTTAACAGTAGCCAGAACGTGGACAACCCCTTTAACATTCAGAGAGATGATTTACAGCAGCCACCATGGGCCATAGACACAATGGACAGGAGGAGGACCTCTAAGGGGAGTTTTCTAGCATGCTGTGTGACCTGTGCAGAAGTCAGAAGGGAGTAGATAGGCTGTGAAATCATCTATTGTGAATGGTGGATCCTGTGTTATCTATATATAGGTGATATCTGTCATTCCAATCATGTCTGTAATGATAAGCAGATAACTGCCTTAATGTGATCAGTGCAGACCAAGAAGTGGCAGCTATTATGGGGCTTGATGGCCAGAAACACTGCAGGATTTTATTTTACTTTTTTATTTAGACATTGGCATGGAAAATGAAAAATAACATCACCAAAAATTCTTTAAAAATAGGTTTAACATAAAAACATGATCTAAGCAATATTATTATTGTTATTTTCTGATGACACATTCCCTTTGATGTCTCTTGGCTTTGAGAAACGTGCTTGAAGGGAGTCTGCCATCAGGAAATTCATTGTGAAACCAGGTATAACGCTTTTAGGGCTAGCTCATCTGAATGTGATAATGCCTTTCACATAGTGATCTGTTGCTTCATTCTAAAGAAAATGTACTTTTAATCCATATGCAAGTGAGCAGTTAAGTGCACAGAGGGCGGGCCCAAGTCGTTCTGTACAAACTTGCTCCTCCTCCTGCTTCCTCTGCCAGCCCTTGCCTTCCCTTCTTGATTGGCAGGGACATGGTCCTGTACATATTACTTGGGTCTGTCAATCAAGAGGGAGGGGATGGGGCTTGCAGAGGACTCAGGAGAAGGGTGCACAGAGTGGCTTGGGCCCAGGATGGTGCACTTAACTGATCAGTTTCATACAAATTAAAATAACTTTTTATTCAAAATGCAGCGGATCATTGAGTGAAAGATATCATTACATTTAGCTGATCTAGGTCTACAAGGTGTTATGCCTGGTGTCACAGCAAATTTCATGATGACAGTTTCCCTTTAAAATGAAAACCTTGAATATCTTTTTTTTTTTAGGTCCAAAATTCTGAGCTGATTAATTTCCTAATATATGTTTGCTCTAAATCCCCAGTACATAAAGCAATAAATTTCCGACTGCCTGCAGCCACCACTAGAGGGAGCTAAGGAACTTACTGCATAAAGTTATACACTGCATATCTTTATAAATAGTATGCAGTAAGCACCTACACCAACTCTACATCTATGCAGGGGATTTAGAGGTCTATATGAGAAAATCAAGGCTCAGACTGTATAGAAACATATTAGGAAATTCATCAGCAGGGAATGTTGAACCTAAAAACGGCATGATGATGATAAAAAGTGGATATATATTTTAAGCTGTTCTTTCTCTGGCTGGGAAGTAGGATAAATCTCCCCCTATTATTCTACTAAACCACGCCCCTTAGCTTAAGCCCAACCCCTTTCAGACACAACAGCCAAAACATGGATAAAACCAATGTGTTATAGGTCCCTAATTATTTGTGAATGTCCTTGCAGACTGACAAATAGCCATGTGCTCACTTTCCATGTGTACTCATTCATTTTTAGGTTAAATGGGTTTTTCCAGGTGTTTAATACTGATGACCTATCCGCAGGTGAGGGTCCAACTCCCGGCACCCCGATGATCAGCTGTTTAAAGAGGCTGAAACGCTCGGTGAGTGCAGCGCCTCTTTCTAGGCCAGTGACGTCACATTCATTGGTCACATGGCCCATTTGCTGCTCAGTCCCAAGCACAGCCGCTATACAATGGATGGCGCTGAGGCTATGGAACTTACCGAAACAACGTGGCCTCTTCAAACAGCAGAGACGCTGGATGTCGGACCTCCACCTATCTGATATTGATAACCAATCCTGACCTATCCACCTAAACCCCTATAAGTGTTCCTTTATCATGTTTCCTAAAGGGGTTGCCCAAATAAACATTTTCCTGGGGCAGGTAAAATAATTTAAAAAAAAAGGCTATGTGCACCTTTAGGCAAATTTTAACATGATTACATTTTACTAATTTTCGGCCAAAAGTAATTTTTTCAATTGGCCTTTATTAAACATTTTCAGCCGTTTTTTTTAGATACAGGGGTTAAAAAGCAGCGTGTTTGCAGAATACCACTTCTCAGTCCTGTCAGCTGATGGCTCATGTGCAGCTTTATCTCCTAACAGTCATTTAAGCCATATTCTTATCAGTTTGATAAGAGTTTTACTATAATGAGTGTTGTTGTTGTTGGCAGGACATCAGAGATAAGGCTTCACATGACTGAGAAGTGGTAATCTGCAAAACATACAGATTTTTAACCCCTGTATCTCAAAAACAGCTGAAAATTTTAATAAAAACCTATTGAAAAAATTATTTTAATTTCAAAATGAGCAGAATGCAATCTAAAAAAAAAGAATGGCCCCGAAGGTGTTCATGGCCTTTAGACTCACATCCTAAGCCCCCCTCTGATTCTGCGTCGCTGGTCCTCTCTGTTGGGCTAAAGCCGTCACATAATGTTTTGGCCACAAGACCACTGAGGCCAGTGATTGGCTGCAGTGGTCATCTGTGGTATAGGGAACATCATCGCTGGAGCCCAGCGGAGGGGACGAAGCTGGATCAGATGGGACCTAGGAGGGCGAATTTACTTTTTTAATGATTTTAACAGCCCCCAGAAAACAAACTTTTACTTTGAACGAGCCCCTTAAGGGGACACCATGGCCACAACCTAATACTGTCAGGGCTTCCAGCTCAATATACTCCCAATCAATGACAATTCTTCCTATTAGTTCCATAAAAAAGATGGCTGATTATTCTGAAGTACTAAATCTGTTTAATCATGAGCAAAATGACAGACTACACATGTATTCACCATGATGAGACTACCACAGGTATTAAAAATCATTACTGTCTTCATACAAAACTTGCCCCAAACGTTTGCTCATTATTAAACATATTTGACATCCGGTACAAAAATACATTTTAATAATAATTAAAAAAAACCCTATCACTGCACTTTCCCAAACGAATCACTTCCCCTTACCCTCCAAACCATCCGGAATAATGCCGATGACGCCCCCAACACCCCGATAATACAGAAAACCCAGAGTCTATAACATGAACGTACAGTAGATGCTGTATGACAAGGACAAAAACAGCGTCCAATAAACGTGCTCAGATCGTAGCGTGGACAATACCCAAAGGCAAGCTCGCGTATAATAAAAAAAAAAAGGAGTGGTGAAGCGTTACACTGTTTAATAAAGTTATATGAAAAATAACTTTTTAGTACATGAGTCCTAATACTTATGAAAGTGTCAATTGTAAACCACTACCTTTATGGCAAGTTTAAGAACATGTCAGAAATGCGTATGAGATGCCCATTACAGTGTCAGACAGATGGCACGGGGATCTGCTTGGCAGAAGTGGTCTCACACTCTTGCATCAAGTCATTCGTAGTATGATAATGCATGGCAATGTACGATTTGGCAAATCCGAAGGTGGAGTTCACAGGTTGCAGGCTGTTGGGGGTACTTATCTCTTGGGAGGGGCTGCTGTTATAGATGCTATAGTAGGGTTCTATGCGGGTATTAATCGGGGTAGAACTGCTTTGGGCGTAATGCTGGTGCCCCCCTGATCCTTTCGGGCTCAGGACGCTGTCCTTCGAATGGCTGGGGCCGCAGGCTTGGTCGACAAACTTTTTTTGGGGTTTTGGAGATAACATATATGCAGAATTGGTCTCATGGTGAGAGGACTTGTTTCTGTTCACTTCCAAGCTGCCTTTGCCCATGGCACGCAATCTCGTTTTCTGTTTGCAGCAAAGAAACCCAAGGGCGACGTATTGGATGCACCACAGCACTCTCCTCCTCAAGCCGGCGCTATTACGAGAGTAGATAAAGGGGTTCAATCCGGACTTCAAAAATATCAGGGTGAAGCCACAAAGCTCAAACTGGTAAAGGACAAAACTGCTGCTGTTGGTCAACACGTCCTGGACCAAAGAAATGCCCAAGGGCAGGCAGCAGATGAGGACGGACAACACTATGACAACACAAGTCACCACCGCTTTGGAATCCTTTGCGGTGGACAGGTTGACGGCCGACACCAGCTGTAGTCTGCTGGTTGGCGCCGGCATTTGGCTGAGTTTTTTCGTGTAGGCGTGAGTCTGTACGTGCTGAAGTTTGTTGTAGTTCTGGTTCCTGTATAATGCAGGGACAGCACACTGCACCCCGTCCACTCCGGGGGCGATGAAGGGTTGAGGTCTGGTGGTGTCCACAGTGATAATGGGACATTTCCTCACCTGGGCATTCTTCCTCAAGGCCTGGGCTATCATGATGTAAGAGGCCGACACCACGGCAACACAGAAGGTAAAATCGATGACGTACAAATAGAGGATAATCTTCCCCTCGCCGCTGATCAAGCTGTACATGGGAAGGCAGATCCGAGATTTACGTGTCCTCAGTGTAGCCAATGTGGCAAGGGTAAAGCTTGTGGTCCACAGGAGAACCGTGAGCATTAAAGTGCAGGGGAAAGAAGCCGTCCGGTTGGGTTGCTGCCCTAGGACCATCCGCAGCCGATGAAGAGCAATCACCGCTACGGTTTTTAAGGACATGATAATAAACCCAGAACTCGTCAGGTGAAACGTGAAGCAAAACGCGTCGGGCACGTTACTACCAGTGTCAAAAAACAAGACGAAAGCAAACATGGGGGCAGAAATGCAGCAAATAAAGAGGTCGCAGAAGGACAGGTTCAGGATCATGAAGTCAAAGTTTGTCCTGAACTTCCTAAAGGCAGGATCGAAAAAGGACAAAAACACCACCAAGTTCCCATAGGATCCGAGGCAGAAGATAATGACCAGCAGGAAGGTGCAGGTGACCAGGGTGGCCGTGTGGATGATCTGTTGGATGTCTCTCAGGGTCCCATTGCCAACGTGAGAGACAGAGGTGCTGTTCACATAATCGTATCGGGTCTGATCTGCAAAATCTGTCATCCGGTCTGATAGATTCATTGTGAATACGGACGGGATCCCGGTGGCCAGTGGTGCTGGTTAAGCCTGGGAGAAGGTCCATGAAGGAGGCAGCTGCCGCTCAAGGAGCCTTATTGCAGGCCAAGATGGACCCCAATGTGTAGACGCCTGCAGGGCACAAGCAGAAAGAGGATGCACAGAGCCATGGCAGCTGCAGACTGTATCCTCAGCACTCCTCCTCACAGGCAATGCTGCTGCTGGAGCAGGATCTCCATGTCACCTACAACACACAAGACTCCATTTTAACACAACATCACAACAACCCTCAGCATCATCACCAAGCTGTGGCCACCACCCAACTACACCACTACTACCACCATCATCTTCTCCTGACAGATGCCATCCTCCATCTACGTGCAGGGCCCCGCTGCCAAATAGCTGCACTGATGATGCACGGTGGGATGGGGCTCTGCTGGCATAACATAGCGCTCTAGGGGGTGATGAAATGCATGCGGGCAGCCTTCATACCTTGAGGTGGTGCCGTTCTCCGTCGCTGGCTGACAGGTGAACCGACGTACCGGGAGATCCGAGGACCCTGCACGGCATTGCCTGCTGCATCCAGCGCAGCCCCAGCTCCCCACTCACGACCAATTGCCAATGGAAGAGCATCCGCCCAATAGGCGGTCGCGTCTTATCCGCATCCAGCGCTGGCGGGGATGAGAAGAGGGCGTTGATTGGCTCCAAGAAGGCTGAGATGCTTTATTATATATTTTTTTTCTGTTTGCACAGAGATGATAATGATTTCGAGAGATGTGAAAAGGATGACACTGACACCCTGAGCTGACACCCCCTGCTGCACCATCTGGGTGCTCCTTTATATTCTTCACGGTTCATCTGCTATTATGATTGTACGGTATAATGTCCCTAGAGGTGTTAATAGCCCCCATTATTCTGTAAGCCCACCCATACAGCATACTGTGCCCCCCCCCCCCAAAAAAAAAAAAATACTATAAGAATGAAACAGAAGGAGACAGATTATTATTGGAGGCACTGACCAGCCATAACATTAAATAACAGTATGACAATGGCTCCTGTCATGGTTTGGGACATATTGGCCGCAAGTGGACATAAAGGTCTTGAAGGTGATATGTTGGAAACAAGAAAAATGAGCAAACGTATCTGAGCGACTTTCGCAAAGGAAAAACCTTAGAGACCTGCTGTACAAACCAAACACAACACGCCCACTGAAGTCTATGGGTCAGTGAAAAAAAAACTGACACAACATGGATGACATCCGTGTTCTATTTTACGGACCATTGGTAGCAAAAGCTCTGGAAATTAATTGGTAGCTGAGCAGTGTCCGTGGAATACGGATGACACACGGAGGGCAAAATACTGATCTTCCACAGACATCAAACTATCATTAAAAGGGTTTTCTAAAAACTTTACAGTTGATGATCTATCCTCAGGATAGGTCATCATTATCTGATTGGTGGGGGTCCGACACCTGAGACCCCCACCGAACAGCTGTTTGAGAAGGCACTGGTGCTTGTACTACCTGCCTTCTCACAGCGCCCTACATTGTATAGCAGCTATGCTTAGTATCGAGCTCCGCCCCATTCACTTGAATAGGGCTGAGCTACACCTAGGCCACGTGACCGATGAATGTGTTGTAAATAGCCTAGGACTGGGATCATTAATTGGGGTTCTCCAAGTTAAATTTATTGATGACTAGAGATGAGCGAATCATTCAAAATTGTATTCGCCGAACATTCGTCGAACTTTTCATGAGATTCGTATATTCGACGAATATATTTGTTGAATCTGCGTACAAAATATATTTATATATTTTATATTATGTGGCGTTTAGTGAACATTCGCGCACTAATAACAAACGTTCAGTTTTAAAAGGTATGCAATTTCTTTGAATACGTACGCATGAGCGTACAAATTGCGTACGAAAATGATGGGCTTTGCTGGAGAGGAATGGTGGAGCATGAGGAACACTCTGAGTCTGACCCCTGCCTACATATGAATACTGTATCAGCAGATGACAGCAGATCGTCCGGCTGAGACTGAGATGAGCGTGCCATCCACTCCACTACCTCATCTACTTTCTCCTCCACTACAATTTTGCGCCTTGGTGGGTTAGCCTAGTGGAACACTGGCCAAGTATTGTGAATAGAAGCTCCGGCTACAGGTCCTTTGGCACTGCTGCCCTGTGCCACCTTCTCCTTTTTTTTTTTTTTTTTTTAGAGCTCGAGGTCTGGCTGGAACTGGACCCCTTTTGCTTATCCATTCCAGAAACTTCACTCTGTGGCCCTGCAGCTGGTCTTTGTCCCTGTCTCTCTCCCTGCCTGATTAATTACTAGCCCTGCACTTGCCCTACACTTGCCCTGCAGTATCCCTGATGTGTAATATGGATTCCCTGAAAAATTACACCCCAATTTCAACAACACAGGTCTCAGAACTCGTCTCAGCAGTCGCAACAGAAGTGATGCGTCACTGGCTTACTGAGCCTGAGCCAATCAGAGCAAGCCCTGCCCACTAGGCCAGGTGACCGCTTTCTTCCCGGGCTTTTGCGCACAAATAACGAACTAACAGTAAAAGTTCGCTAATTACTTCAATTTGTACGCAACAGCGTATAGAGTAACTTATACGTAGCATTAGCGTACAATTTATTGGACAAGTACGTAGCGAATGCGTAGAAAGCCTTAGGAACATTTTAGAATCTTAACGGAGCTAATCACCTAATATTCTGATTCGTTTCGCAGCTGAAAATTTCCAAGATTCGATACAAATCAACGAATCGACGAATAGATTCGCTCATCTCTATTGATAACCTATCCTCAGGATAAGTCATCAATATCAGATCGGCGGGGGTCTGACACCCGGCACTCCCACCGATCAGCTGATTGAAGAGGAGGCGCGCACCGTACCAGCGCTGCCTCCTCTTCACTTTTTACATCCTAGCCATAACATTGGTAGCAGTGAGTAGGTGTACAGTAATTACACCTAACCACCCCTTTCATTTCAGCGGGACGGCTCGTAACTATACACTTGTATAGGAGCAATTCTTCCGGCACCCCCGCCGATCTGATATTGATGACCTATCCTGAGGATAGGTCATCAATAAATATAACTTGGAGAACCCCTTTAACCTCCGGCACTCCAGGTGTGCTGAAACTACAACTCCCAGAATGCTCCCCTGATATATTTATACATAGTTATTAGATCTCCCCTCAGTTGTCTTTTTTCTAAAGTAAATAATCCTAATTTTGATAATCTTTCTGGGTACTGTAGTCCACCCATTCCAGTTATTACTTTAGTTGCCCTCCTCTGAACCCTCTCCAGCTCTGCTATGTCTGCCTTGTTCACAGGAGCTCAGGCAGAACTGGATTCGAAAGGAATTGGAAACATAGAGGAAGCATTTATACTTCTCCTTCCTGGTGGATCCACTTCAGGCTATAGGAAGGTTGTGCAGGGAATTGTCTGCTTACAGAAGGTGGTCGTGTTGACCGTGGCACTGTTGAGCATGTGTGGCACAGTTGACAAGGATGCTCCACTATGTGGTGCTAAAGTGATAAAAGGTCTATGGCTCCACAGGGAGTTTGTATGTAAGCAGGTGAAGCTTCAGGAACTGGCGAGAGCTGTGAGGATGCTGAGGGCACCGGACCTGTACCTGGCCTGTTTTATAATGTACAGTCATGGCCAAAAGTTTTGAGAATGATACAAATATTAATTTTTACAAAGTCTACTGCTTTAGTTTTTATAATGGCAATTTGCATATTCTCCAGAATGTTATAAAGAGTGATCAGCTTAACAGCAATTACTTGCAAAGTCAATATTTGCCTAGAAAATGAACTTTATCCCCCAAAACACATTTCAACATCATTGCAGCTCTGCCTTAAAAGGACCAGCTAACATCGTTTCAGTGATTGCTCCATTAACACAGGTGTGGGTGTTGATGAGGACAGGGCTGGAGATCAATCTGTCATGATTAAGTAAGAATGACACCACTGGACACTTTAAAAGGAGGCTGGTGCTTGGCATCATTGTTTCTCTTCTGTTAACCATGGTTATCTCTAAAGAAACACGTGCAGTCATCATTGCACTGCACAAAAATGGCCTAACAGGGAAGATTATCGCAGCTAGAAAGATTGCACCTCAGTCAACAATCTATCACATCATCAAGAACTTCAAGGAGAGAGGTTCCATTGTTGCCAAAAAGGCT
This sequence comes from Rhinella marina, assembly GCA_900303285.1. NCBI lineage: Eukaryota > Metazoa > Chordata > Amphibia > Anura > Bufonidae > Rhinella > Rhinella marina. Next base: position 313,813 of record ONZH01016534.1, read on the forward strand.
CCAGGGCGCCCAAGAAAGACCAGCAAGCGCCAGGACCGTCTCTTAAAAGTGTTTCAGCTGCGGGATCGGGCTACCAGCAGTGCAGAGCTTGCTCAGGAATGGCAGCAGGCAGGTGTGAGTGCATCTGCACGCACTGTGAGGCGGAGACTCTTGGAGCAAGGCCTGGTCTCAAGGAGGGCAGCAAAGAAGCCACTTCTCTCCAGAAAAAACATCAGGGACAGACTGATATTCTGCAAAAGGTACAGGGAGTGGACTGCTAAGGACTGGGGTAAAGTCATTTTCTCTGATGAATCCCCTTTTCGATTGTTTGGGACATCTGGAAAACATCTTATTCGGAGAAGACGAGGTGAGCGCTACCACCAGTCTTGTCTCATGCCAACTGTAGAGCATCCTGAAACCATTCATGTGTGGGGTTGCTTCTCAGCCAAGGGAATCGGCTCTCTCACAGTCTTGCCTAAAAACACAGCCATGAATAAAGAATGGTACCAGAATGTCCTCCGAGAGCAACTTCTCCCAACCATCCAAGAGCAGTTTGGCGATCAACAATGCCTTTTCCAGGATGATGGAGCACCTTGCCATAAAGCAAATGTGATAACTAAATGGCTCAGGGAACAAAACATAGAGATTTTGGGTCCATGGCCTGGAAACTCCCCAGATCTTAATTCCATTGAGAACTTGTGGTCAATCATCAAGAGATGGGTGGACAAACAAAAACCTACAAATTCTGACAAAATGCAAGCATTGATTGTGCAAGAATGGACTGCTATCAGTCAGGATTTGGTCCAGAAGTTGATTGAGAGCATGCCAGGGAGAATTGCAGAGGTCCTGAAGAAGGAGGGTCAACACTGCAAATATTGACTTGCTGCATTAACTCATTCTAACTGTCAATATAAGCTTTTGTTACTCATAATATGATTGCAATTATATTTCTGTATGTGATAAAAACATCTGACAAACACACATAAAAACCAGAGGGCAGCAGGTCATGTGAAAATATAATATTTGTGTCATTCTCAAAACTTTTGGCCATGACTGTATGTGTGTACCCTATAGAGTTCGGTTGTATAGCACTTCTGACTGAGTGTGGACGTAGTGGTGTAAAGCCCTGTTGTGTTAAGTGCTGCCACGTCTGGCCACAGCTTCACAGCAGTATGGTCTCCATGCACTTCCAAATCTGTAGAGGCAACCGAGCCAATATAGGACGTCATAGACCTGTTTTGCTTTGTACAACTGCTTGTGTGAAGCCATAATATGGAAGTGTGCCTGAGCTCTAAGGGGCTATTACATTGTCACTGGGCATATTAGTAGTAGTATTTACTTACTGTGTATAGAAAAGCAGTTACATCTAAATCAATGTCTGCAGAAGCTAACCACAGCCCCAGCGTTATTGCATAGCTTGAACCCTAAGGCCCAGGTTAAGAGCTTTTCAGAAGTACAGTACCGATAGCTTGTCCTCAGGATAGGTCATCAATATTAGATCAGTTGAGGTCAGACTCCTAACAGCCCCGCTGATCAGCTGTTTGAAGAGGCCACAGCACTCCACTAAGTGCAGCAGCCTCTTTCTAGGCCAGTGGTGTCAGGTTCATCAGGCACATGATTGCCTATGTGCAGATTAGTCCCATTCTAGTGAATGGGCCTAAGCTGAAATACCAAGCACAGCCACTATACAGTGTGATAGGCCACACCTATGAGGAGGCCACACCATTCACCGCAGCCTCTTCAAACAGCTGATCTTAGGGGGTGCTGGGAGTCGGATTAGCCATCAATATTTGACTCCCAGAAAAACCCTTTAGGAATCAAGTGGCGTAATCCCACATTTTGCAGATTTCCATGTTCTGCTCTGTCTCCCATTGTTCATCACAAATAGACAAAGAATCGTGTGAACATTTTCATGAAATGTGAGCCCTCTGGCTAATTATTGTCTATTTAATATCTGAGGGATGATTCAGATCATTTATCTTCTATCTAGGGCATGACAAAAGTGAAGATTAAGCAGCTCGGTGAACAGATCCTTATAATCAGATGTTTTTTTTTTCTTCCACCAGTAATTTTATATAATTATGGAACACTTCACCATGACTCACAATGTTACACTTCCATTACAGGAGCTTGTCCAGCATCGGGCACTGTATCTCCCAAGGATCAGGAGTCAACCAGTCTTGGCCCAAAGTAGAGTGGAGATCAGTTATGGTCCCTATTGGTAGGTTTATTTGGTGGTTGGATTAATTATGTGTAATAGAAGGCCATTACTTTATAAAAGGTTCTTGCTTTTCCAAAGTCAGAATCTGAATGTATGGACACATGAAAGTATCTGAAATATTACTCTAATATTAACATACTTATTCTTCTATTGTTTTTATCAGGCCAGATCAGATTATAACGGTTCAGTTGGTTTTCTTGTGCACCATTCACTATTATACAGTGGCATGCAAAAGTTTGGGCACCCCTGGTCAAACTTACTGATACTGTGAAAAGTTAAGGAAGGTGAAGATGAATTGATCCCCAAAAGGCATACAGGTAAAGATGACATATTCCCTTTGTATTTTAAACAAAAACTAACAAACTAACTATTTCATAATAACAAAAAAGGAAAAGGGTCCGAAGCCAAACTTTGGGCACCCTGCACGGTTAGTACCTAGTAGCACAGTTCTTGTTTGAGGGATTTTCATCCATTGTTCCTTGCAAAAGTCTTCCAGTTCTGTGAGATTCCTGGGCCGTCTCGCATGCACTGCTCTTTTGAGGTCTACCCACAGATTTTCAATGATGTTCAGATCAGGGGGCTGTGAGGGCCATTGTAAAACATTCAGCTTTTGCCTTTTGAGGTAGGATTTTGAGGTGTGTTTAAGATAATGATCCATTTGTTGAAGCCATCCTCTTTTCAACTTCAGCTTACAGTTGGTGTTATGTTTGATTCCAAAATTTGCTGGAATTTCATAAAATCCATTCTTCCCTCTACCTGTGAAATTTTCCCAATGCCATTGGCTGCAACACAACCCAAAAGCATGATTGATCCACCCCATGCTTAAAGAAAATCTGTCACCAGGATAATTGCTATTGAAGTAAAGCCATAGTCTAATAGCACTTAATACCTTATTTCCAGATGTGCCGTTGTTTTAGCAATAAATGTTTTCGATCTTCTGAAAATCAAGTTTATTTGATATGCAAATGAGCCAGTAAGGTGCCCAGAGGGGCGTCACTCTTGCAGGAAGGAGCCCAGGCACATCACATTCAAGCCATTACTCTGCTCCTCTTTTCCCCGCACCCAGCATGAGGGCGGGCTTGGGTTCTAGCAGGAGGCATGTCTGGGCTCCTTCCTGCAAGAGTGACGCCCTCTGGGCACCTTACTGTCTCATTTGCATACCAAATAAACTGGATTTTCAGAAGATAGAAAACATCTATTGCTGAAACAAAGGCACATCTGGAAATAAGGTACTAAGTGCTATTAGGCTATGGCTTTACTTCAATAGCGATTATGCTAGTGACAGATTTCCTTTAATGGTTTAAGAAGTGTTCTCATCAGTTCCTCATCAGTTCACAGGACTTGTTTCCAAATGCATCAGGCTTCTTTAGATGTTATTTTGCAAACTTCTGAGGCAGACTTTTGTGGTGAGGACACAGGAGAGGTTTTGTTATGATGGCTCTTCCATGAAGGCCATATTTGTGCAGGTGTCACTGAACAGTACAACAATGTACCACAATTCCAGAGTCTGCTAAATCTTCCTGAAGGTCTTTTGCAGTCATGTGGGGATTCTGATTTGCCTTTCTACAAACAGCTGTCTTCCAGACCTTTTCTTGACCTCCACTGTTCCTGGATACCTGAAAACACATTGGTATCTCTTTATAGTCTTCTCCTGCTTTTATGGGCCTCAATCATTTTCATTTGCAGAGTGTTAGGCAGCTGCTTAGAAGAATCCATGGCTGCTGTTTTTTGGGACAAGGTTAGAAGAATCTGGGTATTTATAAGGCTTTGAAATTTACGTCACCTGACCTTTCCTAACAGTGATTGTGAACAAGCATTAACCTTAACAGTCTAAGACCGTGGTCAAAGTTATCTGAGCTCTCAAATCTCCTTGGGTTCTGATACTTTTGCAAGGTACTCCTTTACTTTTTTCACTAAAATTGTACAAAAAAAATTAATACACTGATATTGCTTAAAATATTGAAAAGTGTGTTTCATCCTTAACTTGATGCCTTTTACCGTTTACAGTAACAATAATTTTGACCAGAGGTGCCCAAACTTTTGCATGCGACTGTCTCACTGAGAGTTAGATGCCATGATACAAGGACAGGTTAGAATACTAGTTCCTAGCCGGGTGCAGAAAAGCCACAATCTTAAAGGAGTTGGCGGAGTTAAAATTATTTGCAGCGACGGGGTTTAATAATAAAACAAGTCATACTCGCCAGTTCAGCATCACTGCTCTTACCCATTCTGCTGATGCAGTTATGACATCATCTTGATATATGGCTCTATATGGCTCTAGACTGTAGGCCAGTGGTTGTCTGTAGTACTCATGTGCAGTTTATGGGCAATTCACTGTTGCAGCCATGCAAACAAAGTACAGCTTGGAGGACTGAAGAAGAGGCACTGGAATTACACTACAGAAAATACTTACACCTCAACCCTCCCCCGCTCAAAGGCTATGGACACCTTTGGGACATTTTTTTTATTATTGCATCATACCTATTTTGAGCCAAATATAATATTAATATATAAAAATATTTTTTTTCAATTGGTCTTTATTTAAAATGTTGAGCCCCTTTCTCTGTACAGCCTTGAGATTCTGTAGCAACAGGCTTTGTATTTTCACAGCAACTCAGGCTTCTTATCTCTGACCTTATAAACACTCATTATAACTCAATTCTTATCTTACCGATAAGAATGTGGCTCAAATAAGTGTTTTGAGCTATTAGTAATTTAAAGATAAGGGTTATTAGATGACTGGCACAAAGTGAAAGTATGAGTCTCACAGCTAAGCAGACGTTAAGGCCCCATTCACACGACCGTATGAATGGGGCCGTATCTATCCGCAAAAATGCGGGAATAGATGCGGCCCCATTCACCTCTATGGCTCTTTTGAAGCATGTCCTATACTTGTCCATGCGCACGGACAAGTATAGGCATTTTCAATGGGGCCGCACGGCGTGTGTTCCGAGCGCTGCGGAACACACCCCTGGCGGCCCCCTTATATTTGCGGGTCCGCAGTAATGCAGGCCCGCAAATATACGGTCGTGTGAATGGGGCCTAACTCTACTGAGTATTTTTAATAAAGAACAATTTAAAAATTATTTTTGGCTGAAAATGAGTTCACATGTGGCATTACGGTGTGACTTGCTTAAAGGGGTTGTCCGAGTTATTTTTTTGTTCTTTATATGTTTCTAACTTGTCAGGTATAACAACTTTCCCATATACTTTGTGTTTCTAAAGCTGCTGGTTTCTCAGAGTTGACTGAGGGTCACATGACCTGTGATGTCACCTTATCTCTATGCTCTGTGATGTTTCTTCACAAGCCTCAGAATTCAGATAACAGTCTGTACACGAGACGTCACTGGTCACGCCCCCTTTCTTTGCCGGCTGCTATCTGCTCTCTTCAGATAAAACATTAACCCCTTCAGCCAGAACACACTGAGGGCTCAAGGCTTTACAACAAACAGTAGCTGCAGCAGTGAGAGGAGACAAATGCTGGGCAAGGAGCTATAGAGGAATTGTATTGTACAAGAACAGGTAGGGAGAAATTACTGTATGTATTAGCAGTGTCATTGTACAGCAGGGACTTGTAGTCCTACACATACAACATGCTGCTGAGTATCCCAGCAGGCAGACATGTCACTCAGCACTTGTATTCATTCCCTTTGCAGAGAGGGGGGGGAGAAGGGGGAGGGGCTGAGATTGTTATTACTACATGTAAACAAAGACCAGAAGAGAACCAGGGAAATTAGGAAATATGGATTTTTATTGCCTAAAACTTGCTTAACTTAGTTATATATTTCTGCCCATCAGATTTACAGTGCTATATATTTTTTGTCATAACTCGGACAACCCCTTTAACCTCCTCTAATTGGTCCCCAGCATATATTAACCTGAGATCGAAAGTTCAGGAAAAATAGACTTAACACGGTGCATAAAGAGTTAGAGCTAAACTATAATTAAAGATATATATATACTATGATTACTGTCACTATATTTTCCTGTATGGGATAATGGAGATGGCACACACATAGCTCACATCACTAAACCCCTCACTCATGTGTGAGTTATGTGCGCCATGACTGTCATCTCTATTATCCTATACAGGATGGGGCCTTAAGTATATAAAATAAGGATGGGGCCTTAAGTATATGGATGGGGCCATAAGTATATAGTCCCTCTCCCAATTAACTCCCCCCCCCCGGTCATCACGTTGTTTGGGGGCACTTACTTACAGCAGTGCAGCCGCTAACATTCCCCTACCACCCTCTGAGTCCTTCTGCGCATGTGTGACGTCAGCCCAGGACCGGCTACAGGTTCAGGTGGGCCCTTGGGCGATAAAGTCTCAGAGGGTCCCCTTACAGAGTGATAACTATCTGTGTATAGATAATATAGTAGATGTCCCCTGCAGTCCTTTGTAACTGTAGAGGTAACACAGTGATGGCTATCTGAGTATAGAAAATGTAGTAGTGTTACCTGCAGTCCTGTGTAAAATCACAGATAACACTAGTACTGATAATGTGGTACTACCACAGATCAGCGTCTTGTGCCCCATCAGACCTCAGATCAGCATCTTGTGCCTCCATCAGACCTCAGATCAACACAATGTGCCCCCATCAGACCTCAGATCAGCATCTTGTGCCTCCATCAGACCTCAGATCAACACAATGTGCCTCCATCAGACCTCAGATCAGCGTCTTGTGCCCCATTAGACCTCAGATCAACATCTTGTGTCCCCCGTCAGACCTCAGATCAGCGTCTTGTGCCCCCATCAGACCAGCGTCTTGTGCCCCCATCAGACCTCAGATCAGCGTCTTGTGCCCCCATCAAACCTCAGATCAACACAATGTGCCCCCATCAGACCTCAGATCAGCGTCTTGTGCCCCATCAAACCTCAGATCAACACAATGTGCCCCCATCAGACCTCAGATCAGCGTCTTGTGCCCCATCAGACCTCAGATCAACACAATGTGCCCCCATCAGACCTCAGGTCAGCATCTTGTGCCCCATCAGACCTCAGATCAACATCTTGTGTACCCCTTCAGACCTCAGATCAGCGTCTTGTGCCCCCATCAGACCTCAGATCAGCGTCTTGTGCCCCATCAGACCTCAGATCAACACAATGTGCCCCCATCAGACCTCAGATCAACACAATGTGCCCCCATCAGACCTCAGGTCAGCGTCTTGTGCCCCATCAGACCTCAAATCAACATCTTGTGTACCCCTTCAGACCTCAGATCAGCGTCTTGTGCCCCCATCAGACCTCAGATCAGCGTCTTGTGCCCCCTCAGATCAGCGTCTTGTGCCCCCATCAGACCTCGGATCAGCGTCTTGTGCCCCATCAGACCTCAGATCAGCGTCTTGTGCCCCCATCAGACCTCAGGTCAGCGTCTTGTGCCCCATCAGACCTCAGATCAACGTCTTGTGCCCCCCTCAGACCTCAGATCAGGGTCTTGTGCCCCCCTCAGACCAGCGTCTTGTGCCCCCCTTCAGACCAACATCTTGTGCCCCCATCAGACCTCAGATCAGCGTCTTGTGCCCCCCCCTCAGACCAGCCCACCCAAGCCACTTTAAAAAAACATACTTACCTGTTCTGCGCTGCCGCTGCCATCAGGTTCCCCGCTCCACTGTCTTCCCTGCCGGCGCACACTATGACCTGACGCTGTACAGGAGAAGGCCGGGCCATTAAGGGGGCGCTCTGGCAGGGCGCCCCCTTAACTGGCCGGGAGTGAAGCGCCCTGTGCAACCGCACGGGCCGCACACCCCAAAGGCCAGCCCTGGGTGTGTCCCTGCACAGTGTGACAATGGCAACACTGAGTTGCAAGTAGCAAAACAAACAAGCAAACAAACATTTGTGTGCCCCGCATTTCATATTTTCCATAGACATTTTGGTAACGTTTGGAGCTGGTGTTTTTATTACAAAAAATGCACTCAAAACCGCAGATGCCATAAATGCCACTAAAACCACAAAGTGCAGAAAAACAATACTAAAAAACGATGTATGACCCCACCCTTTGGACTCATGCACATGACAGTATTTTTTGCCCGATCCACATTTTTTGCAGATCACACATGGACCCATTCATTTCTATAGGTCTGCAAAAAAAAAAAAAAAACGGACAGCACACACATGGCATCCATGTGCTTTCCGCTTCTGTGTGGCTGGGCCCCATATGTTAGAACCTGTCCTATTCTTGTCCATTTTGCGGCTTTTCTACAGTGGGTCCCGTGACACAAACTGGATACACGATTTGCGGACGGCAAAACAGATACGGTCATGTCCATGAGGCCTTGAGGATGATGTCACACACAGATTTTTGTCATATGTAATTTTTGCTTTAATTTTTGAGCTGAAGCCACATGTGGTTTGGAAGGGGACAAGAAATATAAAATCAAGGAATTCTCATCTCTACTGGATCCATTTCTGCCAACACTAACTCAATGCGGCAGTCCTGCTCCTCTTCCTATCTTCCATCTTCCCAGCGTGTCACAACGTGTTGGGGAGATAGGGAGAGGCTGTAGTGCTGACCATAACTGCACTGTGTTACTGCACTAAGCACTGAAAGCCCTGTTCTCCTCCCTGTACTCAGTGCATAAGAGAGAAGGAAGACATCTAACCTAGCAGAGTTAGGGCTCATGCACATGAATGTGTGCAGTCAGTGCCCGTGCTGTGGACTGCAATTTGGGGTACACAACGCACGGGCACTGACATTGGGGCCGCATGCAGATCATGGACCCATTCATTTGAATGGGGTCCACGATCTGCATCCGACGGTCCGCACCGCAAAAAAGTAGTGCATGCGCTACTTTTTCGCAGTGCAGAGGCATGGGCAGAAACCCATTGAAGCATACTGTAGTGCTTCCATTATGTTCCGATCCGTGCCTCCGCTCCGCATCTCCCGGATTGCGGACCCATTGAAGTGAATGGGTCCCTGATCCGTGATGCGGGCTGCAATACGGGCACGGGCCAGCACCGGTCGTGTGCATGAGCCCTTACCAGCGGTTAACACTGGCAGCAGGTCTGTTACACAGCTGAGACAGGGATAGTTAGAAGAGGCAGGCTGGAAGCCTCTGCACTGTGTCTACACATAGCCATCTTCAGCGCTAAGTATAACCCTAAAGACAAACTCTTTCCCTAATAAAGTATATTACAAAAATGTTAAACAATACTGTCCCGCCACAGTTTTACAGGTTTTGTTTTTATGGGCTCACTATGCAGTAAAATTTACTTATGTTCTTAATTCTCCAGGTCAGTATGATTACGGCGATACCCCATATGTATAGTTTCTCTTGCGTTTTAATGGTGAGAAAAATAAAAACTTGAACAAAATGCATTTTTTCTTTTCATGGCCATATTCTGACCCTCATAGTTTTTATATAGTCTATGGAGATGTGTGAGGGCTAATTTTTTGCGTGACCATCTGTAGTTTTGAGGGGTGTATGATTTTTTGATCACATTTTCATTACATTTTTTGGGGAGGTAAAGTGATGAAAAAATGGCGAATCAGCCATTTTTATTTTTTCCGTTACGCCATTCACTGTATGGGAGATTTTTTTAAAAATATTTTAATAGTATGGGCGTGTTCACGTGCAGTGATGCCCATGATGTTGATTTCTTTTATTGTTTCAGTATTTTGATTTAGGGGAAATGGGACGATTGGAATTTTTATATATTCCATATTTTTTAAAAACTTTTTTGCTTTTTATTAGGTCCCCAAGTGGACGACAACATGTAGTCATCAGAGTTAATGGAATTTTCTCCATTATTGTATATGGAAATGGGTATAGTACAGTTCTGTGGTTCCACCTGCTGGCCTGAACTGTAAAATGCAGGTAATGAGTCTGGAAGCCTAATAGGCTCAAGCTCAGTAATATGTATGAACACTTCTCCGATCTCTGCCAGGGGAAGCTGTTCCATCCAGGCTTCTGGCCACATTTGACCACAGCATCTGAGAGGTAAAATGTCTGCAACTGGCATTACCGCTGGTCGCAGACATTAGCCGTGGGTGTCTACTCTGAAACAGCAGACACCCAGTAGCGATGGCACTCGCTCTGCTCCGGATATGCCATCAATGTCAGATAGGTGCTGGTCCCACCTCTGGGATTTGCTTCCATCTGCAGAACGGGGCCCCTGAAGTGAAGGGAGAGTAACCGAGCAATTACGGCCACCCTCTGTACGCTACCAAGCGCTGGCTATTTCCAGCAGTCCCATTGCAGTGACTGAGGTGGTAGCCATCCATGTGTGAATGGAGAGCACACCACCCATGCGCAATGTGCTCTCCTTCACTTTAAGGGTCCATTCAGGAGATAAGAGCTCAGACCTGCACCTGACATTGACGGCATATCTAGTGATATGCCACTAATGTCTGAGATGGAAATAATCCTTTAAGTACATTTTTTCTCTACAAGCGCCCCCTGCTGTTTATTCTTCTGGTCCACCTTCTCCTGCATTCAGTGGTGAACTAACATGCCCAGTGGCTTCCTGCTGCCCTTTCCTCAGTGCTGGCATAGTGATCTCATAGAGAAGCAGCCCAGACACCTTCCATTCATTCATCCCTACTTTAAATTTGTAGAAATATATAGTAGCTGTATCTTCCTCTAGATAGTAGAGAAGGTACTAATTGGGTACATACCATATGTGTCTCTGGGGCAATATGTGACTATCTTCTATGCAGGGAAGGAAGGGGTTAACTAGAGCTAATTTCTATGAACTGCAGGTGCTTGATGAGCTGTTGCCCACATACAGAAAGGGAATGGAGCCCTCCAGACATGGGCTCATGCACACGACTGTGTGCCGACCGTTCTGTGCATTGCGGTCCCCAATGCATGGACAGCATCCGTGCGTTTCCGCAGACTGATGCAGACCCATTCAACTTGAATGGGTCCGTGATCTGTCTGCACTGCAAAAAAATAGAACATGTTCTATTTTTTTGTGGTGCGGAGGCATGGAGAGAGACCCCATGGAACCACTCTGCAGTGTTTCCTTGGGGTTCTGCGCCTCCGTTCCTCACCACACCTTCTGGATTGCCGACCCATTCAAGTGAATGAGTCTGCATATGGTGATGCGGTGCACAAACGGCCAGAGCCAGTATAATGTGGACCCGCTGTTTGTAGTAAGCAATATGGGACCGGCTGGCATCATTTTTTTTCCATTCTTCTGATCCATCAGAACAGAAAAAAATGGACCTGTTACTTTGAGCATCAGTTATGCTCAGTTTGCACTAAAAATCTGTCTTTTTTGAGATTCAGATATGATCAGTTTGTGTCAGTTCTCTTAGAGATCCATTATTTTAGGCAAGCCTTTTTAACAGAACAAAAACGGATGCTCAAAATAATGGATCCGTTTTTTAAAAAAATGTTTCTGTTCTTCTGACGGATCAGTAGAACAGAAAACAAAACGCCGATGCGCCTTTAGTGAGTGAAAAGTGATTCCAATAGGCATTATATATCTAAATTAAAGAAATAAAGAGCCAATAACGGACCCCATATGTAAACATGTATAGAACATATGGTGAATGCTATAAATGAGCGCACTGTGCATCCAACAGGAACCAAAAATTGTTACTTTAGTTGCACATTATATTTAGACTCAGCATGTCATGATAAACTCATTTCACACTTGTCACATTGGGTGTTAATGTTCTCTTTTAAAAATATCACTCACTTTCATTATTACTGCCCTTTGGCACAGATGAAGTAGATGAGATGTCAAGATCCCACTAGAGTGTTTCAGCTAGAGAGCAGGCAGCCTAATCTCCGTTACTGCACACGTAACCACATCCACTCATTAGATTTTACAGAATCAGGACGTAGTCAAGTATCTGAGAGGACATTACCTTCATACCATTATTAATGCTTAAAGAGGTTGTTCGCGAGAATTAACCAGTAAAAGACCAGGCCACTTACCCTAAACCTCTTCCTGACCAGGGGCATTTTTTGTCTTTTTAGTACATACCGTACATCTTTGAAAGAAATAGCTTTTTTTCCTGTTCGGTTATGTAAATAATTTTTGCACCTTCTTTTGATAATACATGGGATTTATTTTTGCCATTTTTATTGTATCTTTATTTTTCAATAGCACATAGTTCAACTAAAATACTTTGTTATTCCTCCTTTCCATAACAGTTGTTTTTATATATGGGGATATATAGTTTGTGGAGCGTGTTTTTTTTTTTTTCAATTTTATTATTTTACACCTTGTACCCTGCATAATAGAAACCACCCAAAAATTACCCCAGTATAGGAACTGCACCCCTCAAATTATTCAAAACTGATTTTACAAAATTTGTTAACGATTTAGGTATTCCACAGGAATTAAAGCAAAATGAAGAGGAAATTTTAAAATGTCATTTTTTTTTGTTCCATTTTAATTCATTTTTCCTGTAGCACAGGAAAGGGTTAATGGCAAAACAAACCTCAATATGTACTACCCTGATTCCAGAGTTTACAGAAACACCCCATATGTGGTCGTAAATCTTTTCATGGACACATGGCAGGGCTCAGAAGGACAAGAGCGCAATGTTGTTTTTGGAGGGCAGATTTTGTTGGAATGGTTTTCAGGTGCCATGTGACATTTGAAGAGACCCTGAGGTATCCCTAGAAAGGAAACCCCCCAAAAGTGACCACATTTTGGAAACTACACTCTGAGGGGTGAAGATAATGCTTTTTTTAGTCACCTTTTGCAGTGGACAGTACTGTCAGTTTTAGGCTTAGGTACATGGCAAGCCTGGTTGCCTTTGTAAGGCGTCTAGCTGCCATGGCAACCATCGGGATGCTGCCACTGCAGCACAGCGACCCGATAGAAGAGAGAGGGAGCTCCCTCCATTAACCCCTTACATCAGCAGTTGCTACTGAATGCAGCATGTATGAAGTTAAGCATCTGGGAGTGGTGCCAGCACCAATCTCGGCCGTTGCAGCAGAGTGTCAGCTTTATGTTACAGCAGACACCTGCTTTTGATGGCAGCGGCTCACTTACTGGGCTGCCACCATCTTCACATGTAATGGTGCAGGGGGCAAGAAGGGGGAATCATGGTCACTGGCAGCATCAATAACACAAAAGGAGCATCGAGGCACAAGGGGGGGGGGGGCATACCTGCATTGCTGACATGGATGGAGGTGAAAATGTAATGATCATCCAATTTGTGTTACTTCTGGACATCCTAGAACAAGGATCTGTTTATAGGGAGGGAAGGGTGGTTCTCCACCAGTACAGGCCAGTTATTTTGCCATATATCAGATGTGTACTATTAAATGGTTAGTTAACATCTTAAATATCCACCGGATATTCCATAACTGGATGATAACAATGGGTCCCACCTGTGTGGCCCACCTCTGTATCTAGAAATGGGGTCCCTCATCTCCTCCCATCTGGTTATAGCAACCAGAGGTAGTCAAAAGTATGGAGACAGCTGAGCAGACTGTGCTACATTATTTATGTAGCTTGGATGTGTTCATAGTCCCTATGACTCGTACAGGTTAGTATGCTATCAGTTTTTAAAAAAAAATGGATAGCACACTTAAAGGGCTTGTGCACCTTTAGGGGGCTTTGACAAATCCTTCCCCCTCTTGGACAGACATGCGAAGTGAAGCACACTTACCTGCTTCCCAGCTCTGGTTCCTCGCTCCTTCTCTTCTTCTTCTCTTCCTGGCCACAGCTGCTCGGCAGCCTCCAGGATACAAACTTCTGCTTTGGCACTGCTGTAACCAATCACCGGCCACACTGATGACCTGCTCCCCTTGCATCATGCAAAATGGTCACATGGAGCCAGTGTTGGGAAGCAGGTACGTAATGCTTTTATTCAGAGGTCTGCCCAGGAGGGGTGCTTGCCAAACTTCCCCTTCCAATAAGCATAACCCCTTTAAGGAAAATATGGTTGTGTGCATGGGCCTTCATTCTGTAACTCCAGAACCTGGTGCAAGCATAAAACATCCATTAAAATATAGCACATCTGTGCCATTATAGGGGTTTTCGTACTTCAGGACACACTGCTTTCACACTATAGAAAAAGTGCCGGCCTCACTGTGGTTGTAGTACAAGGAGCAAATGCTTCCAAAGCAATTTCATTAGTAATTGTGCCGAAAAAAAAAATCTGAAATAGGAAACAGACTAAGGCTACTTTCACACTAGCGGAGAAGGCTCCCTACTGTCTGCGCCGGCTCCCTACTGTCTGCGCCGGCTCCCTACTCTACTGCACTAACTCACTTCTGCGCCGGCTCCCTACTCTCTACTGCGCCGGCTACTCTCTGCGCCGGCTCCTTCACACTCTTAACTACTCTCTGCGCCGGCTCCCTACTCTCTGCGCCGGCTCCTACTCTCTGCGCCGGCTCCCTACTCTGCACTCACTCTTATAGAGGACCTGCACATTTATAGAGGACCTGCAGCCAGGGAAAGAGGATATACAAGCTGTTGAATTGAAGAAGATGTCATTTTCTCTAGAAAATGTATTGACTTATGCAAAAATGAAATAAAAATGATAATGCTTTGTGAATTCCGCAGAGCTGCATGCAAGAGAGACACAAATAAAAGAAAAACACTGGTTAGAAACAATCGGTTTATTTGGTTTTAAAATAAACTAAGTGTACAATTGAAAGAACGGATTTGGCACTACGCTATACAGTGGTTACACCTGTGTGCTGAGTGCTGGTAAATCCCACACTAGGTCTCTGCTGTGCTTCAAAGTATCACCGGGTCACTTGCTCAGCAGGTAGGCAATAAAAATAACAGCATTCCTTCAAGGAACACAGTACACATCTTTACAGAGGGAAGATGAGTTTGCCAAAATGAGAATTATCTCCACGTATAAAGTACCTTGCTAAAAATGTCACCTAGTAACATATCAGCAACAGGAGTATAGCACAGAAAAAAGCTGCAAAAATGCAGATGTTATGTACGTATGTATATCTATGTGTGTCGATATACACATGCTATATACACACAGACATGCATACATTAAATAAAATCCATGTAAATGCTTGGAACTAAGAGCAAAATAATTTAAAAACACAAAAATACGGCATGTCGCCTGATACAAAGCGGAAACCTAGCTTAAACGTCTGCTCTTTACAAACCAATGCTGTCATTTCATGTAAAAGGTTGCAACCTGTACAATGTTTTTTTCTGTTTTTTTTTTTTACTACTGTTTCTACATTTTATACATTTATTTAACACATCTAAAAAAAAGTCTTCGAGTCCTTGTGTTTTGTGGCAAAGGAGCCAATTATTGTCTTTCTGTAGTATGATACATCAAACGTTTTCAAGCACAAGTATCATCCATCCATTAAAATCACCAAGACATTTCTTCTATTGGACTACCATGATAAAAAAAAAAAAGAAAAAAAAAAATTTCACACGTGGGTGGCTAGATGCCAAAAAATTCCCTAAGCTGGGCCTCGGTCCTTCACATCACACAAATTCTTCCCTTTATATGGTGCACTGGGAAAAGAAAGCATTAACATATTAAGGTATGTACAAGCAGGGTCCGCTTTACCCATTAATCACATACAGGACCATTCAGTCCGTGTTTTCCCAGATTTTTTGACTGATGACCTACACTCTGGAAAGGTCATGAGTATCTGATTGGTGAGGGGGCCGACACCAGGGACCCCCACGAGCACCGCAGCCTTCTTGCAGCTAAGCCTAGGCCATGTGACATCACTTTTATCAGTCACATGACCTAGGTGCTCAGCCTCATTGAAGTGAATGGGGTTGAGCTGCGGGGCTACTGCCTTTTCAAACAGTCCCGGGTGTCAGACCTCCACCAATCAGATACCGATATAAAAGTCTTGGAAAACCCCTTTAATGTTATTATTTCCCTTCCCTCCCAATTTAATTGTTCTTTTCCTTCCAGATATAACTTTTTTTTTTATTCCATCATCATAGCTATAAGGTGGGCTTTTTGAGGGGCACATGTTTTTTAATGGCACCATTTTATATACCTTGGAAGGCTTTGTCCATATCTGCATTGAAAAAAGGGTCAGAATCGCTGGATCCATTGCATGATGGAAACAAATCGAACCTGGCGAATCCCTACATTCTACCCTCCAAAAATAGTGAGGAGGATAGGCTATTTTGTTTGGCATTTTTAATGGAATTTTCAATGCAGATGTGACTGAAGGTTAATGTATTTTTTTTAAAAGAACACTTTTCTGTGGAGTGGAATGGAAAAATAATGCATTTCAGCTATAGTTTTTTTGCATTTCAATTTTGTGCTGTGGTCTCTTCCTTCTCAGGATCAGTGGATGTCCCAGAGGTTGAAATACCCCTTTAAGTAGCAGTGCCTACAAGTTAATACCACCTTACAATGATCAAATAACTGTATAAAGTAATTTATTGAATGTTAAATTGCCATACATTAAACATTGCTATATATTAAACATTAAGATGATGACCTCAGTAATGATACTTGGGTATCCCCCATCTTGGATATTGTGGGCATATTGCTAGGATCTGAGAGGTGCAGAGGGGGAGGTCAGAAGCCTAAACCCATGCTTAGACTGGGAGTGTGTCTCAGACTCTCCATCCTTAGATCACAGGAAAGGTAAGCAGTAAAGATGAGCGAACGTGCTCGAAACAAGCACTGTACCGCTCGGCTCCCCTGCGCTCGCATGGACGCAGGCAGCCGCTTCCGTCCTCCTGAGGAGGACGGAAGCGGCTGCCTGCGCCCATGCGAGCGCAGGGGAGCCGAGTGGTACAAGTGCTCGTTTCGAGCACGTTCGCTCATCTCTAGTAAGCAGGCAATCCCATCTTGGACATTGGGGGCATATTTGTTCCCATTGTCTGATGGGTCCCTAAACTTAGAACAGAGCCCCGCAAAGTGCCGGAGGGGGCACTGCTCAAGTCTATCACAGGCTCAGCACATGGAGGACCAATTTCCAGTACAACAAGGGCAGAATGATATAATAAAATAAAGTCTAATCCACCAGGGAGAAAAAAATTAATATTATGGAACTACCAAATATAATAGGGGAATGACCCTTAACAAGGAGAAACCTGGTCGCTTTAAGGACTCATTCACATTTCCGTGTCAATGTCACATCCGTGACAAAAAGACTACGTGCTTCATCCGTGAAGGATCCGTGGTTGGTCCATGTGTCCGTTTTTACCATGACGTTGCTCAGATAAAAATTAATTTCCAAAGGATCTCCTATTAGTCTTCAGTGAAAAACGGACACAACACGGATGTGAGTCAGTGATTTTCACAGACCCATAGACTTACATGAGCGCGTTTGGTCCTGGACACGGATTTAAGATGGACATCCTTCCGCTGTTTTTATGTGGATGCACGGAACGTAAAATTTTACGGAAATGTGAACAGATACACCAAAATACAAATGGGGGCACCTACAGTGAATAAGTGTGTGTAACAGTAACTAACCACGCCGATAAATAGCACACACCACAAGCATGTACAAAAATCACCTTTATTAATGAATAATATAATATCTAAAAAACCATTAAAATCAATGGCGGAAACATACACAGAAATAAATTACTAAGGGGGTATACTGGATGTAGCCAGACGAGTGTAGCCTCCTACAGTGTACGAGGCTACACTGGTCTCCTGCAGCAGGCTACACTGGTCTGTACTATATACTGGTAACCATGTGCATGGGTGTGGTTATATATTGGATTGTTTGACTGGCATTAGTATTATACTATATAGATGACAACACTTATATGTTTCAGTATTCATGCCCATATTTACTCTTGTTCACGTGGATTTACACCCCTGTATACCCCCTTAGTAATTTATTTCTGTGTATGTTTCCGCCATTGATTTTAATGGTTTTATAGATATTACATTATTCATTAATAAAGGTGATTTTTGTACATGCTTGTGGTGTGTGCTATTTATCGACATGGAAATGTGAACAGATCATTGATTTCTTATGGGTACGTGTGCTGTCCGCAGAAAGTGCGGACAGAGCACGTCAGTGAAAAACAGAAGTGTGAACAAAGCCTAAGGAGGGTTTTGGTCACAAGCCCAACCCGACTGCTTTGATTGACAGGCCAAGCAGTGACAAAGCGGCTATGGAGGGGCTGGCCACAGAAATGAGTGGAGCTTGGGTGCAACCAGAGCAATAGTGACACCCTCTTTGCACCAAAAGCCTAATTTACATATTAAGACTAAATGTCATAACTCAGGAATGGAGACTCAGATCAATAAAAAGAAAAACAGCAGTTTAATCAGATGAACCACAGCTATGTGTCTATGCAAACAGCTGGAGAGGGAGGACGATGGTGACCGATCTTCTTTCAAGTTTCAAAGCTGGTACTTATGTGTGCATAAACCGATGTCAGGCTTCAAGACATGTGACTTGGATCTCAATATAATCCCTCCCCATCTCTTGGACCTGAGCAGATTTTCTGCAGATGGCACATAACACAAGTCCTATAGCGTGTGCCCACAGAAAAAAGGGAGCATGGTATAGCTATGGAAATGAGCCCTGCAGAGCCAGCGGCATGTTCCTGCAAACACAATTCTAACTAAAGCTCACCTGTTATGCATAGTAGCAAGGAGAGACCAGCAGATCAGTCAGTACCACTAACTGGTCATCTGTGAATTGCTGCTTGTGTTCCTGCCAGTTATCATGGTGCGTCCTCCGGAAATTAGACAGAGTTTTCTTCACAGTCATCTAAAAAGAGATGACAAATTACTGCAACTTAATACTGAAACTACAGGAAAAAATTTAAAGGAAAATGAAAAATGGGTAGGAAATAAGTTGTTATAATGGGACAACCCCTTTAATGTTTTTAATGCTGTTTCCGTACAGCATTAAAATGTACAGTCTCCGTGTAGGTCCAAAATTGCACAAGACTCCGGTGAATTATTACGGTATTACTATCTGAGTATTTAAAAACATTTTAAAATAGGAATCTGAAGTGGGTTTTGGTACAGAGGTACCAGTCAGTCAAATAGATTACTATTTTATAATGTTTTTAAATACACAGATAGGAATACAGTTTCCTTCCTGACAATAGAAGAGACCACTGCAGTGATCCCCTCCACAGTATGGGGAGGAGCAATCACTAATGCCATCACTCGTCCACATACAGAATCATTATCTACCAGCACCGGAGGATGTTTAGACGGAACGATCGGCTGCCGGCAAACAATGATTTAGGTGTCTGCAAAAACAATCCCATCACCTAATGAACGAGCATTTCGCTCATTCCTCAGGTAATTGGCGGCACCTTTACACTGGAAGATTATTGCTTCATATGAACGCTTGTTGGCGATAATCTGTCGGAACATCGGGAGGTATAAAGCGGCCGTTAGTTATATTTACTATGTAATTTTATAATTTGATATAAAGAATTGGCGTGAATCAAAGAAAACAATGCCAGTTACAGCTGCAAATTACCTCTATGGGCTGAGGATCATTGAGATGGGCACTGAGATCCATTAGCAGCTGTGGCATCCAAGTAGGGACATCATAGGGACTGGATAAAATGCATGCACTGAGCCCTAGTACTCCAGCGTGGCGTTTAACAAGATCTGCAAAGGCAAGGAACAGAATAAATAGACAATGGGAGACCAATGAGTGGAAGAATATGCAACTCCCATCAGTTATTGCTTGACTACATTTATAATGTATGGTAATATATAATTACATAATGAATTATGCAGCAATATTGGACTTGGACACAATTGACTCACAATTTCCCCTTCTATGTCCCCTTCACTGAAATGACGGATGGAGCTGTTATTTCACTTGCACTGCAGTCCAGTATAGGAGACCCCTCACCATATACCCCATCAGGGCATTCTGAGATAGAGGAAGGTTCCATAATAGGGGCCACATTGAATTAGCCAGAGCAGAGAGTCACTGTAAAGAACAGTTCTCATTCTAGAGGACGCCCATGGATTCTAATCAGAGGCATGTAATACGTCATTGAGATGAGCACCCAGAGAGCAGTTCTCCCACTGATAACATATGATCACCAGGGGCCCACTGACTTCCCTCTATATTGTAAAAATACATTCTTATTCATGAAAACATGGCACCTCCCAAGACATGGCACTAAACGCTACCAACCTCCGGACGGTATGGTGTCCACCGCTGTTCCTAGGTCCCTCTTCCGTTTTTTTGGAAGCCTAGTTTTGCAGAGCTTTTCAAAGTGTTCTTGCATAGCAGCATCCATTGTCAGGAAGTTGCACTGTAAAAGACCACTCAGCGTCGTGGCGGCCATTTCTCTCACCTGAAGACAAAACACGCACACTGCAGTGAGAATATAATGGAACATGCGTAAAACAATAGATGAATGAAGGAATAGCATGGCTGGTCTATACGACCCAGAGGCTCAACTTTTTGCGGTGTAAATCTTTATCCAACTGCAAGTAACTAATTCATTTCTGAGCCAACCTACATGTATTTGATATTTTTCACGGGAAACCATAGACCTTTCTTTTGTGCCATTACATGACAGACATAATATTAAAAATACATATATATCTAAGGAGAAACTTTGAAAAAGTGAAAATTATGAAAAAATGTACTGTATTTTTCAAACTATAAGACACTTTTTTTTCCAAAAGTAGGGAAAAGTGGCAGTGTGTTTTATAGTCTGAATGCTAATGACTGGCTCTACTCACCATGCCTGGTGTTCTTCCGGGCCCCGCTCTGCCCTGTGTCCTGACTGCGTATAGTGTCAGGACACAGTGAACGTAGGCATGCACTATGAGGTTGGATGTGTGGTCTGATGGGTGGAGTCCGATTTGAGGTCTGATGAAGGGGTCCGATCTGAGGTCTTGTGGGGGGGGGGGGGGGCATCCAATCTGAGGCTGATGCTGATGGAGGTTGAGGGGTCTGATCTGAGGCTGATGGAGGTTGAGGGGTCTGATCTGAGGCTGATGGAGGTTGAGGGGTCTGATCTGAGGCTGAGGCTGATCTGAGGTGATGAGGTTGAGGGGTCTGATCTGAGGCTGATGGAGGTTGAGGGGCTTGATTACGTTTTTTATTTTATTTTCCTCCTCTAAATCCTGGGTGCGTCTTATAGCCCATAAAATATGGTATATTTTTCATTTATCAATTCTTTAACAGTTACAAAAGATTTCAAGAAAATTAATTTCTAAATTTTTTAAATATTTTTAAGAAAGCAAAAAGATAAACAAATGTGTATATGTCTGTATATTTCACACACAGCTATACTATTGCTAAAACTAATATATTTTTATGAACGAAAGGGGGGTGAGGGAAATGTGTGTATGTAGTCTGCTATACAATTGTTTAAACTACAGCTGTAACTATTTTTTATCTTTATTTTTTTAATTAATTTATTATAAAAAAAAAAAAAAAAAAAAAAACACACTAATTAACTCCTTCCTGCCTTAGTCCGGGCAATAAGGGGTTAATTCACAGACTGCAGGCACATTTAATTTTACATCAACAAGAGCACTCTCCTGATGGATAGTTGTAACACCCTGCTACAATGATGCCACGCCGAAAGACCACTTCCACTGGTCTCAGGGATACTGTGACCACAGATGTCCAATGACAGCACAGTCACAGCGATCCGCGGTGCCACGGGGTGCTGGCAGATTGCAATGTAACCCAACGCTTTTATATGTCGGGTTACAGTTAAGAGCCTACTGCCACGATGTATAAAGTTGATTGGTGGTAGGCAAAAAGTTAACTTGTAAATGGCGAAAGAAAAATAAGTGAACTCTAGGCAGAATGTCTATAACGTGGCTATGAGTCACATAATGTAGCTTGGACTATGTAGAGCCTAGGTGCACCTTCGCTGCCATGAAGAGGTTAAGTGCATCGTAGATTAATCATCGTTAATAAAAGAGGCCACAATTACTAATAAGTACATATTGTTACATGGTAAAATGTAAACACAGAGCTTCATCTGCTTAGGGAGGAAAGCAAGGACCGGCACTCTGCATGTAATCTGCCATATTATTGCAAATTATCTCCTTGAACATAATGTTCTAGAGTCGCACAAATCAGTAAGTGTAACGGCAAGTGCTGCTCTAATTAAATAGACCAACTTGACAATGAGCTCATTTGCACGTCCATCGTACATTATTAAAATGTGATCAAATTGATTAAGAATTGTCAAACGTACCAAGTGAAAAAGTATGTTCAAAATTCTGCCGACAATTTGCAGGCCCCACTCTGGGACCGTGTTAATAAATGAAACATGAAGTGTAGCGGGAACGGCAGAATAAGTGGAGGCTCGGCTGTAAAATGAACACACTCACTGGGGAGCCTGACATTTGTCTCTCGCTGTTCCCTGCACACAGTTCCAGTTTTTTGTACATTCAAATTATTCGCAGACAAACCAGAAATGGGTCAGGAGGTACGCTGATTATGCCCACGCCTGCTCACATGAAATATTCACAGCTTTGTGTCGCCGTACTGTATACATAGTAGTAACATTAAAATCACTAGGTGAACACTGATTATCTTGTAACAATGGTATAGGAGAACAGTCTGTTCTTGCCGGTGATGTGTTGAACGGAGGAAAAATGGGCAACCAAAAAGATCTGGGCAACCTTGACATGGACCAAATCGTGCTGGCTAGACAGCTAGATCAGAGCATCTCCCACACAGCAGGTCTAGTGGCGTGCTCCTGGGATCCAGCTGTTAATACCTACCAGAAGTGGTCCAAAGAAGGAAGACCAATGGGCTATGGGCTCCCAAGTCTCATTGATGGTCATGGGGGTAAGCAGTAATCTGGGCAATGTTCAGCATTCATGTGGATATTACTGTGACATGTGCCACCTTCCTAAACATTTTTGCAGACCCAGTACACTTTCACAACAACAATGGTTTGATGACTATGACAAAGGGTATTGACTTGACCTTCAAATGTCCCACATCTCCAACAAGTGACAGCAAATTGCTATAATCGTGTAGTTCCAACTGCAGAGACTCCCACCAATCATGAGAACAAGGTCCCTTCCACAGTGCCACTTCCAACCAGGCACTGTACAATGAAATGCTTTTCAGCATTTGCATTCAAGTGGATATTAGGCCTCTTTCACACTAGCGTTAGCACGGATCCGGCACCTAAAAGGTGCCAACGGATCCGTGCTAACGCTGGTACATGTGTGGAGCCGGAGCAGCGCTCCGGCCCCACACATGTTAACACAGACACACAGACATACATACATACATACTCACATACTCCAGGGACGCCGGCAGAACGTCTTCACGCGCCTTCTGCGCGCAGTGATGACGATTCCCCACAGCGCCCTCTGCTGGGCGCAGTGGGGAAACGTCATAGCTGTCCGCAGGAGGCGCGTGAAGACATGCTGCTGGCGTCCCTGGAGTATGTATGTATGTGAGTATGTATGTCTGTATGTATGTCTGTATGTATGTCTGTAGCTGGATCCGGAATGACCCCCCATTGGAAATCAATGGAGGACAGATCCGGATTACTGGTGTGTCACACCAAACGCATCCGTCCCCATTGATTTGCATTGGGGGTCATTCCGGATCCGTCTTGGTGCGGATGCCTGGACCGGAGAGCAAACCGCAGCATGCTGCGGTTTGTTCTCCAGTCTGAAGACGGAACGGAATGCTTTCAGGAGCATTCCGTTGTCTTCAGTTCAGTTTTGTCCCCATTGACAATGAATGGGGACAAAACTGAAGCGTTTTTTTCCGGTATTGAGCCCCTATAACGGAACTCAATACCGGAATTTAAAAACGCTAGTGTGAAAGTAGCCTTACTCCGCTGCAGTCCCAGCACAGACCTTGAATAGAAAAAGATATGCAGTGCAATCTCAAGCAGCTCCACCTTTTCAGTTGTTGTCTCTACATTCTGAAAAGATTTAGCAAATTGAGAATTTACACACTTAAATTTTTAGTAAGGTGCATTCCTAGTAATGCTCTATCTTAATCATTTCCTGTGTAAAAGGGTCGCTGATCACCTGATGAGTGAGCAAAAGGAAAGCATTGGTGATACAAAGATCGAAATCATCATTGCTGGGCAGGAGATCATGCTGTGCAGAGATCTGCTGCTCAGAAACAGGGATGCTCTAGGGAAACAAGCTATCGCAGGAGCGATTACTAGTCCCCATACAGAGGAGATGATTGGGGTATGTTCTCAAAAATTGCCTGCTGTGTTGGCCTGTGTAAAAGAGCCTTTACTGTGTATACAGAGATAGCTGGCATTCACTGATAAGATGGCCCTGTGTACAACTAAACTCAGAAAGAGCAGAGACCTAAATGTAAAAAAATTTAAAATTTTTGCTGAATTCCCCCCCCCCACAAAACTACATTAATCTGTTCAGTCTATAACATGCTGCCTGCAGATTCCACTGCATTTCACGGTGACAGGTTCTCTTTCAGATTTTAGAATCCCATTCATTCAGTTCCTTGTCATGAACAGACATTTTTAGAGCAACAACAACACTAAGTAGTTTTGCCATGATAATTACCTCCAGTTGCTCATCTGCCATCATCTGTAGAACCAGCCACTTGATGCCTTGAACAGTTTCTTTATTATTAAGGAATATAAAGAGATTGTAGAAGACCATCGTCTGAGTATAGGTCAAGACTGTGTACCTTGCATGCCAGGAGCTACTTCTTGCGGTCTACAGATTCAAACAGCAGAAAAGCTCAGTAAGAACGACAGCTTCAGATGTGCTTTTTCACATTTATTGAAGAACATTCTAGCAAAAGTTTTGAGAAATGCATATGGTAAACACCATGTAAACTACTAGACTGTTCTCTCTCTATAAACACAGGTATGTAAGGGACAAAATAAAAGGACGGTCATGTAAACCACCGGAGCAATATGGCCGCCGAGGCTACAACTTTATTAACACAAACTTTGATAATAGTAAAGGGCAGTATAAAAAGAAACATCCATTTTGTTAATGCACTGCATTATAGGCCACAGACACTTTTGTACTGACTGTTTATTGCCAATTTGTTCCTACATGAAAAATGAAACTACTTTCTAAATAGGTTTCATAAACCCCCCCCACTACTGAGATCCCCTCCATTACCTGTATGGCGGCAATCCAAATATCTACACACCATACAGCGTAATGCTCAGGGCCCTGGAGCCCCATACTCCACCATGGAGTTAAATAAGGTGACTCCTGAGGTAAAATGCATTTAGTGGAGATGAACAAAAATGATCAATATGCAGCAAAAAGATTACTTTGTCTCTCTGCACAGAGGTATATAGATTTTTCATCGGTGATCCATGTGTGGGATAATTTCATGTTTCCGTACCCTTTAATTCTTTAACTCTGCAGGGTCACTTAGGAGTAAAAGCACAGCACTATTCAAGCCACCCGTGCAGATACAGTATTTTGTGGACGGCAAATGTCACCTTTAGTTGTTCGCCTTTTTAGAGCTCTTCTGCAGACCCCACAGCATGGCTGGACCTGTGGTGGAAATCATACTTAACTAATCTCCGCCAATGAGTTCCAACTCCATCGCTGCCTCACTGGCTTAGCAGGTCCCGGGTCTCCCAGTGTCAACATCTGGTTGCAGCGGTCAAGTGTCACATGCCGCACAGGTGACGCACCACTGCCGTGGCCAGTCATTGGTTGACGTGAACGGTGTCAAACTGGAGGCTGACACAGGGAGACCCAGGACCTGCTGAGCCAGAGGGGCAGTGATGGAGCTGAAACCCAGCATATGTATAATTACCACTGCAGGTCTGGTCATACTGTAGGGTCTGTAGAAAAGCTCTAAAAAGGTGAACAACCCCTTTAAGATCCATTAGCCTGGGGCTAAACTACAGGACAACCCTGGCAGCCCTGATTACCTGTGTGTAGGAGTCTCTTCAACACACAAGGCATCACAATGGGGCAGACAATGGTGGGGTTCTGAGCTCAACAACATACTTGACAGCTGTCCCAATTTTGGTAGTATAATTCCCCCAAGACAATGGGTGGGGCTTGCATAAATGGGGTGTTAAAGAGCATAATGAAAAGCATTTTGAAAGTTAAAGTGCATTCCTAATGTTTTGGGGGATATTCCTTATTTTGGCAATTTAGATACTTGCAAGATTGTATGAAAGAAGAAAATATTTGTGATGGCAGTTACCTGATGATTTTTCCATATTCCCTATAGATAAAATAATGTTTAGGAAAAAAAAGGGGGGGGCAAAATCCAGAGGCATTTATTACCATCCACTGGAGGACAGGATAAGCTGTCAGTAAGGTACAGGCAAGATACTCACTTGTTTTAATACATCAAGGGCTAGTGGCACCTGCTCGGGGTAGAGTAACCCTTGAGACATCAGGGATAAGCACATTTTTGCATCTCTTTTCAGCTCATCATAGTTGTTGTCATTTTCTACAGGTGCAATCTAGTGGGGCACACACATAGAAAAAGGTTAGAAATGACATAAATATATAAATATGGAGCACAAGTTTTGGCGCTTCTGCCGCCAGTACAGAGGACAACTTGCCTTGAACAGGAGGGGTAGAAGCTGCAGCTGCTCTGGCACCGCAGTACAGAAAGATCTCCCTGCGCTTGCCATAATCCATTTCAATACTGGAAAAATAATATACACAAGAAAGCCATTAAATGTCAGCTGCTTTCAATATCTAGTCTGTAAAGTATCAACATCTTTGGCCATTTTTTTCACAAACATCTTCAATTCAATGTATTTTAGAGCAACCACTTACTGGTTTTCATCAATTTAATGGCCTGGGTCCTCTCATCTTGCTCCCCAACTCCATTTTCTTCCATCACGTGGTTTTGTATCTCCTCATCTGCCTCCATGAGGAACTTTAACTTCTCAAGAACACGGGCAGTGAATTCGGAAATACGAGGAGATTTGGTGGGTGCAGTGTTTGGCAAAGTGACATCAATCATGAATATGTAAGTCAGCACACTGCAAGTAAAGGACTTGTGGTTAGGTAGCGTAATGGACAGACGCCACATTCAGGATCTACGATAAACAAATTGGCATGCTGTGTTTTTTGTCCAGCTGAATCCCAGCATATTTGCCGGGCGGCAGCCAGACCTACTCCGGACTCCATTATAGTCAATAGTGCCGGCAGACATACTGGTAACATCAGGCAATGACAGATGCGGAGAATCTGCTGAAATAGCCTGCCTGCGCCAATGTGAAAGCAGCCTTCAAGGGAGTCTTTCACCTGTTTTTCACCAATATAACTAAGAGCACAGCGCCACAGAAGATTGCATACACATCCCAGACATACCTGTGTGCACTGTGTGTCTGTATTACATGTCACATCCCAGACATACCTGTGTGCACTGTGTGTATTACGTGTCACATCCCAGACATACCTGTGTGCACTGTGTGTATTACATGTCACATCCCAGACATACCTGTGTGCACTGTGTGTCTGTATTACATGTCACATCCCAGACATACCTGTGTGCACTGTGTGTCTGTATTACGTGTCACATCCCAGACATACCTGTGTGCACTGTGTGTCTGTATTACGTGTCACATCCCAGACATACCTGTGTGCACTGTGTGTCTGTATTACATGTCACATCCCAGACATACCTGTGTGCACTGTGTGTGTATTACATGTCACATCCCAGACATACCTGTGTGCACTGTGTGTCTGTATTACAGGTCACATCCCAGACATACCTGTGTGCACTGTGTGTCTGTATTACATGTCACATCCCAGACATACCTGTGTGCACTGTGTGTCTGTATTACGTGTCACATCCCAGACATACCTGTGTGCACTGTGTGTATTACATGTCACATCCCAGACATACCTGTGTGCACTGTGTGTCTGTATTACAGGTCACATCCCAGACATACCTGTGTGCACTGTGTGTCTGTATTACATGTCACATCCCAGCCATACCTGTGTGCACTGTGTGTCTGTATTACATGTCACATCCCGGACATACCTGTGTGCACTGTGTGTCTGTATTACATGTCACATCCCAGACATACCTGTGTGCACTGTGTGTCTGTATTCCATGTCCAGGAAAAGCACTTTTATTCTGCAGGAAAACAGCTCCCAAGTGCCCGGCTCTGCTGCTGCTGCAAACCAGACTGAAGAGGGGAGGGCTACTTTAGCTGCTCATATCTTGGGATTGGTAGCAGATTATATCCAGAATATTAGAAGATATAGCTGTTAGAAATCTAGTCGGAAGAGAAAGCTGTTTTTAGTTTCACTTTCAGCTGGGCACTTGGGAGCTGTTTTTCTGCAGAATAAAAGTGCTTTTTCTGGACATGTAATACAGACACAAAGTGCACACAGGTATGTCTGGGATGTGTCTGCAATCTTCTGTGGGGCACTGCTGTTAGATATATAGGTGAAAAACAGGTGAAAGACTCCCTTTTGTCTCAGTATGAAAACCTTGTCCATCTTACTCAAGAGGGCAAGGGGTCTTCACAAATATGTTCCCAGCTGAGGACTATGAGCAGAAATGGTGAGAGAATCTGCACAAGAATACCCCTGTAAATGGAAATACACAAATCCCTACAAAGTCATTTACCTTCCAATCCGCTCTCTGACATTTTTGTAGACTTGGGTTAACTTAGGTTCCAGATAGGCCAGCAATCTGTGAAGTAACTCTGGAACTCGCCACTCCTGTTGTGCAAGACCTCCCTGAAGGACATATAATCGGCTGTGGAAAGGAATGAAATGCAGTCATTATTATTCATTAATTTTAGTGTTCTCCATACAAATGTAGCTGGTGGCGGAGTGTTATAAGGGGCCCCTGTAATCCATATAATACAGAGTTGAGTAAGGGTAAAAAAAACAGGTGGAACGGTGCACTGCTAGAACCAGTTAATAAAAACAGTATAAAACAATATAAAGACAATCCGTGCCATGTGTTGGCGGCGATCCACCACCATTTTCAAGCACATGTAGAGTCTGTGTACTCAAGTGGGTTAAAGGGGTTCTCCAAGTTATATTTATTGATGACCTATCCTCAGGATAGGTCCTCAATATTAGATCGGCGGGGGTCAGACACCTGGCACCCCCGCCGATCAGCTGTTTGAACAGGAGGCGCGTGCCGTACCAGCGCTGCCTCCTCTCCATTGTTTACCTGCTCGCCGTAACATCAGTAGCAGTGAGCAGGTGTAATTACACCTATCCATCCCATTCATTTCAATGGGACGGCTCGTTCCTATACAAGTGTATGGGAATGAGCACTCCCATTGAAATGAATGGGACGGTTAGGGGTAATTACACCTGCTCACCGCTACTGATGTTACGGCGAGCAGGTAAACAATGAAGAGGAGGCAGCGCTGGCACGGCGCACGCCTCCTCTTCAAACAGCTGATCGGCGGGGGTGCTATATGAACATTAAAAAAAATTAACAATATTAATAATTGTAAAGGTCTTGAGGAGCAGGCCTTGGACTCTCTGCAGTTAACAATACAAATTGGGGATTGGAGTTTTACTCCCCATTGTTCACCTAATACTATAGATTTCCTCAATCTGACCTTTTTTATTCAGAAGAAAAATACTATTGCTACTAAAACACATTTTAAAGTTAAAAAAGTTATCTCCACTTTCAGAGTAGTCCTTACTTGAAGTAGAACTCCCGCAAAATCTTTATTCTCTGACCTGTTAGAAAGCTGCATGATGTAATCTGTAGTGAATGCAATCTTCTCATCAGTGTCTGTAATTCTGAGTTATCCCCTCTCTTCTTATTGTAGCTGGGTCATGTGACCAACTCCCTGACCTCCAACTGACCCAGGACAGGAAGCCAGTCACTTCTCTATTCATTCCTATGAGACTCGGGGCTCATTCACATGACCGTATGTATTTTGCGGTCCGCAAACAACGGATCCGCAAAAAATATGGATGACATCCGTGTGCATTCCGTATTTTGCGGAACGGAACAGCTGGCCCCTAATAGAACAGTATTATCCTTGTCCGTGATGCGGACAGTAATAGGACAAGACTCAATCTCGTGGAACGGAAATACAGACATACGGAAACGGAATGCACAAGGGAGACCTTCCGTTTTTCTTGCGGACCCATTGAAGTGAATGGTTCTGCATACGGTCCGCAAAAAAACGGAACGGACACGGAAAGAAAAATACGGTCGTGTGAACGAGCCCTCAGAGTGAGGCTCCCAAAGGAATGCATAGAGAAATAGACTTCCTGTTCACACATAAGATGCTGTGTCAGTTGGTGAGTCTGATTGCTAGTCACATGACACAGATGAGAAGCATCAGGGAGATATAACTCACAACTACAGACACTGGTAAGAAAATGACATTCACTACAGATTACATCATGTACCTTTCTAGCAGGACAGAGAATAACATTTTTTGCGGGAGTTCTTCTTTAAATGGCTACAAAACATACCTTATGGCCAATATTCAAAAAATTGTAATGAAACAGAGCTTAAAGAACAATGCAACCTTTTATGCAAGTGTTTTTTCTTTTGTTACAGAAAAAAATACCCTAAACCATTGACAGATAAATTTTAAGTGAACAGGAACATTCTCTAATCCATTTTTGAAAAAAATCGTTTCTCCCAAACCTTCGTCGAGGCCAACATTTTAAAAACTTACTGGCCTTCAGTGTTTTACCCTTGATAAGAAAAGACACACAAAAAGAAAAACAAATTCCTCTTTTATGAGACATTCCCCTGCCATAATATCCATTGTTTGTGCTGTCCGGATATCCCTGTTGATATTCTGTCTAATTTACAGGGACTGAGGTGTTCACCCCAAAATATCCTTTATAAGTAGTCAAACTGTAAAGCAAGTGCAACCTTTTAGAAAGTTATATTTTTGCACTATGTGATCATTGATAATTTATTTCTATTTTTCCTTATTATTTAATTGCCATATATATGTCAAATTTTGACATTTTTTTTGTTTTGCTTCTGTTTATAATCTACTATATGGGTTTATGTGAAAACTTGAAGATTTTCACTCTTTTTTGTTATTTTTGTTGGTTATTTATTCTGTTGGTACCCTAGCACCATTTTTCCTTGGGTTTCCTAGCGACCTCTAGGGTGTATTTTCTATTTCCACAGCAATTGAGCTTCTATTTCCTATTAATAATATTTATTTTACCGATTAATCAATTAAAAGGGTTGTGCAGCGGTTTGATATTGATGACCTATCCTCAGAATAGGTCATCAATATCTGATCAGCGAGGGACTGACACCTGGCACACCCAGCGATCAGCTTTTTGAAGAGGAGACAGTTCTCGCTGCCAGCGCTGCTTCCTCTTCATTAGACTGAGCGTCGTCTCCCCTGCAGCGGCACTGTAGTATAATTACCAGTACTTGCTACCTGTACATGTAATTACACTTGCTTCCAAGACGACTGGAAGTGTAATAAACAGGAAGTAGCGCTCGCATGGAGCACCGCCGCCTCAAACAGCTGATCGGCGGGGGTGCCGGAGGTCCTCAGGATAGGTCATCAATATAAAACCCCTGCACAACCTTTAAGTCTTTTTACACATTTTTTTTTCTCCACGTGTGTCTTAATATTGTTACATTCTGATTATTTTCATGCTTATATATGCATAAAATACAGCAGGGTGCTGATTTATCTATGGCAGTTTGGTGTATCCAACAAGTCAGTATCCCCAACAAGTCCATCTACTAGATCAAAGTATGTGCAAATAAGAATGTGCCATATATTATATATTCATGTAAAAGTGTAATGTAAACTTGTGGGTCTTTTGGATTGCTTTGCTATACTCTAGTGCACCTACCAAGCATCGACAAAGGAGCCTCCTTCTCCACTCACTGGAGATTCCAGCAACAGCTCAAACAACCAGTGAAGTTTCCGAGGATCTCTGCTCTCCTAAAAAACAAACAAAAAAAAAAACACAGACATTAAAGATGAAAACATTTCTTCACAACTGATGTGGGACTGCGGCCATCTTACATTTTGAAATCCTACTTGCAGAAGCACCAGTTTCCCAAATGACCGGTATCTATGGTGCTCTCCACTGGAGAACTAGCAGAGTCACTCAGTGACTGCAGAACCTATTGTTAGGCAATGTTGAGATTTTTTTGACAATGTATATGTAAAATATTATAGGTGGAGGGCTGGAGTTTACAGCAAATAAACTGATAAGTGTCCGCTTTAAAGAGTCCCTGTTCTTTCACACAATTTCATTTAATAGAGAATGGTGTAACTAGCTAATTTATAAATCACTTTATTTAAAAAATATGCCTGTATCCAGCTAAAAAAAAAGCTGTCATGGCCACTAGGGGTCTCACGTCTACCTAATTTGCAGTCCACTGCATGGTGTCAGGCAAGACCCGTCCCTGGTATCACAGATTCCGAAGACAGCTCAGAAAATGGGGGCATGTCCATGCTAGCTGAGATCCTCAGCCTGATATAACAACTGCCTCTACACAGCTTCTGAACATCACAGGAATGACTTTCTGCAAGTGTGATTTTCCCCTCCTTATCTGTTCTGTGAGATCCGGAAGTTGAAAACAAACTTAGTGGGAAGTAAGGGAAAGGATGTCAGCTTGCCTCCCTGCTAATCTTGCATTCGTGCACAGAGCCTGTACACAAGACGTCACTGTGCTGGCCTCACCTCCCCTGCCGAACTCCTGCTATCTGCTCTCTCCCTGGATTTTTTCAGATAAAACATTAACCCCTTCAGCCAGAACACACTAAAGGCTTTACAACAGCAGCTGCAGATGTAAAGAGACACAGAATCTGTTCTCCTCACCCTACAGACACAGAGCTGACTGGAGCTGATCTGGAGAGTATTGTATTGTACAAGACAGGTAAGGGGTAAGATCTTGTGTGTATCAGCAGTGTCATTGTACAGCTGGGACTTGTAGTCCTACACATACAACATGCTGCTGAGTATCCCAGAAGACATGTCACTCAGGGCAGCATTTGCAGAGCAGGGGGAGGGGCAGAGATAGTTATTACTGCAGGTAAACAAAGACCAGAAGAGAACCAGGGAAATGTGGAAATATAGATTTTTTTGCCTAAAACTTAATTAAAGCGTTCCTGCCACTAAATAAACTTTCTAAATTAACTTCCCCATGTGCTTATGAATGGATAAGAAGCATTTATTCACCTTTCATCCAGTTATGGGCACTACAGGCTTCTACTTTCAGTTTCTTTCTGGCGCACTCTCCATGAATTCCTGCTCAGCACTGGGGGTGGTCCCTGTGTGCTGATGACATCAGCTCTGGGCTTCATCATGTGACTTTTGCCCTTACACAGCATCATCTGGCCTGCCCTCTGGAGCGCGCTCTGTAGGAGGTCTGCCCTGTGCCAGCCATTTGTTGAAAAATCTCACATGTGCCTGCAACCTGTGTCTTCCTGAATTCATGGTGAGTGAGTGGCTGCAGAACACAAAGCATTTGTTGACCAATTCACTCACACACAGGGATGCCCCACACTGAGGATGACAGCAGCAGCTCCTGTTAGTGTGTGTGGCTGCAGCAGCTTGATTGTGTGAGAAACACTGTGACCAGTGAATAAGCTACACATCTACTGCCTTCTCTCTAACCTTTCAGCCAGGATGCTGCAAAGATACTCACACAGTGCTGCGCATGGCATCAGGCTCTTCCTGCAATGTGATTGACAGACTGCTGGCTCCTGTAGCTGTAGAGCCCGCCCCTACATCCTGTACTTTGTCTTTGCCAGTAATACAGAGAAGACAATTTTACAGAACAGCAGGAGAGGACAGAAAACACACTGTAGGCTGACCCCTAGTTGACTAATGTTTGGGGGGGATTTACTTATGGAAAACAAGCAGTAAGTTAATGCAACCAAATTTGAAAGTTGGTTATATTCTAGGGGACTTTTAGAAAATGCAACGTTGTTTGTAGTGACAGTGCCTCTTTAACCACTTCACGTCCGCCCATAGTAAATAAACGTCCGTGAAGTGGTTATCTATTTCTGAATGGACGTTTCTGAACGTCCATTCAGAAATAGCAGCTGCATGCTAATCGTGCAGCTGCACAGTGGGGTACCTGCTTGTCAGTGACAGCAGAGTACTCCAAAGAGAAGGCAGGGACCGTTCCCAGGGGTCCCTGCCTTGTAGATCACTGTATACACAGCACTCACCGAGGAGGACTTGAGGAGGACGGAAGTGGCTGCCGGCGCCCATGCGAGCGCAGGGGAGCTGAGCGGTACAGTGCTCGTTTCGAGCACGTTCGCTCATCTCTAGTTACAAATAAAAATCTAATATATAAAGCTGAGTGTATATGTGTGTGTGTGTGTGTGTGTGTGTGTATGTCAGCTAAAGTAATCCGCACCGCTGCAGCTACAATCACAAAATTTGGCACACATGTACATCAGGTGTCCGGGAAGGTTTTAGAACAGTTTTCAACTCTCCAGGACGTACCGTTCCTGAGATATTCCCAAAAAATGCATTAGCCAATAGTAGCTCACAGGCACACATCAGGTTTCTATGACAACCTAGCCAGTTCACTGCTTTAGGTCTGCATTAAAGAGGCAGAGCACTGTGGATGACAATGGTAAATGGGTATTCCCGGTTACCATAACTATAACTTATGTTTTAGACTAACTCATCATCAATCATTACCTCATATAATGTAAATTTTACATATTTACTGTTCAGTAGTAATAAAAGATGTTTTCTTCCACTGCTACCACCTTCCTCCTAAATCAGGCATCAACCTGTAATTCCGGCCACCGTTAAAAGAAGGACTTAAAAGCACCACCCCCAGATCCCACTAAGTCACGCCCCTGACTCAGTCAGGCCACGCCCCTTCCATGCTGCATTTGACCGGGATTAAAAATATTAGTAAAAATCACCTTCTGTCAGCTGCAGGGGTGGGGGGAGGGTGACTTTCTCCCTGCAGCTCATTGCTCAGACTGCACAGTGCTGCTGCTGAGAGTGCTGCTGTGTCCATCCAGGCCCTGCGCATGACAGAGGACAGGGAGTCTGAAAGCCAGACCGTCCAGCCTAAAACAAGACCTCTGGCCACCCTAGGGGCAGGCTGATGTTAGGGTGGCCAGATGTCCGGCTTTAGGCTGGACAGTCCAGTTTTCTGGCTAACTGTTCTCCGTCCGACGCAGTGCCTGGACAGACACAGGGATGTCCACCCTTTCAGTAGCTCACACTCAGACAGCTTCTCCTCCATGTCTTCACGGAGCCAGGGGGGGGGCGTGGCCTCATGTTTAGTGATGTGTCTTCATGGGAACTGGGGGCGCTCTTTCACGTTTGGGGGAATGGCCGGTGAGGTCTGGCTTTCTGGGGTGAAGACAGTGGCCACTCTAGCTGCTGTGGAGGTCACAGTTAAAGGGGCGGGCTTCTGTAGAGGTCACTGTTAAAGGGGTGGGCAGCTGTAGAGGTCACTGTTAAAGGGGCAGGCAGCTGTAGAGGTCACTGTTAAAGGGGCAGGCTGCTGTAGAGGTCACTGTTGAAGGGGCAGGCTGCTGTAGAGGTCACTTTAAGGGGCGGGCAGCTGTAGAGGTCACTGTTTAAGGGGCGGGCAGCTGTAGAGGTCACTGTTAAAGGGGCGGGCAGCTGTAGAGGTCACTGTTAAAGGGGCGGGCCGCTGTAGAGGTCACTATTAAAGGGGCGGGACGCTGTAGAGGTCACTGTTAAAGGGGCGGGTCGCTGTAGAGGTCACTGTTAAAGGGGCTGGCCGCTGTAGATGTCACTGTTAAAGGGGCGGGCCAGTGTAGAGGTCACTTAAATGGGCAGGCACTGTAGAGGGCACTCTCGATATCTTTTAACGACACACACACACACAAACAGTAAAAGAAATAAATTAAATATACCCGGGCAAAGCTGGGTCCTTCAGCTAGTAAATAAATAAAATAGACATATTTGGTATCACCGCGTCCGAAACGACCAGCTCTATAAATATATCACATGATCTACCCAATCAAATAAACTGCGTAAAAAAAATCTAATAAAAATTATGCCAAAACAGCTTTTTTTTGTCGCCTCACCTACCAAAAACAGGATTTTTGTATAACTTACCGTAAAATCCCTTTCTTGTGGCTTCATTGGGGGACACAGCACCAGTGGGATATAGGCAGCTGCCACTAGGAGGCGACACTAGACATCAAAGAAGTAGCCCCGCCTGGTAGCCTATATCCCTCCTACGGACACCAGGCTAGCTCAGTTTAGTTAAAAAGCAGTAGGAGCCGAACAGAATGATACAAACCAGTCTGAACCCGGGAACGAGAACTCAAGGAACAGCAAACAAGCCCGGGAAAAAGAACAACCCAGAAAAAAATCAGGTGGGGAGCTGTGTCCCCCAATGAAGCCACAAGAAAGGGATTTTACGGTAAGTTATACAAAAATCCTGTTTTCTTGTGCCTATCATTGGGGGACACAGCACCAGTGGGACGTACAAAAGCAGTCCCAAAGGGTGGGGAAAAAGAAAAAATCCCCAGTCGGCCAGCCTAACGCACGGCGGCCTGCAGGATCCTGCGGCCCAGACTGGCATCAGCTGAAGCCAGAGTGTGGACCTGGTAAAACCTGGTAAAGGTATGCACCGAGGCCCAGGTAGCGGCCTTGCAGACCTGGGACACCGATGCATGATGGCGAACCGCCCAGGAAGCTCCCACGGCCCTGGTAGAATGGGCCGTGACCCGGAAGGGGGGGGACCTGTCCCGAGAGCGATAGGCCTCAGAGACGGCGGCCGTGATCCAGCGGCGCAATGGTCACCTTAGAGGCGGCAAGACCCCTGCGGGGACCCTCAGGAATGATAAACAAGGAATCCGACTGACGGAAGGGAGCCGTGAGTGACAGGTAGACCCGGATGGCTCGGACAAGGTCCAAACAGTGAAGGGAGCGCTCCCTAGGATGAGCAGGAGCGGGACAAAGAGAAGGCAGCACAATATCCTCGTTGATGTGGAATGCCGAGACAACCTTCGGAAGGAAGGAAGGGAGAGGGCGCAAAACCACCCTATCCCTGTGCAGAACAAGATAGGGGGAGCGACAGGATAGAGCGGCTAATTCAGATACACGGCGGATGGACGTAATCGCCACCAGAAAGGCGACCTTCCAAGAGAGAAGACGTAGGGAAATCTCTCTCAAAGGCTCAAAGGGGGGACCCTGGAGCACATCGAGCACCAAGTTAAGATCCCAGGGCTCGACGGGGGAGCGGAAGGGGGGCCTCAGGCGAAGAACCCCCTGTAGAAAGGTCTTCACCTGGGAGCGCAGAGCCAAAGTCTTCTGAAAAAGCACGGACAAGGCGGAGACTTGAGACCGAAGGGTAGAATGGCTGAGACCCTGGTCAAGGCCGGACTGCAAAAAAGAAAGGATCCTAGGCGTGGAGCAAACGAGAGGATGAAGACGTCGTTGCTCGCACCAAGAAAAAAAGGACTTCCAAACCCGATGGTAAATGCGAGCCGACTGCGGCTTACGGGCTCTAAGCATAGTCTGGATGACAGATTCAGACAGGCCCCGAAACCTCAGCACCGCGGCTTCAACAGCCAAGCCGTCAAATTGAGCTGAGGTAAAGTGGGGTGGAGGATCGGCCCTTGAGAAAGGAGGTCGGGCCGCAGGGGAAGACGCCAAGGGGCGTCGGCCAGGAGGTGGATCACGTCGGCGTACCAGGACCGGCGGGGCCAGTCCGGAGCGATGAGGATGGCGGGAACGCCGAGAAATCTCAGGCGTCTGAGGACCCGCGGAAGAAGAGGGAGCGGGGGAAAAAGATAAATCAGGGAGAACTGATCCCAAGGGGTCACCAGGGCGTCCACCGCGAACGCGCGGGGATCCCGAGCCCGAGCCACGTAAGTGGGAAGCTTGTGGTTGAGCCTGGACGCGAAAAGATCCACATCCGGGGAGCCCCACCGACGGCAAATCTGTAGAAACACCAGGGGATGGAGAGACCACTCTCCCTGGTCCAGGACCCGCGACTGAGATAATCCGCCGCCCAGTTGTCTACGCCCGGGATGTGGATGGCTGAGAGAGCCGGGACGAAACCGTTCCGCCCAGCGAGGATTCGGGCAGCCTCCGCCATCGCAGAGCGGCTCCTGGTGCCTCCCTGGCGGTTCACGTAGGCAACGGCGGTGGAGTTGTCCGTCTGAACCCGAACAGGGTGACCCTGGAGGGAGACGGTCCAATGAGTCAAGGCAAGGAATATTGCCCGAAGCTCCAGTATGTTGATGGAAGGCGCGACTCCGGCAAAGTCCACGTACCCTGGACAGTCAGGACACCGAAAACCGCACCCCACCCTGTCAGGCTGGCATCGGAGGTGACGACCAGCCACTGAAGGGGGAGGAAGGAGCGGCCCTGGAGAAGGGCTGGGGACGTCAGCCACCAAAGCAACTCTCTGCGGACTGCCGGGGAGAGGACGATCCTCCTGTCCAGAGAGAGAGGAGACCTGTCCCACTGGGCCAGAATAGCTCCCTGGAGGGGCCGAGAGTGGAATTGAGCAAACGTGACGGCTCGAACGAGGAGACCATCTTGCCCAGCACCCGCATGCAGAAGCGGAGCGAACAGGGGGAGCCCGAACGGAGCCTGGAGACAGCCGAGCGTAGAGACGAGACCTTGTCGCAAGGCAGAAAAAACCCGAGCCCTCTCGGTGTCGAACAACATCCCTAGAAACTCCATGGAGCGAGAGGGGCGCAGGGACGACTTCTGGAAGTTGATCACCCAGCCGAACCTGGAAAGCAGATCGAGCGTGATCTGGAGGCTGGACTGGGCATCCTGCAGGGAGCGGCCCCTTACCAAAGGTCGTCCAGGTACGGGATGACCGCCACCCTCTGGCATGAAGGAGAGCCATGAGAGGGGCGAGGGTCTTGGTAAAGACCCGGGGCGCTGTTGACAGACCGAAGGGCAGGGCGACAAACTGGAAATGACGAGAACCAATGGCGAAACGAAGAAAGCGCTGTGATCAGCGCGATGGCACATGGAGATGCGTCGCGTATATCTATGGACGCGAGAACTCGCCCTGGTCCAGGGACGCGCCACCGACCGCAGGGATTCCAGGGAAGTGGCGGAGGGGACATAACGGTTGAGGTGCTCAGATCCAGGATGGGTCCCGAGCCGTCCTTCTTGGGAAGGTGACAGGTTCGAGTAGAAACTGAAACCGCTCGGAGGGGGAAGGGACTACAACCCTGAGCAAGAGGTGATGAACGGCGCGGGAAAGCGCAAGCCTGCCGAAGAGTGGGATCCGAGACGGGAAGAAGGAGGAGGCGGAAAAGGACGCAAACTCGATCCTGTATCCGGAGACACCACATCCCTCCCATGCGTCGGTGACGTGGGCGAGCCATACCTCCTTGAGGCGAGCAGACGACCGGGAGGAGACCCGAGTGGGGAAAGCTCAGGAAGAAGCTTGGGGAGGGCCTTGGAAGGGCGGGAGCGCGGCTGCAGACGCCGGGGCTAAAGGAGGGTTCCTGGAAGAGGAGGCTGAGGGAGTACCCCTGAGGACTGCTGACGGATAGGGCTGAAGGAGCGAAAGCGACTAGAACGCTCGAAGGCTGGGAGCGCCTGGGCCGGTTCTGCGGCAACAAGGAACTCTTGCCACC
The DNA here is from genome assembly GCA_900303285.1 of Rhinella marina. Classification (NCBI taxonomy): domain Eukaryota; kingdom Metazoa; phylum Chordata; class Amphibia; order Anura; family Bufonidae; genus Rhinella; species Rhinella marina. Next base: position 353,346 of record ONZH01016534.1, read on the forward strand.
AGGTGCGTCGAGATAATCCTGTCCAACCGCTCCAAAAAGCCTGCCCAGAAAGGAAGAACCGTAAGAGCTTCTTGGAAGCGGCGTCAGCCGACGCACGCCCTTCAGCCAAAAGACGGGAATGGCCCCAGAGTTGGCCACAGCCGAGCAGACAGACGAGCTGCTCTGGGAAGCATCACAAGATACTTAGAGGCCTGAAGGATCTGTGAGGCTAGGAAGGAGATCCTCGCGGGGGGCGTCCGAGGAGATGTCATGGACCAGCTGCTTGGCCCAAGCGGAGCGGCCTTACTGACCCAAGACGCCGCAAAAGAAGGGCGAAGGGCAGAACCGCGCAATAAAGACGGATTGGAAAACGTGTCATCCTTTGTCACAGGACCGTCAGAGACCCCTCGCTAACGGGAGGGGTGGTGCTTTAACAGCCGGGAGACAGGGGGGTCCACCGTAGGTGGAACTGTCCAGGCGAGACTAATCCGCAGCAAACGGAAAGAGGCCTCAGTCCTTTAGAGGATGGAATGCGCGTCGGGGCTTCCATTCCTTGTCCAGGAGATT